>JAZKLR010000374.1:2400000-3000000 GCA_037103525.1 Ganaspis brasiliensis
TTTTAATTTTTTTAATATTTATTGTTAAAATAACATTTTCTTATATTATTAACGCGTAGTTCCGTAGTAACCGAAATGTATGTATATTTTTACATAATGTAAATATAGTTAGTGTATTATATTTAAATTATAAGCTTCAGAAAGTCACACTGATCTTTTCATAGTACATGGACATCAAACTTTAGAATTAAAAAAATCGGAGAAAATAATTAAAGTAAAAAAAAGTAATTAAAAAATTGGTAATTTATAGAAAAATAATAAAAATAACTAAAAATTGGGAAAATTATTAAAATTTAAGAATAATAATTGAAAATTTGTTAAATCAATTGAAAAATAATTAATATAATTAAAAACTGGTAAAAATAAGTGAAAATAAGTGAATAATTAAAATAATTTAAAACTGAAGAAAGAAAAATAATGGACTGGTAAAATTATCAAAATTCGCGATGTTCAGGGGTGTTAATTTTTTTTCTTATGCAATTTTAGACCTGAAATTATGGGGTAATGTCAAAAATAGAGAAACAAATAATTTGCGGAGTTTGAGAAATTTATTCTAAGAAAAACTTAAATTTTAAAAATTAAACCTCTTTCACAATTTTCATTTTTTCCATCGACAATTTTTTTGTGGGATTTTTAAATGATTTTCTACAATCCATCGTATGGATTTTGAAAAATAAAATTTCGAAAATGACCAAAAAAATATTGTTTTTTAATTTTTATGTAATACCATAATTCTACATCTTAATTGATGTAAGAAAAAAAATGACACCTCTGAGCATCAAAAATTTTGTTGAGTTAAAATTTCACCTATCTCTCCCCTTAAAGAATGATAAAAATAGTTTGAAAATAGTTGAAAGAAATGAAAACTATAATAAATTTAAAAGATGACAAAATTTTATAAGGAGAAAAATGATTAAAAATTTGAAACATAAAGTATGAAACATAAAATTTGTCAGTACTGCGAAGTACTGACAAACTTCGCAGGTGTTGACAGATTGAATTAATGAATGAAATTTGAAGATTATTATAAATAACTATTTTTAATCAATGTTTGTAAAAAAAAATTTCAAATTTCAAATTTTAGGTCTAAAATTGCATAAGAAAAAAAATTAACACCCCTGAACATCGCGAATTTTGATAATTTTACCAGTCCATTATTTTTCTTTCTTCAGTTTTAAATTATTTTAATTATTCACTTATTTTCACTTATTTTTACCAGTTTTTAATTATATTAATTATTTTTCAATTAATTTAACAAATTTTCAATTATTATTCTTAAATTTTAATAATTTTCCCAATTTTTAGTTATTTTTATTATTTTTCTATAAATTACCAATTTTTTAATTACTTTTTTTTACTTTAATTATTTTCTCCGATTTTTTTAATTCTAAAGTTTGATGTCCATGTACTATGAAAAGATCAGTGTGACTTTCTGAAGCTTATAATTTAAATATAATACACTAACTATATTTACATTATGTAAAAATATACATACATTTCGGTTACTACGGAACTACGCGTTGAGTAGCGGTGACACCGGTCCGCGCCGCGCTAGCATAACTTAATAATTTTTTTCTCAAAAACTATAATACATACCATCTTTTTCTTTGGCTAAAATTTTTAAGCACATTATAGGCTATGTTTATGAATTTTTTGAAAAAGAACGATGATATACTTTAGATTTTGTTTAAATAAATAATTTAATTTTTTTAATAAAAATTTAATTATAAACAATTTCTTAATTATTATAATTTTTCTTGAAAGAGTATTTAAATACGAGTAATTTAAAAAAAAATGATCTCAATTGCTTCAAAATTACAGAAGTTATGATAACACAAAAAAAATAGTACATAAAATTTCGAATTTGAATATTTTCGAAAATATTTTGAATTTTTTAAAAATAATTAAAATTTATTTTTTTTACTCCTAAAGGAACCCAAAATATCAATTTCGTAAATATTACTCAATATGACTGAAATTGGTGTGATCACTTGGTATGGACTCGACCAATTGTTGAAAATATAAACAATTTATTTAAACAATTAAAATTACTTTCATCTTCTCCCAGGATTTTTCAAAATTTCTTTATTGAATATTACTCCTTATTTAATGATGAAAAAATTTAAAAAAATAAAAGTGTGTAATGTTAATTAGGTCAAAAGTTATTCAGGTTTTTCTTTTGACGCATTACGAGACTCGGAGCAGAAAAAGTGCGAGTGGACAAATTAATTGAATGATCGTAGTTTTTATTCAATTTTCAATTTATTTTTTTCTTAATTAAAAATAATAAAATTCTGTAAGAAATGTTCTTTTTTGTTTTTTGAAAAAAACCATCAATTGTTTATTAGATGTTAAACTAAAAATTTGAAGTATTTCTAATCGAAAATTTATTACCAGTACAACTCATTCCTAGAAAAAATTAATTTGTTATTTTATAAACAATGTTTATAAATAATCTATATGACAGTTTTTAAATCGAAATTTAAGATATTTTATCTACAATAAATATTATTATTGAAAATTAACAAAAATTGCATTTATGAGCTGATTTTTTTATATTAAAATTCTTTAAAAAAAATCTTAATTAACAAATACACACTTTCATGGTTCTTATATAGTCATTTGAGGCTCGTTTCTTTAACATATTTCTTTGCATGGAAAATATATATTTTTTTTTATTGTAAAACTTTTCAATCGTTAAAAATTGCAATTGTTATTAACAATTTCATAAAAAACTTTGAAGAACAACAGTTTTTAATGCAACATGGCAAAATGTAACTCGTTATAAAATTATGAAATTATTAAATTATTAATAACGATTGCAAATATTAACAATTGTAAAATTTGACAAGAAAATTAAAAAAATATTTTTTATGCAAAGAAATAATTTAAAGATAACGAGCTTCAAGTGAGTAAAAACAATGAAAGTGTGTATTCGTTAGTTAAGATTTGTTTAAACAATTTTAATCTTAGCAATCAACGGATAAATGTAATTTTTGTTAATTTTAAGTAATAATATTTATTGTAGATGAAATATCATAAAGGCTTTAAAAACTGTACCATATATCTATAAAAATAAATAAAATAAAAAATGAATTCCTAGAAATTGTTTATAAAATAACAAATTAATTATTTATAAAAATTAGCTGTACTGGTAATCTCGTTACGAATAATTATTCTTTATCTTGATCCAATTATACCAGATCAGATTCCAAAAATAAAATAAAGTATTTCAATATCTTTATGATTAGTTGAATAAATTCGTTAAAGTTTATTGTAAATACTCATAAATTAATTTTAATTAAATATATAATTACATTTTCAATTTAAATGAGAAATTTTTATTAAATTAAAAATTAAATTAGTAATATGACTGAATTTAAGTGATAAATTGTAAATTTATTTATAGAAATTAATTTTCTTATTACTAATATTTAATTATGATAATCACAACAATTATTAGTGAATAAGATTTTTTATATTTATAGTTATAGTTATTAAGAGAGTTAACTTAATAATTTATTTAATTATTATCATTTACTAGCCAAAAATACGCGCGCTATAGCGCGCGAGAATTACATTTTTCAATGGTTTCAATACAAAAATAAACCGAACTTATTTAGATTAAATTAATTATACTATCAAATTAAATTTTGTCAATTATTTTTTATTCATTAAAATGTGCTATAAATTAACAAACACAAAGAAATTTTAGAGAATAACTCCAATTTTCTTCCTAAGTTAAAATTAAAAAGTTTCCATAGTACGTTACAAAAAATTAGAATATTTTTTTAAATAGTTTTTTGAACAAAATATTTTTTATTAATACAATTTTCTATGCAAATTTATTTTATTCCAAACTTCTATTGATAATTGATATGAAATCTTTATTTTTTAAGTTTCTTTAAACAATACGAAATTCGATTAGTAACAAACCATTCTCAAAAATTTCTATCGATATAAATTTTAATTTTTCCAAATTAAAAAATTCTCAACTTCTATTAATCTAAATTATTTCAAACTTCAATTATAATCAAAATTCATTGTGATATAGGTAACCAAAGTTTTAAGATTTATAAATCAAGTTTAAGATTTTTAATTTAATTCAATTTGTAAAAGTGAAAGATTGAAATAATTAGTGTTTTTTAGAAATTAAAATAAAAATGAGTTCATTCTATTTTATTTCCATCCTTATCTTTTACAAATTAAATTATATTAAAAATTTTAAACTTGATTTTATTAATATGAATGCAAATTGTTTCAAATTTTAATTAGTTTACTCTGAAAACAAGTGTCTCGAAAGTGTCTTAAACTATGATATTATGGTATCTTTATTGTATCTGAGGCTCAAAAAGTGTATTAAAATAAGATATGTAAGAATTATGAATTATTTAAATTTGAATAATAATAATAATAATAATTTTAATACACTATAGTTAAAAATAAAATATAAATTTATTACTTAATTTAAATTTAAAATTCAGGAGAATTAATAAATAATTAAGTAAAATTAGAAATCATATATAAAAATACATTTCATCAAAAGTTATTGATTTAAAACAGAAAAACATCTATAGTTGTGAACAGAATGAAAGAATGAATGAATAAAGTTTGCGATTATTATTATTACTAAGCAAAAAAAACGCGCGTATTTTATTGGCTAGTATATAGTTTAAATGCAAAAAATAAACTATAAACTTATTTAGATAAAATTAATTATATATTATCAGATTAAATTTTGTGAATTAATTTTGATTTATTAAAATTTATTACAAATTATTTATTACAAATTAATAAATAGAAAGAAATTTTAAAAAATAAATTAAATTTTCTTCCCCAGTTAAAAATAAAAAAATTTATTGTATGTTACAAAAAGTAATGGCACTTTCACACCTCGGCTGGCTGGCTGGCTGGCTGAAGGTTGCTATGGTAACGTGTGAGAGTGAAGAGTTCAGACAATGAAAATTTGAATTGTCGCAACCCTTCACTCCCATGGCAGCTACTGAGGTGAGAAAGTACCTTAAGAATATTTCTCTTTCAATAGTGTTGTGAACAAAATATATTTAAACTTTTATGCAAACTTAATTTATTCCAAACATCTTTTGATAATAAGAATTCCTTATTTTTAATTTTTTTTACGCAATTCAATTAATAACAAACCATACTTTAAAATTTTTATCAATATTTTTTCATTCTTCCAAATTAAAAAATTCCCAACTTCTATATCAATTCAAATTGAAAATATTTCAAACTTGAATTAATCAAAATTGAAATATAACTTAAGTTTTAAAATTTATAACTCATTTTTAATTTAATCCATGGGAACAATTTTTCCAATCTTTCACCTTTACAAATTAAATTAAATTACAAATTTTAAACTTGATTTTATTAATACGAATTTTAATTGCTTCAAACTTTAATAATTAGTATAAGAAGTATGAATTTTTAAAATTTTAGTAATATTAAACTTAAATTACTTAAAACTTTCAATTGTTCAAATTTGATTAATTCATGCTAGAATTATTATGAACTTCAAATATTTTCAAATTCTCACAATTTATATTTTAGAAGTTCAAACTTAAACCCATATAATTATAAGAATTTAAAGAAATTTGGAAATTTTAAATTGATCCAAACTTTAATATAATTCAAATCAATTAATATTTCAATTTATCGATTCTAAATTCTTTTATTAATTCAAACTTCTATTAAATAGTTACTTTTCTTTAATTTTATGAAATTATTTTAAGTACTTGATTTTTGTGATCAGCGCTTTTTTGTGAAAATTTTGGGATCTTGATCTTGATTTTAATGAATTTTTAGCCTGACGGATTTGGCAAATCTATAATATAGTGAAAACTATATTTCAGTCAATCTTATTTTTTGTTTTTACAATTGAACTGATTAAAATTATAATTGATTCTAATTTGAAACCTATAATAAAATTAGAAATTAAATAAGTTTAATAATTTACCAATAAAAAATAAGCATTTTGAGATAAAAAATACAACATTTATTTGGAGAAATAAAAAAATTTTAAAAATTAAAAATCTTAATAAATATTTGAAAACAGTGCTCGTTTTCTTCCAACTATATCATAATATTTCATTCTTTATTCTTATTCATATTGTCTTTTTTAAAAGCAATTAAAAAAACAAAATATTATTATGAAAATTACTCATATATTATTATAAATTATAACATAAAGTATTCATTAATTTTTATATTAAATTTGAAATTTTTTGAATCTTTATTAAAATCTGTAAAGTTGCTTTAAATTAGACACGTTTGTATTGTAATAAATTATTATTATTGAAAATAAACTATATAAATTTGTCAATTGATTTAAATTTTAGATTCAGGAGAATCAATAATTAAATAAATAAAATTACAAATCTTATAATTAATATAAAAATACATTTTTTCAAAAGTTATTGATTTAAAACAAAAAAACATCTATGGTGCCAAACTTCAGGTGTGGACAGAATGAAAGAATGAAAGAATGAAGTTTGCGATTATTATTATTAATTGTTTATAGAGTAATGAATTGTTTATAAAACACTTAAAGAAAGATTTTATTTAATAACAATTCATAAATATATGACGAATATATATTTATAATAAATTATATATTTTTATTAAAAGTTTAAATTTAGAAAATTATGTAATTTATAATATAAAAACTATATTAAACATTTGAATAAATTTGTTTTTTTTTATTATTTTAAAAAAGTTAATTTTTAAATAAATAATTGGTATAAAAATGAATTAAATAATATTTAAAATATTAAAACTTAAAGGGGGAGAGAATTTGTGAGTGAAAATTTAAATTATGAAGATTTTTGAAATAAAGTAAGGTAAGAATAATATTTAAATTATTTAAATTATCTAAGTAATTTCAGTAATTTAATACTGCAAATAATGTTATATTCAGTAGTAAAATGACCATTACCTTGACAAAACACCCTTTGTGTACTTATTTGTTTATAAAAAATACACAAAACTTTTAAACAGTCTAGTAGAAGCAAAACATTTTTGTTTAATAATTGCTTTAATAATTTATTGCAGTCTTAGTACAATAAAAGCCTCAAATAAGAAATGAAAACCATTTCAAAGACAAAAAGACTTTTTTTTAAGTTTAACATTTAATAAACAATTGATGGATTTTTTTTCAAAAAGCAAAAAAGTGCGTTTCATACGGAATTTTATTATTTTTAATTAAAAAAATAAAAAATAAATTAGAAATCGAATAAAAACTACGATCTCTAAATTAATTTGTCCGCAGGCATTTTTTCTGCTCCACTGTAGAGTCGCGTGGTGATTCAAGAGAAAAACCTGAATATTTTTTGACCAAATTAACATTACACACTTTTATTTTTTTTTAATTATCCGTCATTAAATAAATAGTAATATTTAAGAAAAAATTCTGAAAAATCCTTGAAGAACATGAAATTATTTTTAATTGTTCAAATAAATTGTTTATATTTTTAACAATTTTGAAAATTTTATATAATGACAAATACTATAATCAAAAGTGGTATTATTTTTTATTATTCATACCAAAAAGAAACTCGATTTCCAGTATAGAAAGGTAGAAAAAAAATAATTTCGAAATCCATATAAAAAAATGTTTTTAACACTAAATATTAAAAAAAAATTAAAATTTCGCAAAACTGTTTAACTTGCAGTTTTTATTTATTATATAGAGTAGAAAAATGTTAAAAGTATGAAAAATAATTAAAATACTCACCCATCTAAAAATCCTGGGCACACTTCACAGGTTTTGTCTCATCTTCGTCTTTTTTCTCATTCTTTTACTTTTCGCGAGACTTGTTTTGTTCTTACTTTGTGGCTTGAAGGTTGGTACAGGGAAGCCATTAAATGCACCGGTGCGGGTGTTGGAGATGCGAAAGGTCCGAAATAAAGAAAAGAAATTAAAATAAACCACGAAGAGGGCCATTTGTTCGATTTTCGAAGCTGACACGAAAAATTACCCCATAGAATTTGAATTTAAACTTGTCTCTCAAATTAACGTTCTTATTTATTGAACAGTTTTGTAATTACTCGATTATTTTAAATTGACACTTTTATAAATTCATTTCTTATGTTTTCGTGTCCTTTTTGTTTGACTTCGTCCTTTTGGATTTTATTCTCACAGAGTATTTTGTCTTGGAATTATAACTCAATTTCTTCGCCCTTCATTCTTTTCTCACCCGCCTACACGTCTGCCTATTAATAACAGACAATTTCGAATTTATAATTATTTTTTGCGGTCTAGAAAGAGGACGGTAAGCATTGACCCTGGGTGGCGGCGCCTTCTCCATAGGAATGGTCATTAATTATTATAACCGACAGAGGGTAAGGTTCGAGTCGACGATGACCGACAGAATAAGAGAGAGAGAGAGAAAGGAAGAAATGTTATCGAAAGAGAATAATGGTGGATAGTTGCTTTATTTGATTTTATCACAAAAACCATTATCAATATACAATTTTCAGAGTTTGTTGTACAATTTTGCATCGTGCTATCAATCATAATTCAACTTGCCCCGGGTATAGGTATTTAAGTCTTTTTTCAAGTAATACTTTACTGATTATCAAATTTGATTTCTGCCCATATTGTCACCTTTATTCTGTCCCGGAAAAAAATTATTAAACCCACAAATGAAGTGAGGTTATTGAATAAATCCTATTTATTAAAAGGGACATTTTATCAGACTGGATAAATCTGATCACGCAGCATGTAATTTTAATGTCCAGCAATCGACTTAGTAAGGCGATTAACAGATCGAAGCTACTATATATATATATATATATATATATCTTCTTAACTTTTCGATAAGCTAATCGCCTTTGGTTGGTCGTTAAAGGCTTAGCTTTTAAAAGACTTTCAGTTACATAAATCCAAGTTGCTCCAACTTCTTACATTCATCTTGAAAGTTTCGCGGTACTTTTACAATAGAAATAATTTGTGTCATTCTTGATAACATTATTAGCCGCGAAAAGCATAATACAACTGTCAACCATTACAGTAATGCTATACATTTTCGAAATAATTATTCGAAAAATAATGTTGAACATAATTGACGACTTTTGTTTTCCACAAACATACCGAAATTAAAATATGTATACCGGCATAAATCTCGATGAAGATAAAGGCCGGTAATAAAGCGCCAGAAATAAATCATAACTTTCTTGATTAACAAGACGATTAAGTATATCAGAATCTTTTAAAGAGAAACGACGTCTAATTTACGACATTTGATTAAATGTATCAAGCACGAGACTGATACTTTTTCACGTGATTATCATGGCGCGAATAAGAATACCGCATAAATTAGACCAATCCCTAAGTCATTCTAATCGTCGGTGTTGCGATTGATCTCACAGTTGGAGAACGATTATAAAGTCGACTATTATGTACCCTCGTATAAGTTTCATTTGGCATTATCATGCTGCATACATTTATTCATAATGCACTGCTTTAATGAATTCAACTTCGTTTAGAGAAACGTATATACGATGTTGAAGTTTGCAACGTTCCAACAAAGAAAAAATTGAAAAAAAATAGAGAACAATTTTTCTTTTTTTACATATGAAATGGTAGACATTGTTCCCCAAAGCTTAACAAAAAGTTCCAGTCCTAGAACACATCCAGCAAAAAACGAACTCCCCTCCCCCCAAATAGAAACATTTATCGAAATCCACTTAATTCAATGAACAACTTTTTAAATTGCATAAAATGGTGCATTGAGCCCTCAAAAATTAATAAAAAATTTCATCGACAAAAAATATACGGAACACATTTTTTTAAAAGGAAAAGCGACACCCCAAAAATAAAAAAAAAATATCAAAATGCACCGAAATACAGGGAAAAATTTTTCTATTGCATAAAGTGGCGTGAATTGTACCCCCAAACTGTTAAAAGAAGCTTTAGCCTTCAAACGTATCCGAAACCCATTTTTTAAAAGCAAAAACAACCACTCAAAAGTAGAAAAAATTCACATAATTCAATAAAAAATATTTTTATTGCATAAAAAGGCATGCATTGTGCTCCTGAAAAGTTAAAACAAGTTTCATCCCCAAAAAATATCAGGAACTCATTATTTAAAAGGAAAAACGACCCCCAAAAAGTAGAAAAAATTATCAAAATTCATATAATGCAATGAAAAATTTTTTTATTGAATAAAGTGGCATGCATTTGTGCCCCTGAAAAGTGAAAACAGGTTTTAACCTCAAAACATATCCGGAACCCATTATTTAAAAGGAAAAACGACCCCCAAAAGAAGAAAAAATCAGCAAAATTCACATAATTCAGTGACCAATTTTTTAATTGCGTAAAATGGCGTGTATTTTCCCCGAACTCTAAAAAAAGTTCCATACAAAAAACAAATCAGGAACCCCTTCATGAAAGGGAAGAACAACCCCCGCAAAAATAAAAAAAATTATCAAAATGCACCTAATTCAGTGAACAATTTTTTTATTGCATAAAGTGGCGTGCATTGTGCCCCTGAAACTTCAAAAGAAAGAAATTGATCGACAAAAAACACCCGGAACCCATTTTTTAAAAGGAAAAGTGACCCCTCAAAAATAGAAAAAATTATCAAAGTGCATCTAATTCAGTGAACAATTTTTTTATTGTATAAAGTGGCGTGCATTGAAAAAATTTCATCGCCAAAAATTATCCGGAACCCATTTTTTAAAAGGGATAAGCGACCCCCCCCCCAAAATTAAAAAACTTTATGAAAATGTACCTAATTCATTAAACTTTTTTTTTCTGCATAAAGTCGGGTGAATTGTGCCCCTGAAACATTAAAAAAGATTTTACCTCAAAACATATACAGAACCTATTTTTTTAAAAGAGAATCGACCCCTCAAAAAAAAAAAAATTATTAAAATTCACATAATTCAGTGAACAATTTTTTAAATGCGTAAAGTAGCGTACATTGTTCCCCCGAAACTGTAAAAAATTTCCATCTCCAAAACAAATTGGAACCTCTTGTTAAAAAGAAAAAACCACCCCCTAAAATAAAAATAATTATCAAAATGCACCTAATTCAGTAAACAATTTTTTATTGCATACAGTGACGTGCATTGTGCCAAGAAAATTTTAAAAAAAACGTTTATCGACAAAAAACGTACGGATTCCATTGTTTAAAAGTATAAAATAAAAAAAATTGTTTGCTAAATAATGTTAATTTTGATAATTTTTTTTATTCTTAGGGGACAGTTTTTTTCTTTTTAATGATAAGTTCTGAACGTCTTTTGGGAACGAAACTTTTCTAAAAGTTTCAGGGGCACAAAGCACGCCACTTTACACAGTTAAAAAATTGTTCACTGAATTAAGTGCATTTTGATAATTTTTTTTTTTTTTGTAAGTCCGTTTTCCTTTTAATAAATATGTTACAAATGTTTTTTGGCGATAATTTTGTTTTTTAATTTGGGTGGCACAATGCACGCCACTTTAAATAATAGAAAAATTCTTCACTGAATTAGACGCTTTTCGATATATTTGGGGGGGGGGGGGGGGATCGCTTTTAGTTTTAAAAAATGGATTCCGTATGTTTTTTGGCGATGGAATTTTTTTAAAAATTTTGTGGGACACAATGCACGCCACTTTATGCAATTAAAAAATAATTCACTGAATTATGTAAATTTTAATAAATTTTTGTATTTTTGGAGGGGTTGTTTTTCCTTTTTAACGAGAGGTTCCGGATGTGTTGTGGGTGAGAAACTTTTTTTTAAGTTTTGAAAGCTTAATGCACGTCTTTTTGTACAATATTAAAATGGTTCACTGAATTTTAGGTGCATCTTCAAAAAAAAATTTATTTTTGGGGAGTGGTTTTTCTTCTAAAAAATGGGTTCCAGGTGTGTTGTTGCAATGAAAATTTTTTTTAATTTTTTGGGGCACAATGCATGCCTTTTTATACAATAATAAAATGGTTTACTGATTTAGATGCATCTTCAAAAATTGTTTTATTTTGGGGCGAGTCGTTTTTCTTTTAAAAAGTGGGTTCCGGATGTGTTTTTTGCAATGAAACTTTTTTTAAATTTTTGGGTCACAATGCATGTCACTTTATACAATAAAAAAATTGTTCACTGAATTAGGTGCGTTTTGATTTTCTTTTTATTTTTAAGGGGTCGATGTTCCTTTCTAACAAGGGGTTTCAAATTTGTTTTATGGCTGAAATTTTTTTCAATTTTCGGGGCAATGCACGCCACTCTATGCAATAAAAAAATGTTCACTATATTAGGTGCATTTTTATTTTAAGGGGGGGGGGGGGTATTTTCTTTTTAAAAACTTGCGTTTAATTTAAATTTGTATAAAAAATTTCTTAGTGCCTTATAAGGAGCGGGATGATTCTCAGAATGTATACAAAAAAAAGGTGATAAAAGAAGTAGCTATATATGGAGGAAACGTAACATCTTGATTAACTTGGAAAGAATTCCGTTGAAAGGAGAAAGAGAAATAAACACAATTTGTGAAAAATTCTTTAATTTAAAATCTCGAAAAATAAAAAATCTCCAATGTCGACCTTGATTCGAAATTTCAAAAAATGTTCCTTTTCATTATTACTAAAGGACCAGTAATTGAAAGCAGTTATGCTGGGTATTTTATGACTTTGTCCTGGAGGCATGTAAAACTCAATATTCTTAAAGATGCTGCGTACGACATGAGTTACTCGGTAAAGGAGCACGAAACTACACATCCCTTCTAATTAAATCTGACTAAATTCATCAAAATCATCGTTAAAACGCCGTGTCGAGAGGCCTTCCAGGTTGGAATATGTCTAACGACCCCTTTCTGTCCTCCTTATATATCCGCAACTTATACCAGATTCCCGACTAATTACTCGCCACGGAATTGCGCGTGACCAACCAAATTCATACAAGCATGTCACAACCACTTGGCATATAGATGACACTAATTTACATCTTGAAAACGATCCTCAGAAAAGAGATTGAGAATTATGATTACACGGAAACCTGGGATCAAATACCGTACGATTATCAATTTTGAATAAATCAAAAAGTAAGTTAAATTTGATGCTTAATTAAAAAGTGTAAAAATAATAATCTAACTGAAAATTATTAAGAAAGAAAAAATTAATTATAATAAATATGAGGTGTAAAATTAAAAAAAAGTGCTGTTAGTTTTTCTTGGAGAAGAGTCTAAACACTCTTATAGACACTTATAAATGAGATTTTGGTGTCCGCCTGTCCGTCAATCTGTCCGTCGCTCATAATTACGAAGTTTTTGGATTTAAACCATTTTTAACAAATCCAAAAGTTTTTAACAAACTTTTAACAATCTCTAACAATTTTTAAAAAAATTTAAACAGTTGTCAGGTGGTTCTGAACATATTTAGACGAGTTTCAGAAAATTCTTAGAACTTTGGATCAGATTTCAAATAGGTTAAACTAGTTCTAAAGAATTTTAAGTGTTCTATAATGGTTTATAACAGTTTGTTATAAGTTACAAACGGTTCCAGACTGTTTTCTGTAGTTTCAATTGGTTTTAAACAATTTTGAACAATTTCTAAACTATTCTAAACAGTTTTCAATATTTCTTATTTTAAACTAGTTTTAAACAATTTTAATCTGGTTGCAAACAATTTTAAACTAGTTCCAAACAATTTTAAACTAGTTCCAAACAATTTTAAGTAGCTTTAATAATACTCAACAGTTAATAACAAGTTTTGAACAGTTTTAAGTAATTTCAAAGTATTTTAGGCTGTTATATGTGAATTCAAACCTTTTAAAACCAGTTTTAATTAGTTTGAGTTAGTTCTAAACAGTTTTAAATTAGTTATAATCAGTTTTAGTAATCTCTTAAAAAATTTTAAACAAGTTTTGAACAGTTGTCAGTAGTTTCAAGCAATTTCTAGCTGTCTTATATAGTTCTTATTTGTTTCAAATAATTTTAATCAAGTTTTAAATAGTACCGAACAGTTTTAAACAAGTTTAAGGCAGTTTTAAACTAGTTGTAAACAGTATAAAGTAGTTTGAAATAGTTCTAAACAGTTCTTAACAATTTCATAACAGTTTTATAAAATTTCAAACATTTTCATAATGTTTTATGTCATTTTAATTTGATTTGTACGATTTTAAACAAGTTCTAAGCAGTTTTAAACTTGTTGTAAACAATTTAAAATTGGTTCTAAACAGTTTTAAATAGTACCAACTGGTTTCAGCCTGTTTTATGTAGTTTTAATTTGTTCTGGACTAATTTTAACAAGTTAAAAACAGTTCTAAAAAAAACTTTAAAAAGGTTTAAACAGTTGTAAACGTGTTTGAAAACATTTTAAATTAGATATAAAAAATGTTAAACTAGTTCTTATCAGTTTCTAACAAGTTTTTAATAATTCTAAATGTTTTCAAGCAGTTTTGGGACTGTTTTATGTTGGTTTAAATAGTTTTCAACCAGTTACAATCAGCTTTACCAAGTTCCAAACAGTTTTTAACAAGTTTTGAACAGACTTAAGTAGTATTAAACGATATTAGGCTGCTGTAAGTAGTTAAATACAGTTTAAAACCAGTTTAAATCAATTTTAGTTGATTTTAATAAGTTTTGAACAAATTTTAAATAGTTCTAAACAGTTTATAACAAGTTTTAAACAGTTCTAAACAGTTTATAACAAGTTTTGAACAGTTTTAAACAGTTCTAACTATTTTCAGCCTGTGTTATGTAGTTTTAATTTGTTCTGGAATATTTTTAACAAGTCCTAAACAGTTCTAAATAATTTTAGGAAGTTCTTAACAGTTTTAAACGTGTTATAAAACATTTTAAATTAGAAATAAAAAATGTTAAGCTAGTTCTTAATAGTTTACAACATGTTTTGAATAATTCGAAATAGTTTCAAGCAGTTTTAGGACTGTTTTATGTTGATTTAAATAGTTTTAAACCAGTTACAACCAGTTTTACTTAGTTCCAAACAGTTTTTAACAAGTTTCAAACATACTTAAGTAGTATTAAATGATTTTAGGCTGCTGTAAGTAGTTATGTACAGTTTAAAATCAGTTAAAGTTAGTTTTAGTTAATTTTAATAAGGTTTGAACAAGTTCTAAATAGTTCTAAACAGTTTATAACAAGTTCTAAACAGTTCTAAACCGTTTGTAACAAGTTTTAAACAGTTTTAAATAGATCTAACCGGTTTCAGCCTGTTTTATGTAGTTTTAAATTGTTCTGGGTTAATTTTAACAAATCATAAACAATTCTAAATAATTTTAAGAAGTTGTAAACAGTTTTAAATGTGTTATAAAACATTTCAAATTAGATATAAAACATTTTAAACTAGTTTCTAATAGTTTACAACATGTTTTGAATAATTCGAAATAGTTTCAAGCAGTTTTAGGACTGTTTTATGTTGATTTAAATAGTTTTAAACCAGTTACAATCAGTTTTACTTAGTTCCAAACAGTTTTTAACAAGTTTCAAACATATTTAAGTAGTATTCAACGATTTTAGGCTGCTGTAAGTAGTTATAGACAGTTTAAAAATAGCTAAAATTAGTTTTAGTTGATTTGAATTAATTTTGAACAAGTTTTAAACAGTTCTAAATAGTTTAAAACAAATTCAAATTGCTCTAAACAGCTTCGAATAAGTTCTGAATAGTCTTAAATATTTTCTAACAGTCCTTAACAGTTTTAAGTAGTTTTAAATAGTTCTTAATAGTTTGAAACCAGTACTAAAAAATTTTAAAGAGTTTTTAACAGGTTTTTTTTAACAGTTTTGGACAAGTTTTAAACAGTCTTAAGTAGTTTCAAATAATTTTGTCTGCTTTAAGGCGTTATAAATAGTTTAGAAGTAGTTGTAATCATTTTAAATTAGTCCTGAACAGTTTTTAACAAGTTTATAACAAGTTTTGAACAGTTTTAAATAGTTTTAAATAGTTTTAAATTGTTTTAAGCAGATTTTGAACTTTTTTTTTGTTTTTAGTTTTTATCAGTTTTAAACAAGTTTTTACACAGTTTTGAACAGCCTAAAACCAGTTCCAAATAGTTTTAAACAAGTTTTGAACAGTTTTAAGTAGTTTTACACAGTTCTGAACAGCTTGAAACCAGTTACAAAAACGATTTTAAACAAGTTTTGAATAGTTTTAAAAATCTTCAAACAATTATACATTGTTTTAGTTCGTTATAAAATTTTCATAGCAGTTATAATCAGATAAAGTTGTTTTAAATAGTTGCAACCAGTTTGTAACAGTTTAAAGGAGTTAAAAATTATCTAAAATATTGTTTAACTTTTTTAAAAAATCTTTTAATTCAAATGCTTTATAATTTTAAATACTTTCAAACATAATTTTTAACTAGTTTTAGTAGCACTAAATAGCTTTAAGCAGTTTCAATCAGTTCCAAACGGTTTGGGACAATTTTAAAATAAGTTCTAAACAGTTTTCAATAACTTATTAACAAGTTTGAACAAGTTCTAAATTGTTCCTAATGCCTTCTAAACAGATTTAGGTAGTATTAAATAATGCGAATCATTTAAAAATTGTTTTAAACAGTTCTAAACAGTTTAAAGTTTGTTTAATAGTTTTTAATGGTTTTAAACGAGTTTAAATAGTTTTTAATGGTTTTAAATATTGTTAAGTTGTTTTAACTGTTTTAAATAGTTTTAAGTAGTTTTTCGCAGTTCAGAATAGTTTTAAACCAGTTTCAAACAGCTTTAAACACAACAATTGTAAAATTGAATAGTTCTTACCAAATTTTGAACACCTTTCATTAGCATTAAATGATTCTAAACAGTTTAATTTTGAAATAGTTCTAAACAGTTCTAAACTATTTCTAATTAGTTTGAAACATATTTGTAACAAATTTTTAATAGTCATAAATAGGCTTAACCCTTTAACGCCTGCGTTAATAAGAATCTGGCACCAAATTTGCAAAATTCAAAATGGCGTATCCAATATGGCGCCCGAAACGTAGAAAAATTTCTTTACTCCTCCTAAGTCAAATTGACATTTTGACAGTTGACAGCTGTCAAATAAACTGTTAACTCTGACGAAAAGCAACTTATTTGTATAAAAATGGCAGTTAAAGGGTTTTCGGAACATAGTTTTTCACATACTTATAAAAAAGGAGGAGGTTTATAAAAATAAAGCATACTTCCACCTTACCCTTCTTTTTCCTGGATTTCAAAAAACAAGTTTAATTTACACAAAAGTATTTCACATTTTATAATTATGCACTAGCACGACTTAGAGATAGATAATGAAGCTTCAAAATAACGAAAAGCATATTTTAAATATCGTTATTGGCTAAAAATTACTTTAGGACCCTACCAAATTTCATTAAAATCCAATCTTTCTATCCCAAGATATTAATTTGTCAATTAAGAACTGTCAAAAACTTTAATTGTTTATAACTAAGGGAAATTAAAGTTTTTCGAAAAACCCTTTGGACAATTTAATAAACTCATAATGGCGTTTTCATTTATTGCATATTGTAAATTAATTTCGATGATTTAACTGTTACTATTCAAGAATTTTGACTTATTATAAGAAAAGTTGAATCTCTTTTGCATGAATGAATGTAAGAAACGAATTACAACTAAAACTTTCATTTTGCGCAAATTTAAGGGTTATTGCGATTCGGGAAGATAAATGCCTGTAGTAAAGTTGCTATATGAGCCAACTGCTAACTGGCAATGAGAACTTGAGAAGTTTGTCGGCAAAATATAGGTTCTGAGTCGTGTGGATTCCTTGAAGTGAATATAGCTGCAGGACACAGTTTAATGAAGATAATAATAGCGATAGTAGTAGTAAGGACTTTACGGCCATTTGAAAATGTGGTCGAAGCTTACGGTCGTTTTGCAAAATGACCTTACAAAGATCGAAGATCATAAGGTGCAAACCATAACTCTCTTTGACACATTTCTCCACAAAATCGGTAGCAGCGTCACGGACAATGACTCTTTTCAATTTTTATTAAAATTTTGGCAATATTTTCAATTAATTGATTCTAAATATATTTAAGTACTAGCAAAATTAATTGAACAAAAATAATGAAATCAATTAAAAATTGGTGAAAGTAATGTAAACAATCATAAAAATGTTTTAAACGTGAAGAAAATAATTTAAATTTGAAAAAAATACTTGAGAATCTTCAAAGTAAATTAAAACAAAATTGAATAATGCAAAATTAGAGAAAATAATTAAAAATTAAAAAAACATGATTAAAAATTGAGATAAATAAATTAAAATTAAAATAATAATTAAAATTTAAAATTACATAAAATATTTTAAATAAAGTTAAGTTAAACAAAATTTGAGAAAAGTACTTTTTAAAACTTTCAAAAGTTCATTGAAATAAAAGAAAATAATAAAAAATTAGAGAAAATAAATGAAAAAAGATAAACATAATTTAAAATTGAACAGAACATGTTTTAATTAAAGAGAAATAAGTAAAAACTTTTTGGCAATTATGAAAAAGATGATAAAAAGAACAAATGTAATTGAAAATTGAAGAAAATAATATAAAAAATAATATAAATAATGAAATAATTGAAAAGTCAGATAAATAGATAAACATTTTTGAAATTATGAAACAAATGTAAAGAATTGAAAATGGAAGGAAATAAATTTTGGAAAACAATTGAAAAATGTGTTTAAATTTTAAAACTTGACGAAAATAATTAAAATATGATACAAACAATGATAAGCTGTAAAAAATAAATGACATTTAAGTGTGATAATTGAAAAAGTTACAGAATTTTTTTAAATAAAGAAAAAATAATTGAAATTTGAAAAAATACATGAAGATCTTAGAAATTAATTTGAAAAAAAATAACTAAAAATTAAAAAAAAGGATTGAAGAAATAAGCTAAAAGTAATTGAAATTGACGATAGTTAATAAAAAAAATTTGAAATTATAAAAACTAATGAAAATAATTAAAAATTGAAGAAAACAATTGAAATTTTAGAAAATAATTCTTTAAATTTTAGAAAATAATTTTAGAAAATGAGAATAATTAAAAATTGGAGAAAAGACTGGAAGAATGCTAAAAATAATTAAAATTTACGATAATTAATAAAAAATTTTGGAAATTATGAAAACAGATAAAAATAATTTAAAAACATGAAGATAATAATAGAAATTTGAGAAAAATACTTTAAAATTTTAAAAATTAATTTTATAAAATGAATAAACTAAAAATTGGAGAAAAGTCTGGAAGAAAGTTAAAAATATTTGAAAGTTACGATAATTAATAAAAAAAATTTGAAATTCTGATAACAAATGAAAATAATTAAAAATTGAAGAAAATATTTCAATTTTCAAAAAAATACTTAAAAATCTTAGAAAATAATGTTAGAAAATGAGACTAATAATTAACAATGGAGGAAAATAATTGAAAAATGATAAAATTAATTCAAACTTGAAAAAAATAATTGAAATATGCTGAAAATAATTGAAGATTAAGAAAAAAAATTGAATTATGATGAAAATAATTTAAATATTAGAAATTGAAAACATTCAATAAAATTTGAGAGAAATAACTGAAAAAATCATAGAATATATGTTCAAAAAAAAATAATAATTACAAAATTACTTAAAAAATTTTAATTCAAGAGAATAATTAAAAAATCGCAGAAATAATCGAAAATTGATGAAAATAATTGCAATATCGGATAAATAATTGAAATTTTAAAAATTAATGCCAAAATAATGAATATAATTATAAATTGATGAAAATCAAGAAAAATTGCAGAATGTATTTTTAAGCAAAAGAAAATAATTAAAAAATCGTTATTTAATGGAAAATTGATGCCAATAATCTAAATTTGAGATAATAACTGAAAATTTAGGAAATTAATAGCATGTGTATATATTTTAAACTTCTTCAAAAACCATAATAAATTTTTAAAGCATTTTTCGAAACTTTTTTTTTTACACAAAGGACAATTAAAAAACAGCACAACATCACACTAACGAAAAAGTTTACCTTATTCTTTCAATTCAAATTTCAAAATATTTCCTGATAAAGAGAGTCAAAATCAATAAAATAACAGGGACTAACTTCACTTTAGTTTTTAAAACGTGGACATAAAAAGATGAATAAATATTAATACTAACAAACTTCATGAGTTTACGGAAATTATTATTATTTAATATTAAATGAAATGTTAAATATTTTCAATATAATTTTTAATATTTTAAATATAATTTAAATTGTACTAAATATATTTCCAATTCTATTTCTCATATTCTATCCAATTTTCAGGCAAAAATATCAAAATAATTCTTCACATTATTCACGAAGATTGTAGATTTCCAAGAATCTATAAAATTCCTTTAAAAATTAGACGGGTTCAGATGCAATAGGACTGTAGAAATTGCCAAAATCATAAAAGTTATAAAAGTAGCTGTGAAGTTGTATCTCGAGTTTTATGGATTTTTTTATATTCTTATAGTGCATATTTTATGAGGAGCGGTTTTTTTTATTCTGAATAATAATTAACAAGTGAGATTTATTTCCTCGTTAAATGATAATTAATTTTTTTCAAAGGGCAGTAAAATTTGCTTTTGTGCGTAAAAAATATATTCTGCCTTTTATACAAAATGTGTGCAGCAAAAATGTTCATTCTTTTTTCAATATTTACGCTTTTATTAAAGGAGATTAAAAGTTGTTAACACAGAAGAACATGCATTCAAGTGCGTGTTCGACATTTCGTCATTCGAGTTTAAAATAAAAGAAGGATGAAGAGAAAGAAGGTGTAGGTATAAGATGGAACAAGAGAGTGATTGAACAAAACGATGGAAAGATGAGAGTGAGTCAAACATCACTGAGAGACTAATTGACGTGAAGGCAAAAGAAAAAATAAGTGCCTGATAAAAACAGAAGAAACAATAAAAAAAAAGAAGATAACATTTAAAAAAAGAAGGGAAAATTAAAAAGAAAATAGAAATAAAAAAACAGATAAAAATGAAAAAAAAAATCTTAGCAGACAAGGAAATCTTGTAAATGTTAAGAACCATTTAAATTCACATTTGATGAAAGTTGTTTAGTCGGTTTTAAGGTCGCCTTGGAAGAAATTATCAATATTTTAACAATACTGATTTTTTTTTCAACAACAAATATTGAAGTGCATCTATTTAATTACGTCATTATTCTATTATTCTCTAGTTACGTAAAAATCGCCCACATCAATCCTCGATGCTTAGAAAAACACAGTAGGTTGTTTCTTCATTTTATAATTTTATTTCTTCAATTGTTAATTTTACTTTCTTTTTTTTCTTTTTGTTTTTTTTTCTAATCTCTGCTATTAGGTGTTTTTTTTACTTTCTAGTTATTTTTTCACTTTTCTGACTTTTTCTTTCTTTTTAAGTCGTTTTTCTTTATTTCTTGTCTAGTTATTTTTGATGTTTCTATTTTTTCTCCTATTAGTTTCTCCTCTTATAATTATTCGGTTACTTTCTTGTAATCTTATTTTATTTTAATTCTCAGTTATACTTTCTTATAATTTTTAAACGTTTTAGTTATTTTTTTTAAATGAATAAGTAATTGAATAAGTTAATTTTTTCAAATTTACAATTTTTTCAATTTGTATTCTTTTAAAATTATTTTTTACTTTAGAGTAATTTTTTAATTTCTAGATTTTAAATACTAGATTAACCTATTATTATTTTTTTTAACTTTTAGCGATTTCTTTCTGTTTGTAATTATTTCTCATAAACAGAAAAGTACTTTTTAACGAGTACTTTTTCTCCATTTTTCAGTTATTTTTCATTATTTTTTAGTGCTTTTTTTCTATTTTTTAACTTATTCAAACTTTATAATTACCAAATTAAAGTATTTTTTCCACTTTTTAATTACACTTATTTAATATCTACGTATTTTAATCAATATAAAATATATCTTTCTTTAATTCTAGTTATTTATCTTTAATCCTGGCTATTTATTCAATTAGCAAAAAATAATTTTTTTTCTAATTATTCAGTTAAATTTCTAGTTAATATTACAATTTATAATCATTTTATTCACATTCTAACTAATTTGCAATTTTCTAGTAATATTTTTTCATTTCCATGTTTATTTTCATTATATAGTTATATTTTTACATAATAGTAACTTTCCAAAAAGTTTTAAATCTCTAATGTAAAACAATTTTCCATTTTCCACTCTCTTAATCTTAATTAGTCAAAAACTACTAATTCTACAGTGAAAATTCGTTTATAGTATCAAATAGTAATTCTGCTATTAATAGTTTAGTAAAAAATTATTAATTTAATTAGTCAAAGTCACTTTTTAGGTTATGTTGAGTTCACGAAAATAGCTATTAGACTTTTATCCACTGTAGTCATTTTTTACTATTAATTAGTCAAATTGTACAACTGGATTAGTAGTTTTCTATTAATTATTAGTTCTTTTCCACTGAAAATAATTAGTTATTTTTTAGCAATTAGAATAAAAACAACAAGTTTTAAATTTGACTAATAATTTTTATAATAATTTTAATAATAATAGTACAATTAATAGTTAATACAATAACTAGTAATTTTTTATTAATTCAGATTTAGAATTTTAGAAATAAATTATTAGATTTAAGTTTACTAATTTTTCTCCCCCAAAAACTCATTTCAATTTTTAACTCTACTTTCACTTTTTAATACATTGTCTCCCTTTTCTAATCAGTTTTATCCAACTTCTAGTAATTATTTATAGTTTCTAGTAATTTTTTATCTATTTTGTACCTTAAATTTCTATTACTATGGAAATATTAATTTTTTTATTTATATTTCAACTTTTTTTCTAGATTGTCTTTTCTTAGTTTCTAGTTATTTGTTCATTATTCAGATTTTTTCCTCTAAGCTATTATTGCTTCTTCATAGAGAAAGTATTTTTTTTTTAGTCTAGTTACTTTTCATAAATCAGCAGTAACTTTTTCACTTTGTATTTATTAAGCCATTTTTAATCTAGTACTTTTTTTCAGTTCTCACTTTTATTTTCTCGTTATCTTATTTATTAGTTTTGATCTTTAGTTATCTTTAACTTCCATAGTTTTACACTTTGTAGTAAGTTTTTCCAATTTCTAAATATATTTTAAATTTTTAGTAATTTTTTTGTAGTTTTTTAATTATTTTGTTTAAATTTCAAAATATTTTGACTCTTTAGATAATTTTACTTTCTTTTTAGATGAACATTTTCTATTTACAAGCCTAATCTTTCAGTCGAAATGTTTCTTCTTTTTCTGGTAACATTACTTCCTTTTAGATGTTTTTTTATAGGGGTTTAATATTTTTGACATTTCTGTTAATTTTATTTTCTTTACTTTCTTTTTGTCACTGTAACACTTTCTCTTAAGTTTTAAATTATATTTTTTATTTTTTTGTTATTTTTCAAGTTTCTAGCAACTTTTTCTATTTCCAGATGACGATTTTTTAAAACTTCCAGTAACTTTTTTCTTTTTTAATCGAAAATCTTTAGTAATTCTTTCACATTCTAGAAACTTTTATAGTTAAGTCATCGGTTTCTAATATAAGTTTTTTTTACTCTTATTTTTCATCAATTTTTAATAATTCTCGTCAATTTAGTTTTTTTTTTGTAACTATAACAATATCTAGATTGCGATTTTAAAACTTCCAGTAATATTTTTTTTTTCTAGTAATGTTTTTCCTTTTTTAGTAATTTTTTCTTTTTTAATTGAAAACTTTTAGTAATTCTTTCACAAACTAGAAACTGTTTTTTAATTTATCGGTTTCTAATATCAAGTTTCTTTACTTTGCAATTTTATTGCTTCAAATTAACCATTTAGTTTTCATCAAATTGTAGTAACTTTCTTCAATTTAGTTTTGTTTTTATCACTGTAACTTAATTTTCCCTTAGTTTTAATTTCTTTCATTTCCTTGTTATTCTTAAGTTTCTAATAACTTTTTCCTTTTCTAATAATTTTTTCTGTTCTAATTGAAAACATTTAGTATTTCTTTCCCATTCTAAAAACTTTTTTTTAATCCATCGGTTTCTAATATCAATTTTTTTACTTTACAATTATTCCTTCAAATTAACGACTTATTTTCCATCAATTGTTAGTAATTTTCTTCAATTTCTTTTGTTTTTTTTTTGGCACTGTAACACAAATTTTTCGTAGTTTTGATTCCTTCCTTTTATTTTCTTGTTATTTTTAAATTTCTAATTCCTTTTTCCATTGCAGATTGCGATTCTAAAATTTCCAGTAATTTTTTTCCATAGTGAAGAAGTAATAACTACATTTTAACCAGGGCTGATAAAAATCATGATTTTTTTAAAAAAATCAAAAAAATCCGATTTATTTGATTTAAATCGGATTTTTTTTTATTTAAATCAAAAATTGATTTTTTTAAAAATATTATCAGTATATAAAATTTCCAAATGTTTATTTGTAAGTAGTTTATTAAAAAAATAAATAACAAAACGTTAAAATACATTACTAAAGAGATCAAAATTTTTTAAATTAGGAAAATTAGAGAATTATTTTTCAAATTGAATAAAAAAAGAATTAATATAATTTTGTAAAATTTTAAAAAATTTTAAAAGAAAAGAAATTCTATTAAATACAAGATTCATGTTCAAATAAGAATATTTAGTACAAAGATTAAATTTACATAATATACAATAAAAAAATAAAAGCTTTCAAAAAAGTAGAAAATTGGGAAATTTAAAAAATGTAGATAAAAGCACCAAAATAATGTTTTCAAAAATTCGTAATTATAAGATAAAAACTAAACAATTGAAAAGAAGGAAAAATGCTTCTTAGAAATGGAAAAATGATGATAAAAATTAAAGAACTAATTAAAACGCAAAAAACTAAAATAATTCATCTATGAGGAGACAAAAATAGTGAAACATCAAGAAAATTAAAAAAATAGGAAGAAAATAGAAAAATGTTTTTTACCTACTTAAAAATCCTTTAAAAATAAACAAGTTTAAGCAAATTAAACCAAATACATTTTTATAATATTACACTTAAAATAAGGCCAACAATAAATTTAGAAAAATAAAGAAAATCTAATAACTTCATGGAAGAATAAGTAAGTTCCCAAAAAATCTCGTAAAAAATAGACAAGATGTGAAAAAAATTGAATAAACTTATAAAAAAAAATGAGAGTATTTTAAAAAATATGTAAATAATTATGAAAATCAACGAAATAATAAGTTTAGTGAATGTTATAATAACGAAATTGTGTAAAATAATATTCAATAAATAATTTGCATAAAAAGAGGAAAATTAAAGAGAATCCTAAAATAAAAGGGCAAATAAAAAAATAGAAGAAAAAATATCAAAAGTAAAAACAGAAAAAAACTTAAAATTTTGTAAAAATAAGAAATTAAAAGATAAAAATTAAACAGTTTCGACAAATTAAAATCTCTTAGAAATCTTGTAAGAATATTAAAAAAAAGGATTATTGTGAATATGGAAAATAATTAATATTATTGAATTATTTTGCATTAATTAATATGCATTTAAATTTGAATTAATTAAAATTTAAATGAAACAAATTGAAATTTGACTTAATTGACGTTTGATATAATGACTTGAAGATAAAAAAATGTAATACTATTCTTTGTTATCTTCATACCAAAAATTTGTAAATCGTAGGTATTTTGATCATCTGTATTAGCACAATGTTTTAAATTTTATAAAGATTAAAATATTGAAATTGAAATTTTGAAGATTTATCCACAAATTTTTTAGTTTTGTTTATGGTTTCCGATGTTTTACATGCAGTATTAAACATCTGGAGAATTTTTTAGTTTTTTTGATTTAAATCATGATTTTAATTCAAATTTTCAAATGATTTAAATCAAAGTGATTTAAATCAGTAACAGCCCTGATTTTAACACTATTTTTTAAAATTAAAGTTACTTTCTAGTGACTCTTTTCCACATTCTAGTCACTTTTCTTTACATATTTTGGCTGTTTTTATTATTTTAAGATTTTTTCCAAACAGATTTAGATTATGAAATTCCATATTCTGTCATTTCTAGAATATGGAATATTCTACATTCTTCGTATAGGTTCCGCCGGCCCTGTTCCTATATGTTGAATATCGAGAGCTTCTTGTTTAAGAAGAAAAATAAAAAAGTCAGATGAGACGAATTTTGATAAACTCGAGACGATTGACCGGTACAAAGAGAGTCGAAGATCGATTTTTCAGCAGCTTGACTTACAAAGCGCGTGCATAATGCGCGTCATGCGAGTGGTGCAATCAGACGCCCTCTGAGTTGCTCTGAACAAGATCAGCATAAAGAGAAGAACGTATAACGACTAATCCTTCAGGCGTTCCACACAACCTACTATCCTCTTCTTAAGTTCTTAAACTTCTTACCTTGCGACAAATGACACATGCATTAAAACCCGTCCTTATAAATTGCAATTATCGATAGATACTGCACCAAAGGTACACTGTTTATATAACTTGATGTTGTGCCATCTTGTTCTTCGGATCAAAAGTATAATTTACACCAAAAATAACTACGTCGATAAATTCATTCTTATAAGCTAACTGATTCGATTAATTTGCAGGAAACGATTTCTCCATTATGCTTTTCATATCCGAGTCATAAGAAATATCAAAGAGAATGTCTTCGAGTGCTTCATCTTTTGATAGTTGTATTTACATAGTAATTGAGGCATATTTATCAGTTGAGAAGATTGGACTGAGGAAAATAATTTATTTAGTCTTAACTAATGATCGAGAGGAAGTTGTTTTTTTAATGTATAGATATAGGAAACTTGACAGAAAATACATGAATTTAGTTAAAAAAATTGAAAATATGCGAGATATAAAGAGAATTGAAGAAAGAAGTAAATAAACTGTTGAAAATGTAATGAGAATTTGAGGAAAATAATTGAACAATGGCGCAAATAATTAAAAACGATTAAACATTTTTAAAATCATTGAAAATATAGTGAAAGCTGAAATATTATTGAAATTTGAGGAAACGTAATAGAAAGTTAAAGAAAAGAAAATAGAAAATTTAAATTATTTGAATTGTAATGAATTTAAATTGTATTTAAATTGTAATGAAATTGACGCTTCAAGAAAATAGATAAAACTTTTTTAAAGTAATTCATGTAAACAAAAAAAAAACTGAAATTTAAAAAAGAATTAATTAAAAATGAGAAATATATTAAAAAATAAAGTAAAAAAAATTTTAATACATTATTTGAAAAATTGTATAAAATAATTGAAAAATATTATATTTTTTATTAATTTCATATTATATTATTTGAATATTGACAAAAATATTTGTAACTTGAAAAAATAGTTGGTAATTTAAAAAAAATTAAAAATGTGAAGAAAATACTTGGAAACTTGACAAAATAATTGAAATATTGAAATAAATAATTCAAAACTGGTGTAAAAATTAAGAAATTATAGACAATATAATTGTAAAGAAAAAAAAATTATAAGTTTCAGGAAAATAATTGAAAGTAGAAAAAATTAATTGAAGTTTGAAGATAATAATTGCAATTTGAAGAGAATAATTCAGAAATGGCAAAAAAATTCAAATAAGAAAAAAATAATTTAAGTTTGAAGAAAATAATTGGAAAAGGTGTAAAACAATTAATAAAATCGTAACAATAATAAAAATAATGATGAAAATAATTGAAAAAACGTGTAAGAAATTTAAAAGTTCATGACAATAAAAAGAATTAAATAAAATAATTGCAATTTGTAAAAAATAATTCTAAAATTGCAAAAATAACAAAAATATGAGAAAAATAATAATTGATTAATGACAAAAGTAATTGAAATTTGAAGAAAATAAATGAAAAATAACGAAAATGAATTGAACTTGTGTAGAAAATTTGGATATTCCTGACAATAATTTAAAGATTAAAGAACAGAAATGAAATTTAAAAAAAAATTGAAAAGTTTAAAAAATAATTGAAATTACAAGAAGATAATTAAACAATAATAAAAATATATTATTTATTATTAAATATTAAATACATTAAATATATTTATTATTAAATATTATTTATAATATTTATTGACTCGGAGTGATTGATAACTTCCTGAAAATTAATAACTTCACCAAGTGATAAATTTATTTAAAATAAAAAAGAATAATAACAAAAATAATTGTAAATGGAAAGAAATAATTGATAACTGGTGCATAAAATTAAAAATTTAAAGATAATACTTGAAAAATTGACCAAAGAATTGAAATCTTAAGAAACGGATTGAATAATGACATAAATAATTGAAAGCTGATGTATAAATAAAAAATTTATAGAAAATAATTGAAGTTTAAAGAAATTAATTGAAATTTGTTACAATTAATTGAAAAAATGTACATATTTAATAAACTCATGACAATAATAAACTAGGTGAGAATTATGTCCATTTCATGGACGTTTCGCTTCCAAGTAAGCAAAATAATTTGCTTCCTCATAGAGGAAGCAAGAAATTAATAATATATAAGTTAATTGGGGAAGTTATTTAAAAATGAAGAATTTTAAATGCAAAAAAATGTAAAAATATGAATTATTTTACGAATTCTTGATCAATTATAAAAGTTGTATAGGTCAATCGATTCGTTTTGAGATAAGGAATATGATTTTTGTATTTATTAAGTTGTATTTTTAGCATAAAAAAATTTTTTTGGCAAAAAACGATTTTTTCGATGAAAAAAGGTGCTTAAAAAAATTTGGTTGGGTATTTGGGCCCGTATCATTTTGACACAAATTTTTTCGTGCAACTTGTTATATTGTACTCCCGAAGATGAATGTTATATTTTACTCCTACAAAAATTAAAGATTTTTAAGTTTTAATTATTCAATAATTGAACTTACTGAATTAATTAAGTCTTTTAATATTAATTTAATGTATTAAAATCAATTATTTAATAAATAAGACTTAAAAATCTTTGATTTCAAAAGGAGTAAAATATAACATTTATCGTTAGGAGTACAATATAACAAGTTGCCCGAAAAAATTTGTGTCAAAATGATACGGGCCCAATAAAAGAACATAATGTTTAAAAACATAATTAAAGAAAAGTAAAACATACAATTAACATTTCAAAGGAATAAACAAAAGATTAATAAAATGATTCAAACCAAAAGGATTAAATTTTAAAATTGAAAAAAATTGACATAGATAACAATATCTGCAAATATAATTAAAATCAGCATAAAAATAATTAGAAATTGAGGAAAAACGAAAAAAATTGAAAAATGAAGATAATAATTAAAAAAGGTACAAAATAATTGATAAATAAAGAGATATTTTAACAATGAGAAAATAATTAGAATTTTTAAGGGATACAGAGATTAAAAATTAAAGGACATTATTGAAAGTGACAAAAAAAATGCAATTATTGTCATTTTGAGAAAATAACTAATACTTGGAGAAAAGAATAATTTAAAGATGACGACACTAATTGGGAAGTACTAAAATTAATTAAATATTGCTAAATTAATTGAAAATATTGACGAAAATAATTTAAAAAAGAGAAAAAATAATGATATTGAGAATAAAAAAAAAATTAATAATGATATTAATAATGATATTAAGAAAGTAATTCACAAATTGTGAAAATCGAAAAGAAAATTTTGAAAAATTAAAAATTATATAAAATTTGAGAAATTAATACCTATAAATTCTTAAATATAATTTAATATTGACCACAATAATTAAAAACTATGAAAAATAATTGAAAAATAAAAAGATAATTCAAAATTGAAGAAATATGTTGAAAAAAATTGAAGAATATATAATTTAATTTCAAGAGAATAATTGAAAAAAGGATACTAATAATATTGAGAAAGGTATTGTAATAAGTTCCTATCATTGAGAAAGATAATTGTAAATCCTGAGGGACCTTGCAATTGAAAATTGAGAAGCAAGCTTTAAAAATGGAAAAATATAACTAAAATTTAAGAAATCAATTCAAAATTTATAAATACTATTGAATATTGACGAAAATAATTGTAAAAATTAAAGAACATAATTGAAAATTGCAAAGTTAATTGAAAAAAGAGAAAAATATATTTAAAAAGAAAATAAATCAATTGAATATTGAAGAAATAAATTAAAAAAATTAACGAATATAATTTTAATTTGAAAAAAATCATGAAGAAAAGAATTAAATAATATTGAGAAAGATAATAGAAAAACTTGAAGGATCTAGCAATTAAAAGTCAAAAAGCAAGCTTTAAAAAAAAGAAGAATATAACTAAAATTTAAGAAATCAATTGAAAGTTCATAAATTCTATTTAATATTGACAAAAATAAATGAAATTTGAAGAAAATAATTGTAAAAATTGAAGAACATAATTGAAAATTGCAAAATTAATTCAAAAAATGGAAAAAATATTTGAAAAGAAAGTAACAGAAAATGAAGAATATAATGGTAATTTGAAGAAAATAATTGAAAAAAAGAAGTAAATATTATTGAGAAAGATAATAGAAAAACTTGAGGGATCTAGCAATTAAAAATTAAAAAGCAAGCTTTAAAAAGGGAAGAATATAACTATAATTTAAGAAATCAATTCAAAATTCATAAATACTACCTATATTGAATATTGACGAAAATAACAGAAATTTGAAGAAAATACTTGTAAAAATTGAATAACATAATTGAAGATTGTAAAATTAATTGAAAAAATTGAAAAATAAATTTTAAAAGAAAAGAAAGTAATTGAAAATAGAAGAAAATCGTTAAAAAATTAGAAAATACAATAATTGGTATTTTAAAGCAAAATAATATAAAATTGAAAAAACATCGAAAACAAAATAAGTGTAATTAAAAATTAAAAAATAAAAAAATATATATAATACAATAATTAAAAAATATGTTGAACTAGATAATTACAATTTGTTAGAAGAAGATTTAGAATTGAAGAATTTAATTTAAAAAACAGAAAATAATTGAAAAAGTGGAGACTTTAATATAATTGATAAATGAAAAAACAAATTTAATACTGAATAAAATAATTGAACATCGAAGAAAATTATTGAAAGAAAAAAAAAGTTTGTAAAAATTTAAGAATATACATAATTAAAAGTTGTGGATAGTAATTTGAAATACAGGGAATCAATTGAAAAATAATTTTAATAATTCAGATATTTTAAAAATAATTCAAAATAAAGTGAATAACTAAAATCATAATTAGAAAATAATAGAAATTTTGAAAGACGTGTTAAAAATTAAAGAGATTTTAAAATCAATATTGAGAAAAACGTTCTGTTTATTCTTATTCTTGTTAAATTTACTAGAGTTCTGGTTACTGAACCAGCATTCGAGCTGGTTTCTTGGATAAACCAAAACTCTAGTTTAACCAGTATTCTAATTAGATTAAAAAAACTTTGAATTATAGATTAACCAGTATTCTAGTTAGGTTAACAAAAATTTTAATTATATAAATTAACCAGAATTTTAGTAAAATAAATCATAATTCTCGTCAATTTAACCAGAATTCCAATTTTAAATATTTTTTTTATCGAAATTCTAGTTACACTTACCAGAATTCTTTTGGTTTATTCTACCAGAACACCAGAAGTCTAGTTATCTAATCCAGAATTTTGGTGAATCTAATCAGACTGTCTTTTCACAGTGAATTCAAATTCAGTAATAATTCTTGAACTTTGAATTAATTGAATTTTTAATCACCATTTATTAGAATCCGACTAAAATTTAAAGAAGACAAGATTTTTAAAAATTAAAATCTTTTTTTTACAATGTTCTTAAAAATATTTTTTTCCCTGAATTTAATTTCTAATTCGATCAAGAGTAATCAATTCTATCACCAATAAATCTGTTTTTGTTAAGGGAATTAAGTTATCGACGATTTGAATGAAAAGAACTTGTAAATCTTTGAAATCTTTGTTACATCTGGTTAGTTATGCGCAGGGCGTGGTATTAGTGTAAAGAAGTTAAAAAAGTGCGTAGGTTGTGGCATTATGCTACGTACTTGAATCGACTCAAGTCAAGTCAAACTCAGTCTATACGATCTACGCAGAAATGCCGAGCAGTTTTCTTATCGCACTTTGAAAGAATAAGCAAGAATAACTGTGGCAAAAGTGACGCAGGGTTGTGTGGGCGTCCTAGTGTGGTACGTGGTGACCAGGTGTCACTTACAGGTAGCAGAGGTTGTCATTTTCCATTTCATGAATATCATCTCTAACTAAAACTTGAAACAGAATTTCAATCTTGAAAACAGCAAATAAAAATTCTGTTAATTTTGACATGAAAACTGTCAAAATTTTCAATTCTGGAATAATTTCAAAACTTGTTCCCAAAAATACACTGAGTTGAGTATAATTAATTGAAACTTTCGTTTTGAAAGTTTCAAATCATGAAACTTATGATCGATGAAACTTTTCATGAAATTTATCAAATTTGTATATTATTAAAATTAAAGTAGACAATTTTTCCAGAAGATTTTATCTTAAGGGCATGTGATGGATTATGACGTCACTGGTACAGAAAAAATTTGTCTGTAACTTTTCTCTTGAAATATTAAATATTTTGTCATGAAACTTGGTAGAATTACTTAAAATGGCATTAGGAAGGTCTCTCAGATCCGAATTTGTTTCAATTTTGACTCAAAATTATTTTTGGGTACTTTTCGAAAAAATTCAATATTTTTTAAAAATCAATTTTGAGCCAAAATTCAAACAAAATCGGGTCTGAGAGACCTTCCTAAGGACATTTTAAGTAATTCTACTAAGTTTCATGACAAAATATTCAATATTTAAAGAGAAAAGTTGCGGACAAATTTTGCCTATACATAAGTGACGTCATACTCCATCACATGCCCTTAAAAGTGAGAACATAAAAATTGTAAAAATTAAAAAAATTTACTCTTTTGTGCGAGATATTTCCATTTTAATTTACACAAAAATATTTATTGTAAAAATTTAATGAATACAATTCTTCTAGAAAAACTTATTCTTCACTATTTTTTTTGAGGCACTTTTTTATGAAAAAAGTTTTTCTCCTTTTTCTAAAGAAATGTAAAAGAAATTTAAAGAATTTCAGATTAAATTTAACTAAACATTTTTGCAAATCAAATAATGAAAATTAGAACAACAATTACAAAATTTAAGATAGAAACTGAAAAAAACGAAAATAATTTAAAATTGAAAACAAAACTCGAAAAATGTCTAGATAATTACACAATTTAAAAAGAATAATTTAAAAAATTAAACAAAAAATATTAAAGTTGAACAAGAAAATTAAAAAAAAAAAATTATACAAATAACTGTTGAAAATAATTGCAAATTAAAAAACTGTTTTGAAAGTCGCCTAATTAATTGAAATTGAAGAAAATAATTGAAAAACGAAGAAAATAATAAAAACTTCAAGAAATAAATTGAAAATTTAAGAATTGAATTGAAACTTGAAAAAATAATTATAATAATTGAAAAAACATTATAAACGAACGAAAAATAAATTTAAATTCAGAATAAAATGCTAACAATGGCTAGATTAATACAAAACTAAGCAAAAAATAAATAATAAATAATAGTTTTAAGAAATAGTTGGAAAGTGAGTTAATTCACAATTTAAAAAATATAATTTTAAAAAATAAACAAATAATATTAAATTTAAACAAAATAAATTGAAAATTATGAAAATTATAGGAATAATTGTTGGAAGTAATTGAACATTGAACAACTAGATTGAACATTGAAAAAAATAATTTAAAAAAGAGGAAAAAAATTAAAAAATTAAGAAAATAATAAAAAATTGCAAAAAGGAATTGAAATTTTAAGAATACAACTAAAAATTGAAACAACACAATAATTATTGAATGTAGAAGAAAATAAAATGAAAAAAATTGATTGGTACTCGGAAAAATAATTGAAAAAAAGGCAAGAAATTTTTAATAATAAAGAAAATTATTAAAAAATGGAATCGAAAATTGAAGGAAATAGTGGAGAATTAACTTACAATTTTAATTAACTTACAATTGAAAAATTGAATTTAAATTTTAAAACAACTTTTATGAGTGAAAAAATAATTTAAAAAATCAGAGAATGAACCTGCAAATTATTATTATTATTTATTGTTTGAATGTAATTATTTTTTTGAAAAATAAACAATTTATGGTTTTTGTTATTTAGCTGATTGATTAACTGATCCTTAATTTAAATGATTCAAATTTTACTAAAATACTTTATTTTAAGAAAATAATATAATTCGAAATATTTCTACTTCTGAAAATTTTGGTAATATTTTTAAATTTATAATGTTTTTTTGTGAGCTCCTGCAAATTTGAGATTTTGAATATATATTTTATTATTAATATAACTACTTGCTATTAAAATTTGACTAAGGCGTTTTGCTTTATTTAGAAAATATAACATTTTTAAATTTTTTATAAAAAAAGTTAAAGTTTAATTTGAATGAGCAATGTGAAATTGCTTTGTTTACTGATTTATTTCCAAAATTAACCTTTTTGAAAACAAAAATTAAAAATATAATTTTTCAAAATAAAGCAATTTGCCTCCGCGAAATATTAATAGCAATGTTATATTAATATTAAAACATATTCAAAACCTCAAACTTGTAAGATGTTTTATACGATGTTTATTATTTTAAAAATTTGTATTAATTATTTCAATTATATTAAATAAATAATTATTCACGTATTTAAAGAAGATCTTAGTTTATTCATTAAGAATAAAGGAAAAATAATGTCATAACAATTAAAATTAAGGAAATAATTTTTTTTAGAAATAAAACATTAAAAGTAAAACATTTAGAATAGTTTAATACTCATGCACTTACTTAGAAATATTAGAATTAACTTGAATAATTATAAACCAATATTATGCAAATTTAAATTTTAGCGCCATAGTAAGAGTACTGAGTTTGCGCAGAAGGTCCCAACCTCTATTTCGTGAAATAAAATGATTTTCAAAAATTATTTGCATTAAAATTTGATTTTTACTTATAAAGACTAATTCGAAACGTAGGTAACTAAATCATTTTTAAACTATTAACTTTAAAAAATTAGACGTTATGGCTAAAGTTTCATAAGTTTCAATTAATTTGAAATTTTTCATTGAAACTTTCAACTGAAAGTTTCAAAAGTTTTAAATTTCGGAAACGGCACATTGCTACACTTGTCCATCGATATTGTCATAAATATGATGAGTATTTCGTTCTGTTTACAAGAAAAGTTTTATAATAAAATTAATAAAATATGATAAATAAAGATATTTTTCAATGTGAAAGTTCAGTAATAAGTCATATTGAATCCGATTTTTTGGGTAAATGGCACAAAACAGATTCTTATAAAAAGTGTTAATTTATTATTCTAATTTAATTAATAGTTGAAGCAAATAACAAAAGTTTGTTTCGAAAGAAGGCTTTAGTTTTGTGAGTAAAAACTATGTTTCTAAAATAGTTCTTGAACTTATTTATAAAAAAGCAAAATAAAACAAAATTCTATATAACCTAACCTCTCGCCTAACCTCGAAATAGATCTATCAATGTTGATAATAAGAAAAAATGTTATTAACAAAGAATTGTAAATTTAAGAATATCTGGACTTAACTAAGATAGTAGTTCATAAATTTAATTTTGTTTACTAGAAAAAATTACCAAAACATTTAAGGAGGATAGTTTGAATGAGCTAGTCAAGTTAATCTTTTTTTTTTCAAAATGCCAAATATGAAATAAAAAGTTTTATGTAAAATTAAATTTTATGTTTTTAAACAATATTCCTTGTGTTCCGACATTAAAAAATGTAAGTAATAAAATTTTAAAGAAAAATAGTAATTTTTTGAAAAACGTAGTGTAGAGCATTTAGAAAACTGACAAACTAACCATGATTTCATTATTTCAATGACAGCTACAGAATTTTCGATTTTAAGTTTAAGATTATTATTTGAAAAATATTTTGTTCAGTAACAGTTATTGAAACTTTAACTGAATAAATTTATATTTTATTAGAAGTTTTTTGTGTTACTTTCCTTTTTACGACAAAAAAGTCGTTTTAAAATTTGTCGTTTTAAGCGAATATTCGAGATATTAAACTTTTTTAGTGTCTTGCTTTGTGTTTTCAAAATAAAAAAAAAATTTTTGAAACATTTTAATTTTAGGATAAATAATACTCAACAACTAAACGGTAAATTTTTTGGTTTTTCAAGAGTAATATGATCCTTGAATATTGAATTATTTTTGTTTTAATTTTGAATTCAAACCTAATTGTACATCAAAAGTTATTAAATTATATATTTCAAGTTACTAATTTTTTTTCGCGTCGGCTATTAGAAAAATGCAAAATATTAAGAAAAATTGTGAATTTTGGATGACAAGATCTCAGAAAATATACGGTAAAATTATCTCAAACTTAACAATAATGTGCATTAATATTTTAGTTATTTTTGCTGGAAATTTCAAACTTGTACCGACAATTAGTGATTTTCAATTAACCTCCTTAAATACCTTAATTATGATTGACTTAAATTAAAAACAAAACGTCTTAAATCCAAGAAAACATTCTTCTATAAATCACTCATTACAATCTTTCTATCTTAAAATTGACTTTATTAGTGGTTATGTGAGAAATGGCATTTGCTTAAATTTCTCGAAATAACAAAAAATTGGATTTATTAACTTTTGAAGACTTAATTATCCTCAAATATATTTGTCAAATAATCTTATCTAAGCTAGAAACAATTATGTATATTATCATCACTTTCAGTAGCAGAAACTACATATACTAAATACTATAAATATTAAAAGGATATATCGTCACTGTCACATAAATAAATTTTTATAAATTAATTTAACAATTAAAAATTTGGTTGAGCCAACAAAACTTTTGTTTTGTATTCCAAACATTTTTTTCAGTGTACCAAATTTTTCAATGACACGTTTCTTTTTCTCTGAAGATTTCACAAATTCTGAACAGAAAATAAAAAAAAAACTGGTCACACAATCTGAATAATTTTCTTTATCTAAATTTTCCATAAATTTGTAAATTATTCGTAAATTTTAGTCACACTTATCGTGCGCATTTAGAGAACTAATCATAAGCAAAAGTGACTCGTTCTGGGAAATGAAACACGTTTTCTCGAGTTACAAATGCTTTCATCGTAAAATAAATGGATTCTGTAAGTTCTCACTTAACTCAGACGATGTGTTGATAATATTAACACAATTTACCTACATAGAACTTTAAACTGGAAGATACAGGATGTAAAAGTACAAAAAGGTTATGAATCATTCTTCAAGTGGATGAATTCTTGAAAGGATTTATTAAAAGGATCTTCACTGCAAATGTTAAATCACGTTTGTCACTGCGATGTTAAATTACGTTTGTCATTGTGATGTTTCATCACGGTGACAAACGTGATTTAACATTTGCAGTGAATAGACTTGAGTAAAAGAGAATTTTAATAGAAACTGGGTACTTAGCTCTTATAGTGTTGTAGGTACGTCAATTATCTCATTAAATACGAGGCTTACATGACGTTAATCTGAAACTAGATTGCAAATTTCTCTATGTGTTTTACTGCGCATTTAAAAGTTTAGTAAATTGTGTATATAGGTGCGTAAACCACCCGAGTGAAAAAAATTCTCAGACATTCTCTAGACTTTTAACAGAAAATTATATAAATTCAAGTCTCATTCATTTATTCTGTCCACACCTGAAAATGTTTTTTGTTTTAAATTTTAAATCATTTCTCACCTTTTTAAAATGTTGTCAAGTTTGAAATTTGTAGCAATTTTCATTTCTGCAAACTTTAATTAATTGGAACTTGCCTTGATTAAAAATTCAATTAATCCCCGCTTCAAATATTTACTAAATTTGAAGCGATTTATAATTTTTTTCAATTTTTAATCATACTTTTTTATTTTGATTTCAATTATTTTTACTACTTTACAATTATTTTCATCAATTTTTAATTATTTTTTAATTTTTTCCCTAAATCTTAAATTTTTTCCTTCCACAAATTCTAATTTTTTTTTGAAATTACTTTTTCAATTTTAATTATTTACTTCAACATGAAATCAATTTCTTAGTTATTTTAAATAGTTAGTTTAAATACTTAATACTTAGTTTTTTTAAATTACTTTTTCAATTTTAATTATTTACTTCAACATGAAATCAATATCTTAGTTATTCTTATCTCACAGTACGAAAAAGCAATTTATTGTATCCCTATACTGATGAAATATATAAATAAATTTCATTACTTATTGATTATTATATTTATTTTTAGATTCGTTCATCATTTCTCAATTACAAATTTTAGAAATTATAATTATTTTCTATAAATTTCAATTAATTTCTTCAGCATTGAATTATAAATGCAAATTTAATTATCCTTTTCAAAACTTTCAATTACTTTTTCAAATTTTTTATTATTTTCATGAAATTCAAATTAATTTTCTAAATTTTCAATTATTTATCGCAAATTTAAACATTTTTTTTTAATTTACCATTATTTTCATCATTTTACAATTATTTTCTTCAATTTTGATTCAATTTAATTATTTTTGAATTAATTTCCTGATTTTTCAAGTATTCATCTGAATTTTCAATTACTTTTTTCAATATTCATACCTTTTTATTTCTTCTAATTATTTTTCAAGTGATATCATTTTCAGATTTTACCTCAAATTTAGATTACTGTCTTCAATTCTCAGTTTTTAAAATGATTTTTTAATTATTTTCTCCAATTTCAGATTATTTGCTTTCTGATAGACAAAGTATATATTCACTGTTTTAATAATTATCAAAAGTTTCAACTATTTATCTGAAATTTTAATTATTCTATTAACTTTTCTATTATTTCTATGACTCTTAAATAATTCTGATCAATTAAAAATTATTAAACACACTTTTCAATTACTTTTTTTGCTAAACATTTATTCTGCAATATTGTTCATTATTTCTCTCAAATTTCATTTATTTTTTTCCAGTTTATCATTGTTTTTATCATAATTTAATTATTTTCTCTTATTTCATATATATATATATATATATATATATATATATATATTTTGTAATTTTAACAATTCGTTTTCTAAAATTATAATAATTTTCTTCAATTTAGAATTTTTTCAAAAATATTATTTTTTTTATACAAATTTAATTTGCATTTTAATTTTTGCAATTTAAAATTAAACAAATTTAATTTGTACAATTTTAAATTATTTTTATTTTTTCTATTAATTTCTAAGATTTTTAAGTATTTCTCTAAAATTTCAATTGTTTCCATCAATTTTCAATTAATTTTATTCTTTTTTTAATTTCCAAAATTTGAACTATTTATTTGATACTTCAAGTATTTTATTAAAATTTTAATTTTATTAAAATGATTTTTGGTATTTCATACATATTTTATAATATTCGCAATTATTTTTCTCAAATTTCAATTAATTACTTTAATTTTTAATTATTTTCATTCTTTTTCATAATTTTTAGAAACATTATAATTATTTATCTGGAATTTCAATTATAGGTAACAGGTAACATTAATGAATTTTCTATAATTTTCTCAGAATAAATTCTGTAATTTTTTCAATTCGTTTTCTCAAATTTAAATTATTTTCTTCAATTTTTAATTTTTTATAATTATTATTTAACTATTTCCCCAACAATTTTTATTTATTTATTATTTTTTCAATTAATTTCTGAGAGTTTTAAGTACTTTACTCAAATTTCAATTATTTTCTTCTTTTTTCAATTATTTGTACTCTGTTTTGTAGTTTCAAGATTTTGAACTATTTATCTGATATTTCAATTATTTTATTAAATTTTCAATTATTTCAATGATTTTTTGTATTTCATATGTATTCTATAATTTTTGCAATTATTTTTTTCAAATTTTAATTATTTTTTTCAGTTTTTAATTATTTTTATTTTTTCTCATAATTTCCAGAAATATCATAATTGTTCATCTGAAATTTTAATAACATTGTTCAATTTTCTATAATTTCTATGATTTTCTTGTATTTTAGAGAGACATAGCAAAAATGTCAGAATATAATATATTCCTGTAATTCTTTTACAATTTAAAATATATTCCGCGATTTTTTACAATAATTTTATTTTAAGAGCTATAAATAATTATTGCAAAACTTACAAAAAATAATGTATTCTGTAATTTTTAAAAAAATTTACTTAAGATATATTCTGTAATTTTTTCAATTATTTCTCCCAAATTACAAAATATTTTCTTCAATTTTGTATTTTATATTTATTTATTTTATATTTATTCTGTAATCTTTAAAAAGTATTTCTTTTAAATTCCAATAATCTCTTTCAATGCATCATTGCTTTTATCATTTTATAAATTTTTTCATTCATTACATATACATTCTGCAATTTTTACATTTATTTTCTTTAAATTTCAATTATTTTCTTCAATAGTTAATTACTTACAATATTTTTGAATTATTTTTCTACGATTTCGATTATTTATTTCAATTATCAATTACTTTTCCCAATTTTTCCATTACTCACATTTATTTCAATTTTTGTCTAAGATTTACAAATATTTTTCTTAAATTCCATTCATTTTCTTCAATTTCAAAACATTTCTACGATTTCTTAATTATTTTTCCCAATTTTTATTTTCGATCATTATAATTTTTTTTTATTTCATTTGCACAATTTGCAATCATTTTTTCTAATTTTGTTCAATTCTAAAATTTTATTATCCTATAAAAATAAAACTTATTTTATTTAGTTTTAAATATTACATTTAAAATATTTATAACTTATTGTGATAATACAATTTGTAGAAACTAATCGCACACCGCAGCGCGCGTTTTTTGATCTAGTTACAATAATAATGTTTTTATTATCTGTCAGTGGAATGTCATACATTATACGTATGTAAATTACGTTTATTAAAATGTACACGTATTTTAAATATGGTTTCAATATGGTTTTATTTTTTTTTAAATATTACAATTATAAAAACAAAAATTACATCATCCGATTCTGCATATTGATATAAACCAAAGATAAAAATATCTCATGTCCTGAATTCCAATTAAAATATAAAGCTTTTCCGAGTAATAATGCGGAAACTAGATCTGACAATGGGCTTATTTAAAGCATTCATTGAAGATAAGAGAAGATATAACCGTTTTTCTGTTATTCAATTCTTGCAACGAGTAACAACACATTTGAGATTTATAAAGACAAATACAACAAGTACATTTTCGATCGGGTGGTTCGGGTCGAAGGATGTATGAAACGCGATCATAAATATTGAAAGCGGTACTGCCAGTTACTTCATGGGTCCAAAGGGAAAACATTCTGGTGTTCGAAGCAATCTTGTGATCCTTGTGCGATTCTCTTCGAAGCAATGGCGCCATGTTCGACTATTAGGTGTACATGCAGGCACTGAACAGGATCAATAGCACCTTTGTCAATAACCTCAATTATTTAGAATTTAGATTAGAATTCTCCTGGGTCTTGGCATCAAGTGTCTCTCCTTCTAATTTGGTTATAAGTGCAATGATCAATTCATCAGAAACATAGAACAATAATCACACTGAGAAAATTAAATGCCTAATAAACGTAATACCAATTTTTAGTTAAAACTTACCGAGTTTTAACATTCAAATTGAATTTTTTAAATTAAAAAGCTTAATTTTGAACAACTGCTAGGTTGTTAACAAACATGCAAACGTTTTTACATTTTTGTGAATGTAGCATTCGAAATAAAATATGTCTTCTGCTCGTAATTTTGTTTTCTTGCTGTCGTCTGCTTCTAAATGTACTGCGCAGAATAAGAATATCACGTGATCACAGTTACGACTTTTCCCGCAAGGAAAAGTTGCAATTTTTCGATCAGGGTTGCTAGGTTTTACAAATTTCAAAATTCCATGACTTTTTTCATCAAATTTCATGACCAAATACAAAATAAGTAGCAACATTAACACGGGAAATTTTGCATTATTGTTAGTTATTTAAAACTTTAAATTTTTGTAAATGCAATATATAAATAATGAATAAGGGAGACCGGGGCTGGTTGGGTCATTTTGCACTCTTCGTTGTTAAACTTCGTTAATATCCAATTTAAGAAAACCTTATCGTACAGAAAACCTGCTCTAATATTTCATCTTTCATTTAAAAAAGAAAAAGTCTCCTTATTACTTTTAGTTTTTCTTGGGGAACATTGTTTTTGGAGAAATCCAAACTGACCAAACTAGCCCCGGTCTCCCCTATTATTATAGAATAATTACAAAATTGAAGAAAATATCTGAAAAATGACGAAAATAATAAACCATTGAAAACCAAATTTAAAAAATGGCTAGATTAATACACGACCGAACAAAAAAAATTGAAAAAATCAAAGAATAATTAAAAAATTTTAAAAAATTAACTAAAAATTGAAAAAATTGTAGGAAATAATTGAAAAATTTCGGAAAAGAATTGAAAGTTGAAGAAAATTATTCATATTTGTAAGAAATAATTGAAAAATGACAAAAATAATTAAAAAATTGAAGAATATATCTGAAAAATGACAAAAATAATTGACAATTAAAAAAAATACTAGACAAATGGTTAGATTAATAGACAACTAAAAAAAAAATATTGAAAAAATTAAACAATAAATATTAAATTAAGAAATTAGGAAAATTATAGGATTAATTATTGTAAATAATTACAAATTGAACAACTGGATTGAAAATCGAAAAAAATTGAAAATTGAAGAATGAAGAATGAAATTGAAATTTAAAGAATATAATTGAAAATTTGTTGAAATTTTTTATTAAAATTTTAATATTTATAAAAATGTAATTTCTTATTAAATTGAAAAAAATAATTAAAAAAGCTGAGAATTCTGGAATATACAAGAAAATTAATGAAAACTGAAGAATGGAAATAAAATTTGAAGAAAATAATAAAAAAAATAAATAAATAAATTGGATATTTGAGAATTAAATTCAAATTTGAAAAAATAATTGATGATTAAAAGAAGGTGAGAATTATTGAATATTGAAAAAAATAATTGAAAATTAAAGACTGCAATTTCAAATTGAAAATAATAACTGAGAAGTGAAGAAAATAATAGAAATTTGAAGAATAAAATTAAAGATTAAGGAATTAAATTACAATTTTAATATAATTGACAAAGAAAAAAAAATATTAGATAACTGTCGAGAATAATAGACAACAGAATAATTTCATTTTAAAAATTAAAGAATAATTATGAAATTTGACAAAAATAATTGTAAATTGAAAAAATTGTAGAAAATAATTGAAAAATTTGTAAAAAATAATTGAAAATTGCTGGAAAAAATTAATAATTGAAAGAAATAATTGAAAAATGACCAGAATAAATAAACAATTGAAGAAAATATATGAAATATGACGAAAATAATAGACAATTAAAAACTAAATTGGAATAATGACCAGATTAATAGACAACAAAACAACAAAATTGAAAAAATTAAAGAATAGTTTCAAAATTTCAAGAGAATAATTAAAAAAATTGTAGAAAATAATTGTAAATTGTGGAAAGTAATTAATAATTGAAAAAAATAATTAAAAAATGAAGAAAAAAGTTGAAAATTTAAGAATTAAATTTAATTTTGAAAAAATAATTCATAATTCAAAGAAGGTGAGAATTATTGAATATTGAATAAAATAATTAAAAATTAAAGACTGCAATTTCAAATTGAAAATAATAATTAAGATGTGAAGAAAATAATCAAAAATTGAAGAAATAAATTAAAGATAAAGGAATTAAATTACAATTTTAAGAAAATAGTTGACGAAAAAAATTAGATAACTGTTGAGAATAATCGACAACAGAATAAAATAATTTTAAAAATTAAAGATTAATTATAAAATTTAACAAAAATAATTGTAAATTGAAAAATTTGTAGAAAATAATTTAAAATTGCGTAAAAAATTAATAATTGTAAGAAGTAATTGAAAAATGACCAGATTAAATAAAAAATTGAGGAAAATATATGAAATATGACGAAAATAATAGACAATCGAAAACAAAATTGGAATAATGACCAGATTAATAGACAACAAAACAACAAAATTTAAAAAATTAAAAAATTTTTTTAAAATTTTAAGAGAATTGAAAAAATTGTAGGAAATAATTGTAAATTGTGGAAAATAATTAATAATTGAAAGAAATAATTAAAAAATGACGAGAATAATAATTGGAGAAATTATTTAAAATTAAAGAAATAAATTGAAGAATAAAGAATTAAATTGAAATTGTAAGAAAATAATTGTAATTAATAGAAAAATTACTAAATGCCTTAAATAATTAAATATTAAGAAAAATACTTGCCAAATGAAAAAAGAAGTAAAAAATGTTCGGAAAATAGCAAGAATAATAGACAATAAAACAAAATTATTGAAAAAATTTAAGAATAATTATAAAATTAAAGGACTATAATATTAAGTTGTCAATTAAATCCTAAAGAAAATTATAAAAAAAAAATTTAGAAAATAAATGAAAATTAAAAAAGATAGTTAAAGAATAGTATTGAAATTTCAAAAAAAAAAATGATCCATAAATGAAAAAAGACGAGAATTATTGAACATTGAATAAAATAATTGAAAATTGAAGAAAATAATCCAGAATTGAAGAAAATAATTGGTAATTGAAAGAAAAATTACAAAATGACGAAAATAATTAAATATTAATGAAAATAATTGAGGAATGAGGAGAATAATTGTCAATCGTAAAAAAATCGAAAGCTGCACCGAAAAAAAAAAATTCTCAAAATAAATGGATTCCGCTTAATTTGATGCAAATTTTCCTCTTATATATGGGCACTAAAGTATTCCTCTTCAATTGAATGGGTTTTCCTTTTTTGTAAAGGAATCCTCTCAAAAAAAGTGTAATGTTATCAATTTTAGACCAACTTCAAAAGTATCAAATTTATGTACATTAACATTTTTTATTTATTATTTAAAATAAGAATTATACGTTTAATATACTTTTGTAATGAATATTTAAATAAAAATAAGCAAGAAACACTATTATTTAAGGCAATAATTTAGTGGTTAATCGATTTATTTAAATGATAAAGTATTCTTTAAAGGAGAATCATCTAGGTTAAAATCTTTAAACACTCTCTAAAATTTTTAATATACTTTGATGATTTCTATAAAACAAAAATAATATTTGAATTAAGTATTTATTGTAAATTATTAGAGCGGTTAAAAATCAGATTTTAAATACTAATACTTTGACTATTTTAAATAAAGTCCTGAAATAATTAAATTATAAATAATTTAAAAAATTTTAATTTATCAAAAAGATTAATATGTTTAGAATGTTTCCAAGAGTTTATAATTATTTTTCGCTTTCATTTAAATTAATTAAACTCTAAAGTCTTTTAACGTTACATATATGTTTATATAATACAAAATACAAAATAAAATTACAGAATTCTCTGACAAAGAAAACAATGATCCAAACCTTATTATTTTCTATTGATATAAATAAAAATATGTACATACGTTGATTAATTTATTAAATTAACATTTTAAAGATTTAACTTCAATCCTACAAATAAAACCACAATTATGTTACAGAATATAAATTTATTAATATAGGCTGCAAATTTTGAATACATTTCACTGGAGATTTTTTTTCATAAGTTATCTATTTTTCAAGAATGACATTTAATAATATTTTCAACTAGTTTGAAGTTGCATGAATTCAAACATACAAATAATTACAGGCAACTTCAAGAATCTGTTTGTTTAGAGGAATAATCTCAATTTTAAAGGGATAATCTTAAATATATAGGAATAAGTTCAATCACAAAGGAAAACTTAAAAGTCATCCTTTAGATCAAATATTCTCAGATTAATAAGAAAATTCCGCTTCGGTGTAGAAAAATAAACTTATATTAAAACGAAAACGTAAAAGGAATTTAGAAGCGGAAAATTCCGTTCGTATTGAGAATTTATTTTTTTCGGTGTGTCGAGAATAATCGACAACAGAACAAAATAATTAAAAAAATTAAAGAATAATTAAAAAATGTAAGGAGAACAATTTTATATTGCAAATTACTCTCTTGCATGATTTCAATCAATGAAGTTCCACAGGAAATCAGTTGAAAATGACTGAATTTCAGTAATTTGTTACTGGTCGATAGATGGAAATAATTTTCAATTTCAGTAACAACATTGAAAATTTCAATTATTATCTATTGATCAGTCAGGTAAGTTGTCGACAATTCAGCAGTTTTTAACTTACATATTTCAAATGAAATATCACGGATCGAAATCATAAAAAGAGAAATTAATTAAATTAATTTTTTAAAACATCATTTTATAAAATTCCCTTATTTTTCCAGGTATTCCAGGTTTTCCCTTACTACAAAAAAATTCCATGACAATTCCAGGTTTTCCAGAATAGTGGCAACCCTTTTATTATAAAAATCCAACTTCATATTATTAATATTTCTCGAGAGAAGATTTTAAGGGACTTGAAACTGCGTAATGTGTGGTGCATGAAATTGAAAACTTAGCGCCAATTTCGAAAATAATTCTCTCCTATTTCTGAGAAAATTGCACAATTTGCAGTGTCCCTTGAGGGAAAATCAGTGAAGGTGACAGGTTACCTGCTGACAGGAGAGAACGTACCACACGTATAAATTAAAACGATTCGCGTAAATTATCGATATGAAAATGATGAGCCTCGGGCTATCAAAAGCAACTGCGTCAAACTTTATTTTATCAGGAGTGCAATAGTCATTTTTATTTAAACTTCTCTTTTGCTTTTAAAACTGATCCTTTTCAGATAACGAGGAAGGAGTTTCTGACAAGTCACAGCGGGCTTTAATGAACTACATACATACATTATATATAATTAATCAAATCTTATATAAATATTGTGAGTGGCCCAGTTTAAGAATTTTTAATCTTGATTTTCTTTGGTAATTAAAATGTAAAACTCTTGTAATTTTTAGCATAGGGTTTTATTTTTAAAGGGGAATTTACTTATTTGGAATTTTTTAAACCAATGTTTAAAAAATTATTATTTTATCGCTGTCTCGAATTTATGATTTCTAAAGACCGCAATGTCTAGAATCCCGAATATATTAGGGGAGAGTCGGCCAAAATGCCTAATTGGGTAAATTGGCAATCGTTAATAGCTTGGCCAAAAATAAATATTAATCATAATTGTTTTTATTAATGATGTATATTAAGGTAAAGATGATTTCTATAAAGTTTCATGTTTATCAGTTTATTATTAAAGAATTTATTAAAGAATTGTGAAAATGATGCTTTCCAACAATAATTTTTTCATTTTTAAATTTTAGAAAATATGCACTTCTATCGCACAGACGTACATAATTTTTTTTTTAAATTAATCCTTAAACATTTAGCTATCTAAAGGCTTTGATTTAATTTATAAAAATGAGTTCTAAAATGAAAATAATTAGTTTAATTACATCGTGTGTTTTTGGGCAAATTGCCTTGGTTAAATTGCCTATATGCTGTAAAACTTCTAAGCAAGATACGTACGATACGGAAAATTTCTCAGGTTACGTATATTTTGATGTAGAAACTAAATATCAAGTTGTTACTGCTTCTGTATAAAAAACCAGTGTTTAAACAAATTAATTATATTAATTATTGCATTATATTAATAATAATTATAATAATTATGCATTGAAGAATCATTTTTAATAGATTTTTAAAACATGATTTTAAATAAGAGCGGGATGAATAAAAAGAAGTGCGCATGCGCAAAAAAAAATACATAAGATTACGAGAGATACGTGTTGTCACGTGACTATAAAGAATCATGGCGAATTAACCTGTCACATTTGGCATTGAATGTCAAAATTTTCGATTTCTTCCTAAAACTCACGATGTTTTGAAGAAAGCAGGTATTTTTGTAATTTATTACAGTGTTTAATTTACTTTTGCAAGTTATTTTATAATTGTAGAAGCTTTATTTATTTGTTATAGACTTTATTTCCATTTTTTGTCAGACTGCTTTGGCTTGAAACTTTAGTTTTATGATGAAAAGATTATATTTTTGTATTCAAAGCTAGTTCTTTTTTTAATATTAACAAGATAATTGATTATAGAAAACATACACAAAATTTTTTTTTACTTTTATTCATATTTTTTCATATTTTTGTGCACAGGCGGTTTACCCAGTCGTGAGTCAAAATGGCGAATTTTGACATCAATATTTAAATAACTATTTTGTCTATTTTTTCTGAAATAAATACTTAAAATTACTACCTCATTATATTCTTAAAGGTTGTTTTTTAAATATTTGATGGTTTATATTTTTCAAAACTATAATTAAATACTTTTTTTTTGGCTCCAAACTTTACTATAGGCATTTTGGCCGACTCTCCCCTATTCCAAATATTTTCTATACTCTTATTTTTAATACAGGATTTAATTCATAAAATATTTGTAAAGTATAAAAATATTTGTAAATTTATTAATATGAAAATTTTTGTAAAATTATAATTATTAAAATCTTTGTAAAATGTAAATTGTAAATTTAACAATCTTTGTTAATTTTTAAAAACCGAAATATTTGTAAAAATGTAAATATAAAAAAATAAACTTACTAAATTTGTCAAAATTGAATAAATAAATTTGTGTTTAAAAAAAATAAACAAATAAATATAAAAATCTTCGAAAAAGTAGAAATATAAACATTTTTGCAAAAATGTACTATAAAATCTTTAACCTAAATTTGTAAAAACGAAAAATCTTTTAATTAGTAAAATTTAAAAATCTTTATAAAAGTATAAAAATTGTAAATTTAAAAAAAAAAAAAAATTTAAAAAAGGGTTTAAACCCGTTTATTAGCTATATAAATTGTAAACTAAAAATTTTCTTTAGAATGGTAAGTATAATAAATTTAAAAACATTTGAAGTATGAAAATGGATTTAAAAGTTTAAGTATACAATTATTTGTAAAAGTTAAACTGTAAACAATTAGTTAATGTACAAATTTTTGTAAAAGTATAAATTTAATGTTGTAAAAGTTAAAATATATCTTTTCATTGTAAATTTGTAAACTTAAAAAAGAATTTGAATTTGTATGTACAAAAATCTTTGATATAAATAAAGTAAAATAAACTATAAATATTTATATTATAATTCATATAAATTTAAAAAAATGCTCTTTTTAAAATTTGTTAAATAAAAATGTTTGTAAACGTATACACACATAAATATTATTATTATAGCCTAAATATAAAAATGTATGTATAAGTGTAAAAATTAAGAACCTTTTTAATATAAAATTTTAATAAATTCGTAAATATGAAAGTATCTATGAAAGTATAAATATAGCAATAAATAATTTTAAAAAACAAATTATAATATTAAATTCTTAGTGTCTCTCATTTAAAAAATCCAAATTCATTTGTTTGTATTTTTTCTATTTTTGTCAACACCTAAAAATAACATCACACTTTACGCACTCGCACTCGGAGGTAGAAAAATGTAACTTCCGGTGTTAATTTGTAATTTGTACCAAATAAAAAGTACAACAAAAAGGGAGAGAGATTCTAAAATCGTCCAAAATCGTGTGACATAGTTTAGGGACAAAGCCTAAAGGAGATTCTAGAAAATCATTTTTGTTAATTGGACCAGAAAAAACATTCTTATTTATATACTACCATTAATTTGATTAAGATTATAACATTTTGACAGTTCATATCTTTTAATTGGTCAAATATAACCTTGTTCTTTAGACAAGAATGAGTGTTTAAAAAAATACAAAATAAATAAACAGCTTGTTAAAATTTGTCCCAGCAGTAAAGATTAGTGACAACTTTTTTTATCATCTCACTGGATTAAGAAAAAAAATCTACATTTATACTATAAATTTAAAATTTAAATCAGTTTTTGAATTGGTGGTTTCCAGTGAAAAACTGTTTTGTAAATTTTTTAATTCTTTTCTAAAAATTCGACTTGATAAATTCAAGCGTAATCTTTCGTCTAGAGAATAGATTAAGCAGGGATTTAAAATAGTAAGGGCTCTTAGTGTGTTTGTATTTATAGAGTCTAGAATGTGGATAAATCGGTGCCGATTGAACCAGTATTTTTAGTATTTTTTAGTATTTTTTTGTTTTCTTAGCTTTAACTTAATGTCTTGCGTTTACACCCGAGAGCCAATATTTCAATTTTTTTCACGTATTTTGAAGCAGAATAAATGTCAGTTGTGCGTTCGGTAACTAATATTAATACTTGACATTAGTTAAATTGTAGTAAAATGTTCTCGTGTATTATCCATTGTAGAGAAATAAATGCCACTGTTTCGAACAGTTGACAGTTTTTTATGAATTTAATTATATTGTAATAATAAATTATTTAAATATATTGATAATAGGCTGTTATTAAAAAAGAAATAATAAAAATAATTTGATAATACGTGATGAAACAACAAATAATAAAAATAATATTAATGAGCTACTAATAATGTCAATCTTAAAAAAATATTTTTAACAAGATCATTAATTATCATTAATTGATTATTTATTATATATTTTACATCTCTGGAGAATTATAATTTTGAGTTTAATAATCCCAATTTTTTTAGATTTTAGAAAACGAATTTTAGATATTACTGAACAAAAAAAATATTCACTCTCTGACCAAGATAGTTTAAGCAATCAAGTTTTAGTAATTTTTTTATTTCATAAAAAAAACGAATTAAATATTTTAAAAAAATTATGTTAAAATAATTATTTATACATAAACAAAGTTTGTGTAAGTAAACAATCAATTGCTTATAAAATTGCTTCTTTCAACTACTTATTTGTTAATGATTTTTTTACAAGAAAGAAGTATTTCTAGCAAAAACTAACCGAATATTATTGTATTCCTTAAACAAAGTTTTTTAAACAATCAATTCATTCATGATTAAAGTTTGTGTAAAGAATCAACTGCTTTTAAAATTTCTTTAACCAATTGCTTTTTTTAAAGATTTTTTACAAGAAAAAGTATTTTTAGCAAAAATTGACAGAATTAGGTATTCCTTTATTAAAAATGTTTAAACAATCAATTCACTCAATATCAAAGTTTGTGAAAACAATCAACTTCTTGAATTTATTTTACTAATTACTTTTTTTAAAGATTTTATACAAGAAAAAAGTATTTCTAGCAAAAATTGACAGAATTACACGTTTCTTAATTAAAATAGTTTAAACAATCAATTTATCAATGATCAAAGTTGGTGTAAATTATAACGTTTTTTACCAATTGCTTTTTCTAATGGTTTTATACAAGAAAGAAATATTTCTACCAAACATTGACTGAACCACGTATTCCTTAATTAAATTTGATTAAACAATCAATTCATTCATAATCAAAGTTGGTGTAAACAATCAACTTCTTATAAAATTTCTTTTACCATTGCTTTTTTTTAAAGATTTTTTACAAGAAAGAAGTATTTCCAACAAAATTTGACAGAATTACGTGTTTCTTAATCAAAACAGTTTAAACAATCAATTTATATATGAACAAAGTTTGTATAAGTAAACAATCAACTGCTTATACAAATTCTTCTATCAATTGTTTAATTTTTATTCTCCTATCAATTGTTTAATTTTTAATGATTTTATACAAGAAAGGAGTATTTCTAGCAAAAATTATGAGAATTACTCATTCCTTAATTAAAATCGTTTAAACACCATTTCATCAACGATCAAAGTTTGTATAAACAATCAACTGCCTATAAAATGTCTTCTATCAATTGCCTATTTCTTAATAATTTTATACGAGAAAGAAGTCTTCCTAGCAAAACTGACAGAATTATTCATTTCTTAAGTAAAATCGTTTAAACAATCAAATTATATGTTACTCTTTGTTTATAATAAACATTATTATCAAAACTCTGATTTTCGTGATTTTTCGTGCTTAATTTATTTTTTTATTCCCTACACTTGCTTAATTCACTTATTTTATTCTATTTCCTTAAAAATTATCCTACTAAACAAATTAGTCAACAATACCTCTAACTGCAGCGTTGAGTCTATCCAAATTTGTAAGAGTAAGCGGCACTGGACCGAAATTCATCACAATTTTCCCCGTATGCTGAAGATTATCAACTCCAAAGTACCGAATTCCCAAAAAAATTCCCGTATAACTTCGTCGAATGTATTTTCCACAGGTATCATTAATCACAAGATCCACCGAACCATTCAATAATCCTTTAATTGGCCTCTTGACCTTGACCTGCATCTGATTTCTCCTCAGATCCTTGATTTTCCCGGTAAAAATAAAATCCGCCTCTTGCACTCGATTAAGAAAAGCAGTTTCATTTTTAATCGCACTTGTCAGATTGGCACGACACTCCAAAAGTTCCTTTGTCGAAGGATTGCCCTCAATTGATACCAGCAAAAACACAACTCCCAGGACCAATGTCCCGAGAACACTCACACTACCCATTTTTTTTTTTTTTTTTGCTATCTAAAATTTTCACTCCCCATGGAAGAAGAATTTTATCCGGGGTAATTTTGCCCGACTTGGAAAATTTTCTCGGTAATAAATTTCACCGAGACTTGTTAAGAGCTTCTGTAACTTGCTTAAACTCCCTTATTCTCCGCTGGGACTCTGAGACTCTTTTATTCGGCCTCCTCTTGTTACTCGGAACACTCAAGTGTGCAGCAGCACTTCAACGATGATTAGACTGCGAGGACAGCTTAGCCGCATAACTCGTGTTTAATTCATGCAAGATCGATGCGAGTCCACTCGAATCATGAGGGAACGATCAAAGAATATAATGTGGCTTCTAGATGAATATAGGCCTGATCTTTCAAGTCGCGCGATCTTGAGCAACAGGTTGGCGCCGCACGTCAACCCACACGATCTACTTGCCGATTGGAAATCGCCCTGTTTCCTGCTGTTGCACCTCAGTCAACAAGTACCCAGTCTCTTTTATTATCGTTAAAAAAGAACTCTCCAGCACTGCTTGAAACTTCCTTGAAATCCTTGAAACTCCCAATACGTCCTGATGAATCATCAAGGATTGTTTTCTTCAAACTGGCTATTTTGGTTCACTTTAAAAGGGGAAGAAATTAATTATTAGAAGGGGGGATGGTAATTAGAAGGGACTGATGATCAGACAAAACACTCACGGAAATAAAACTGTAAACACAACTTCACTAGACACTTTAGTCGACTTTTAACGTTTTTATCCTTTAGCACTGAGAATGGCGTCGAAATCTGAAACTAGGATACACTTGTAGGAAAAATTTATTGGTAGATTAAAATGCACTGTCAACGCGTCGCGTACGAGATCGACATCGATTCACACACTGGAGAGTAAATCAGAACACCTTTCAATTCTATATAGTCAGTTGAGACTGAACTAACTTTGTGTGAATTGAAATTTCAACTCATCAACAGTTGATGTATCCATATAAAGAGCTTGTGGAGGAAATTAAAAATGGTTTTAAATGGAAAGATTTATTGTAACAATTGTTACGATTTCTATAACTGTTGGAATCTTTACAACAATTACGCACGAATCGTTGAATCATACGATGAGAATTATTAATTTCAACCTTCGATTTTGATTTCTTCGTGGGCGTTCAGAATGTCAGGATTGAATAGAAAGCCAAATTCTTGACGGATCTGATAAATGGTTCATTAATTTCGAACGAATAATCGGGTTAATGATCCGTAAAATAATAGTTACGTTGGAGAGTTAGCGTCTGGTGCAAAACAACCGAAATACTGAAGAACCAACAATTGGTGTTGAACAATCAATAAAGTATTGAATGACCATTAACTGCTGTTAATGGATGTTGATTTCACAGGTAATCAAAAACTTCCGTACTTGTGATTCAAACTCGAATATTTTGTGGACGAATAAAAGTTACTGATGTTTTCTAAACAAGGTACAGGATACTTTTTAATGTAATCGATAATGATTCCTTGAAGAAATTGATGATGTTTTCTGAATATAATAAATGGTATTTTCTGAATATAGTTCTGAATATATATCTGAATAGATAATTTCGGATATCTCCGATATCCGAATTTCGAATATCTCGAAAATAATGTGCTCAAAAAAGTTTGTGGGTTCTCAAGAGAATTGATGTTTTTTAAAGCGGATAAATCATTAACAGAATCCACGTCTTCTTAAAATGGAGCAGTTGATAAATCCGTAACGGAAACTGTGTTTTCTTAAAACGGAGCAGTTGATTAATCTGTAACGGAATCAGTGTCTTCGGAAAATCGAGCAGTTGGTGATTTTTAGATCAATAATGAATTTTTGTAACTATGAATGCTGTGCACTTTAAACAGATTTTTTGCAACAATAGATGATGGTTATTTGCAACAATGGATGTTGGTTTTTGCAAACAATAGATGTCGTTTTCCCGAAACAATAGATGTTTTCTTTTTATACCAGATGATGTTTCTTTTATATAACAGTGGTTGTTTCCTAAATATGACAGATGGTATATCCGTATATAACTGTCAATGTTAATACAACAGTTGATGATTCCTTAATCACAAGTGATTCTAATAGATCCTCCAGAAGTTGACAATAAATCTTTAGAGAGATAAAAGATGATCCTTAAAAGATAGTTCATATGTTAATAATAATCCTTTGATCATATAAACAATAACCCATAAAAGATCCTCCAGATGTTAATAATAATCCTTTAATCAAATAAAAAATAATCCATAAAAGATCCTCCAGATGTCAATAACAATTTTTCAATTAAATGAACAATGCTCAAAATCTCCTCCATAAATTGACAATAATCCTTCAATCGAAAAATTCACGATCCTTAAGATCCCTTCCATAGGTTGCCGATAATCCGTTAATCCAATAAACAATCATTTCAATACTGATGATAATCCCGTACGACAATAATCCTTAATCGATCCTCCATAAGTTGATGATAATCTTCGAATAAACAAAGACAGATCCTCAGTTAGTTGATAATTCTTTAGTCGAACAAACGATAATCCTCAATAGATGATGAATCATTAAAACAATTAAACAACATGATAAAGGTAGCTTGTCAAACGATTCCTTTTTTATCCAAAATCCATTGAAAGTTGGCAATGAATTTTTTTTGGAATAAGGGAAAAAAGTCAGTAATCCAAATAGAAACCTGTTGCTTCGCGTATCGCGTGAAAGTTGTCAACAATTGTCATGGAATTGTCACCTGTGCAATGGAACGTGCGCTTCGGATAGCAAACTGTTCACAGGATACTATACTGAACACTCTGACTATACCGGGCGTGTAGGAAAAGGCAAAAGCAATCCTGCAGGAGTGAGGGAGCGATGGTTGGTGGTGGTTGGTCGCGTGGAGGCACGCGCTGGACTGAGGAGGGCTAAGTGTGGATGCTGCAACTACAACGTGTAGGCGTCAGTTGCCTTAGACCGGAGGCTGAACGATTGCGAGAGTAAGAGAAGATGTAGGGATCGTGCTAGAACGACCGAAAGAGAGAGAAAGAGTGACGGAAAAAATAAAGAGAGAGAGAGAGAGAGAGATTTAAGAGAGTAAGAGAGAGGTAGTAATTTAAGAGAAAGAGAGAGAGAGAGGGAAAGAGAGAAAACAGAGAAAGAGAGAATGTCAAAAAGAAGATGAGGGAAAATACCTGAACTAGATGGAGAATGTATGGAAAAGGATAGAATGACCGAGGAGAGGGTACTCCCACTATTTTACGTCGTGTGTGGGTGGCTGGCACACTTACTCTCACACATGTCAACCGACGGGTACGCAGGTAGTGTATCGGTATTGCACGTGTGTATGGGGACTATTAGTTGGAGGAATAAACTTTGGTAAGAGGAAAATTAACAGTAATTGAAAATTATACCCGGATACATAAAATGACAAGATTGATATACGTGGTGATTTTTTTCTCGTTCGAAGGGTACTAAAAGCTGAAAGGTATGACTGCTTTTCTTAAAAAGAGCATTTTTTAATGAATGATAAATCATGCCTTTTGGTTAATTGTGATAAACGAAAAGAAGGAATTTAACCTTAGGATGAGAATTTTCAAGGTTGATGGTTCAATTTCATCTTCTTGTTCTTTTTACGCAATGAGGCTTCACTGTGTCAATGAAGAATTTTTTAGAGGAAATAGGGGACTGAATAATTTAGGGTGGTCCAAAAATGCATGGGAAAACAAAATTTTTTTTTTTTAATGCTCTTACCCCCTAGGATTGTTCTATATCGAAAAAAACCCCTATTTCTTGTTTTTTTTTTATTTTTTTTTATTCAGATGGGGCTCAAAGCGCTCAAAAGTTTCCCATGCAAAATGCATGGGAAAAAAAGGCTTTTTCGTAGAAATGGTATAGAATCGTTGAAAATCAGTATTTTTTATTTGCCCAACTCTATTTCTCTTCAGAAGACTTCAAACAATTATGCCAAATTGTTTATTTAACGATATTTTAATATTCACTATTTTTTAAAGAGCCCCAAAAAACGCCATAAATTACAAAATTACGAAAAAATCGTTAAAAAATATTTTTTACTATTTTTATGCAAGTTTTTTCCTAGATTCTGAGTAAATAACATAAATATTGATTTTTAATCATTATTCCATGTAATTGCTAATTTGTTTAAACAAATTATTATTGTTTATTTACAACTTTTTATCAAATTGAGGTAGAGAGTTGCAACTTTTTCCTAATTTTGCAACTTATCGAGGCCATTGGAGCCAAACACGAACAAAAAAGTTAAAATAATAATTTAAACAATTGTTTACACAAATTAAATTGTTTATTATCAACTTTTTGTTTAAAATAGGTACAGAGATGCAACTTTTTCTCAATTTTGCAACTTTTCGAGGTCAGTAAAGCCATGAACTAACAACAAACTAAAAATAATAAATTTTACAATTGTTTAAACAAATTATATTGTTTATTTTCATGATTAGCACAAATTGAGCTACAGAGTTGCAACTTTTTCTTATTTTTGCAACTTTTCGAGATCCGTCAAGCCATGTACTAAAAACAAACTAAAAGTAATGATTTTTACAATTGTTTAAACAAATTAAATTGTTTATTAACCACATTTTATTAAATAGATCTACAGAGACTCTTTCTCAATTTTGCAACTTTTTCAGGTCAGTCAAGCCATGTACTAACAACAACCTAAAATAATACTTTTACAATTGTTTAAATAAATTAATAATATTTATTTTCACATTTTCATTGAATGTAGCTCGAGAATTGCAACTTTTCATAAATTTATCAATTTCTACCTACAGAAGCTTATTTTATATTCAGTTTTAGTGGTATTTGGACGTTGCTCCTTTTTTTATATTTTTTTTTTAGTTTATAATAACCAACCTATGTATTTATCATATTAAAAAAAGAAATATTCTAGAATTTTGTACTTAATTACTATGTCTTACAGTCATTCCTATCCCTCTATAAAAGAAAACTTGAAAAATTGAGAGAAAGTTGCGACTCTTTAGCTCTTTTTAATAAAAAGTTGGTAATAAACAATATAATTTGTTTAAACAATTTTAAAATTATTACTTTTAGTTTGTTGTTGGTACATGGCTTGACTGACCTCGAAAATTTGCAAAAATAAGAAAGAGTTGCAACTCTGTAGCTCAATTTGTGCTAATCATAGAAATAAACAATATAATTTGTTTAAACATTTGTATAAAAATCAATATTTATGTTATTTATTCAGAATCTAGGAAAAAACTTGCATTAAAATAGTAAAAAATATTTTTTAACGATTTTTTCGTAATTTTGTAATTTATGGGGTTCTTTGGGGCCCTTTAAAAAATAGTTAATTTAAAAAAATCGTTAAATAAACAATTTGGCATTATTGTTTGAAGTCTTATGAAGAGAAATAGAGTTGGGCGATTGAAAAATACTGATTTTTAACGATTCTATACTATTTCTATGAAAAAGCCTTTTTTTCCCATGCATTTTGCATGGGAAACTTTTAGCGCTTTGAGCTTCATCTAAATAAAAAAAGAAAACAAAAACAAAAAATAGGGGTATTTTTTTTCGATATAGAACAATCCTAGAGGGTGAGAGCATTAAAAAAAATTTTTGTTTTGGACCACCCTACACTGCAAAAACATGGCGTCTTAAATTGGCCAAAAATGTCTTAAATTAAGCTACTTTTGGTGTTTAAGACACGAAAAATGTTTTATTTTAAGACATTTTTGAACAATTTAAGACACCTGTTTTTGCAGTATACAGTGAACATATAAGAATTGGAGACTATGGTACTTTAAAAAGTTTATAAATAAAGATAAATAAATTATATATCGTAATTGATTTGCAATCAAATTATTAAAATAATAATATTATAGACTGAGCAATTGCAGGAATCCTTTCTAATATTGAGTAAATTGAACTTGGTGACCAAGCCTCTTATTCTTATTTTTATTAATAAATAATAATACTAATAATGATTAATTATAATAATTAATAATAATAATATATATTATTACTAATATATATTATACAAGTGTTTTTGCACAAAATATTTTGAATCTTTTACGAAATAGATTGGATTAATTATATTATATTTGGCAGAGGGAGGATCGGAACATAATACATAAGAGGGAGGATAGTATTGATTTTTATAACAAATTTTCATAGACTTTTGCATTAGTTGAATTTTTATTATATACATAATATATACCATACGTATATATATAAATTAAAAATTAAGTTTTATTAATGATATTTATTATAATTACATAATTTATTATATCATAATAATCCCTTTTATTTACAGGCTTATCATTTATTAATAAATAAATGTATGAAATACATTATATTAAATAAAATTATTATGGCAGATTAGTGTATTAATTTTAGAAATTAAATATAGGTATGTAAGCAAGTTATTATATTAATAATATTCATTAAAATAAATTTAAATATAAAAATTTAAAGAAGGTATATGATCTATTATTAGATTATGAACCTAAAAGTGTATTATTAATTTATCTTTAAGTAATAATTTTGATTATATTAATAGTTACAATTTTTAGTTAATAAGACTATTAATTTTCAAAGCTAAAAGAATAATAAATACTTTATAAATTATTTTTATATGACAGATTAGTGCAATGAATTTAAGATTCATAAATAAAATTATAATAATTTTTATTAAAATTGGAATTAACATTCATTTATGTTAATGGGATTAATATTTGAATTATTAATTTAATTATAATTATAATAATTTTGATTAGTTAAGCTTTTTAAGCTTTATTGGGACGAAAACTTTTTAGGGTATATTCAAATTCGTAAGGACTACAATAAAATTTAAAAAAAAAAGGAGAGTTTTAACCATTAAGGGATGCAATTTAGTTATTAAGGAAGGATTTTTTTTATAAAAAATTTTAATTATTTTTTTTTATTTTATAAGTTCAGTTGTTAGAATAATTTTAATATTAATAATATGATTAGTATTTTCTAAATTTTATATATTAATTCATATAGATTAAGTAATTTCAATTTTTTGATGCTTTTTAAGAATAGGGATTTATAAATTGCTCAATCTGTATCATATGAAGTGAGGTTAATTTTAATTATTTTGAGAAGAATAATATTAATTGAAAGATTTAATTTTATGTATTTAATAAAATTTTAAGAGTATTTGTGTATAATATTATATATTTATCCTATTATATTAATTTTTTTATTAGGGTTATTGATGAACTAAAATCGGACCCCATTTGATTTGACAGTTTCTACTAATTTGAATTAGAGACAGAATATTCGCCCCTCCCCTTCAAATTATCAAAATAGATAAGAAAATCAATGAGAAAATAAATACTTTTTTTGGAACACTGTGAAAACAAAATTATACAAAATAAAGTGAAATAATTTGCTTAAAAAAGAAGAAAATCTAAAATACTAAAAAATTGTATGCAAAAAATTATAAGATTTAAGAAATTATTAACTGTAATAGAAATCGACCAGTTAGAGACAAATTTTTGTAGGTTTAAAATTGTAACCCTTTTTTTTATATAAAAAGGAAAAATAGTCAAAACAACAAATGCTCCATTGACCTTACCAGGCTCGATAAAAAAATCGAATCACATTAAAATAAAATAATCATCACTCATCACGAATAATTAAGAAATTGTGTAATAATATTGAGAAAAAAAAACAAAATATTGAAAACATTTTTGGAAATTAAAAAATTAGTAGAGAAAAATTTAATTGTTCGGAAAAAATAAAAGTTGTTAAAAATTTCAAAGAAATAGAAACGTGATTATTACATTAGAAAATGTTTTAAAAAATCAAGGAATGATACAATAAAATTGTCAAGGAAGGAAAAATTTATAATATAGTGAGAAAATGTAAAAAATAAAGTAAATATTTATAATTTAGTCAAAATGAAACATAAAATAATTAATATTGGACTGTAGAATTGCGAAATAATTAAAATTTAAAAGTCTAAATATATTTAAGTTTTATTTAACTGGAGTTTGGAATTTGTTTAAATTATAGAGAATTACTAAATAGAATATGGAATTATCTTATATTTTTAACATTCTTTCTACACAAAATTTCTAGTGCGTATATTTTGAATCATTTTAAATTTCATTTTCCGAGAGAGTATTGTTCCGGACAAAAAAAAAACTTTTTATTTTATTTTTTGGGGGTTTTGAACATTTTTTTGAAATTATCTAAAAAAATGTAGCCAATTTGATGATTTTGACCTTGGATTCCGATTTAGCGAAGAAAATACGTAGAAATACATTAGAATATTATTCCGGCCAAAAAAACTTTTCTTTATTTCTTGGAGTTTTTGACCAGTTTGTTGAGATTATCTAAAAAATGTTAGCCAATGTGATTATTCTGACTTTGGATTCCGATTTAGCGAAGAAAATACGTAGAAATACATTAGGATATTATTCCGGCCAAAAAAACTTTCCTTTATTTTTTGGGATTTTTGACCAGTTTGTTGAGATTATCTAAAAAATGTTAGCCAATTTGATTATTCTGACTTTGGATTCGGATTCAGCGGAGAGAAAAAGACGTAAAATTACTCTAGCATAGTAAAAAAATTTTTTTTTTTATTTGTGTTTTAAATTTTTTTTTGTGGGACTCTGTAATTTATTATAACTGCTTAGAACTGAATAAGCAAATGTTTAGAAGTAAGTATATAAATAAATATGTACAAATTATAACTATTAAATAAAAAGAGTTTAAAGAATGCCGTACAAATGTTGAGTAAAGCTAAACTCTTAAATTGTGAAGTATCGCGATATATGGTGCACATTAAATAATAACGTCCCGGTAAAGTTTTCTAAAAAGGACGAAGAGTGTCAAATCACTGGCATTAAAGTGCCACGAAGGATGCTGAACGAAGTCGAATGACAAGTTGGAGGATGTAGAGGTAAGAGGAAGGGTGATCTAATCGTTATCTGTTTAACGAGCGACGATCAGATAATTCATGGCAATCGATAATGGCGGCAACTTATAAGAAGAACGAATCTCTTTCGTTGCTGTGCAGTACCCAACACCCACGAAACAGTGGGATTTATTTTAACGAGCCGTCCGGGGGAAAAGTTAATGGGTCGTGAGTACCGATTTGCCGTGTTCACCAAGACTTATGTCAACGTCACCCTGCGAATGGGATATATCAAATGGCAACTATAAAATTCCTTCGGTGGGAAACCTGCAAATCCCTATTAGGTTGAATTAAAATAAATGTTTTGTACCTCCGCTTTTAAATCGTTGTAATTTTAATCATGAAATTCGGCATTATACTGGGTGAAATAGCAGTTTAAATGTTTCTTTAAATGATAATTTGGAGAGTAAATTAAATGGTCAATTTCAAACAGGGAATCGAATTGGTAACTTGTCGAGGATTTCAGTACGAGATTCGACATTGCAGATTCTGTGTTCTAGATTCTAGATTCCAGATTATGGATTATGGATTATAGATTACAAATTCTGGATTCCACATTTAGGATTTTATATTACTCATTTCAGATTCCGGATTCTGCATTCTAAATTTTACTTTTCCGATACATCATTCTTCATTTCAGAATATAGATTTTATGTATCAAGGTTTTTGCGATTTGACGATTTAAAGCTTCATTGTGCTAAGAGCTAATATACGCTATGCCACTTTTAAAATTTCACGTCTCAAATTCCACATTTCAGAATCTGAATTTCCATTTTCCACATTTATCATTCCAGATTCCACATTTCCACTTTTCATATTCCCATTTTCCACATTCCAAATCCCAGATCGTGGGTTACAGATTTTACATCCTAAATTTTAAATTCCACATGCCAGTTTCTGTATTTTAGAATCTATTTACCAGATTCCACATTCCCTATCTTTCATAATAATATTCATAATGGGGCGACCCCCCCCCCCCCCCCCGAGAATATTATATTTGTATAAGAGAAAGAGAGAGAGAGAGAGAGAGAGAGATAGCACGATGGTGCTATCTCTTTCTATCCCATATATCGCCCCTCCCGAACACTTTGCCTAAAGCCACCCCTGCATGTTCCAGATCCCACATTCCAGAATCCACATTTCTATTTTCCACATTCCACGTTCCAGACACCATATTCTAAATTCCACAAACCAGATTTCGGATTCTACAAGCCACATCTAATATTTTCGATTATCATTTCGATGATTTCAATAATAATCTCTTTTTTTGATCTACATGAAAATATTAATTAAAAAATCTTTTCTGAGAAAAAAATCGTCTTTTTTGTTAAATAATTGTTCACAACTTTTAACATGATTTGTTATAAACAAATTTTGATAACAGAATCTGAAAGAGCTATAAACTTTACACTGCAAATGGTTTGTTTTAAATTTTTAGAAAATTTGTTTATTGCCAAAAAAAAGGCTTAAAACTTTAATAAAATTTGTGTCCTCTTGGGCGTTAATGGATTAATCCGCATGCGGAAAGTATGGGATTATCATAAAACACTATTCCGCTTGCATAATTTTAATGAAACACTATTCCGCATTTGAAATTTTCATTAAATATTATTCCGCACGCGAAATTATCATAAAACATTATTCCGCATGCGGAATTATCATAAAACATTATTTCGCGTGCGGAATGCGGGATTATAATAAAGCACTATTCCGCATGCAGAATATCAATGAAACGCTATTCCGCACACGGAATTTTCATTAAAAACTATTCCGCACTTGAAATTTTAAAAAAATATTCTGCATGCGTAATTATCATAAAACACTATGCTGCATGCGGAATTTTAATGAAACACTATTCTGTACTCGGAATTTTCATAAAAAAAACTATTTCGCACTTGAAATTTTAAAAAAATATTATTCTGCATACGAAATACAAGGATTTTCATAAAACACAATTTCGCTTGTGTAATTTTAATAAAACACTAATCCGCACTGGAAATTTTCATAAAATATTATTCTGCCTGCGGAATTGTCATAAAACACTATTTCGCAAACGGAATTTTAATGAAACCCTATTCCCCACGCCGAATTTTCTCGAAAAACTATTTCGCACTTGAAATCTTCAAAAAATATTATTCCGCACGTGGAATTATCATAAAACACTATTTCACATGCGGAATTTTAATGAAACACTATTCTGCACTTGAAATTTTCAATGAATATTATTTCGCATGCGGAATGATCATAAAACATTATTTCGGATGCGGAATGCGGGATTATAATAAAACACTATTCCGTATGCGGAATGTTAATGAAAACCTATTTCGCACGCGGAATTTTCATGAAAAACTATTCCACACTTGAAATTTTAAAAAAATATTCTGCGTGCGTAATTATCATAAAACACTATTCCGCATGCGGAATTTTAATGAAACACTATTCCGAACTTGAAATTTTAATTGAATATTATTCCGCATGCGAAATTATCATAAAACATTATTCCGCATGCGGAATGATCATAAAACACTATTCCGCATGCGGAATTTTAATGAAACCCTATTCCGCACTTGAAATGTTTAATATATATTATTCCCCCTGCTGAATTATCATAAAATACTATTTCGCACTTAAAATTTTTATAAAATATTATTCCGCACACGGAAATATTATAAAACACTATTCCGCATGCGGAATTTTAATGAAACACTATTCCGAACTTGAAATTTTCATTGAATATTATTCCGCATGCGAAATTATCATAAAACATTATTCCGCATGCGGAATGATCATATAACATTATTTCGCATGCGGAATGCAGAATTATAATAAAACACTATTCCGCATGCGGAATGTTAATGAAACCCTATTTCGTACGCGGAATTTTCATGAAAAACTGTTCCGCACTTAAAATGTTTAATAAATATTATTCCGCCTGCTGAATTATCATAAAACACTATTCCGCACTTAAAATGTTTAATAAATATTATTCCGCCTTCTGAATTATCATAAAACACTATTCCGCACTGGAAATTTGCATAAAGTATTATTCCGCACACGGAATTATAATAAAACACTATTCCGCATGCGAAATTATCATAAAACATTTTTCCGCATGCGGAATGATCATAAAACATTATTTCGCATGCGGAATGCAGGATTATAATAAAACACTATTCCGCATGCGGAATGTTAATGAAACCCTATTGCACCCGGAATTTTCATGAAAAACTAATATGCATGGAAATTTTCATAAAATATTATTCCGCCTGCGGAATTATCATAAAACACTATTTCGCATACAAAATTTTAATAAAACCCTATTCCCTACGCCGAATTTTCTTGATAAACTATTTCGCACTTGAAATTTTCAAATAATATTATTCCGCACGTGGAATTATCATAAAACACTATTTCACTTGCGCAATTTTAATGAAACACTATTGTGAGCTTGAAATTTTCAATGAATATTATTCCGCATGCGAAATATTTATAAAACATTATTTCGGATGCGGAATGCGGGATTATAATAAAACACTATTTCGCATGCGGAATTTTAATGAAACACTTTTCCGAACTTGAAATTTTCATTGAATATTATTCTGCATGCGAAATTATCATAAACCATTATTCCGCATGCGGAATGATCATAAAACATTATTTTGCATGCGGAATGCAGGATTATAATAAACACTATTCCGCATGCGGAATGTTAATGAATCCCTATTCCGCACTTGGAATTTTCATAAAATATTATTCCGCACACGGAATTATTATAAAACACTATTCCACATGCGGAATTTTAATGAAACACTATTCCGAACTTGAAATTTTCTTTGAATATTATTCTGCATGCGAAATTATCATAAAACATTATTCCGCATGCGGAATGATCATAAAACATTAGTTCGGATGCGGAATGCGGTATTATAATAAAACACTATATTCCGCATGCGGAATTTTAATGAAACACTATTCCGCCCGCAGAATTTTCATGAAAAACTATTCGGCACTTGAATTTTTCAAAAAATATTATTCCGCATGCGTAATTATCAAAAAACAGTTTGCCGCACGCGGAATGCGGGATTATCTGGGATTTGAAATCTAGAATGTAGATAGAGGATTGTGGGTCACGAAAATTAAGGTGTAGAATGTGGAATACCGCATCTGGAATGACGTATCCGCAATTTGAAATACTAAATTTGGAATATAGAATCTGAAATATAGAATCTGTCATTTGAAATCTTAAATTCGGGATGTTGAATCTGTAACGCAGAATCTGGAATATGGAGTATGGAAAAGTGGAAGCTGGAACATGGAATGTGTAAAATGAAAATGTGGATTCTAAGATCTGTAATTTGGAAAATGGTATTTGAAATATAAATAGAATTTGAGATATATAGATTCCGGAATCTTGAATTTGGAATCTCGAACCTGGGTTGTGAATTTTATTATAAAAGATGTGGAATCTGAAATGTGGAATCAGGAATTCAGAATGTAAAAACAGGACTGTGCATCACGAAAACTAAGATGTAAAATGTGGAATACTGAATCCGGAATCCGGAATTTGAAATATGGAATCTGGAATGTGAAATCCGCTGGGATATGAATTTTGGAATGTGAATCCTGGAATGTGGAATTTGGACTGTAAGATTCGTGATCTGCGCTATGTATATTCCAAAACATAGAATTTTGATTTTGAAACGTTGGCTCACAAATATAAAATTCAATTAAACTGGATTCCCTAATCTACAATTTTGAATCTCGAACAGGAAATCAGGAACGTGGAATCTGCAATCTCAAATCCGTGACAATTTACGTAATTAGTTTGCAATCACAGTCGTTAATTATTGCAGCAATATGTTTAATGTACGTTTTGAAATAATTATAAAATAAGCAGAAGCCTGGCATTCGAAAGGAGTTACGTAAGGGGGTTTTTACTTGATGAGAGCGATCGAAATAGTCATAAGCCACGCGACACTAATGAATGATCGAATTAGCCAATTGCACCATAAATTGTGATTTCTCGATTACTTTATAGCGCAAGATCTAAATCCATATCGGACACGCGATCATTTTCCGTGGAAACGGCTTATATTAAAGTCACAGAATTAAAGTTGCTCCATTATAATTCTGGACGACTGACGCCCACTCAAATGACAATTCAATGCACACATTTCCAAAGCATTCCATGGATTTATCGCATGAAAAACATATTTAACATATTTCACATTTTCGAAACTTTCAAGAACTCGATTCAGAGAAAAATATCTAAATTTTTACGATACGCAACAAAAAAAATTCATTTAAATATAAAGTTTCAGTAAATACATTTTGCGAAGAAATTTACCAGTATTTATTTATGAAAAACGTGAGTTATATTATGTTCAATCAGATAGTCATATTTTATTATAATCTAGTCTTAACTCAAGCACGTTCTCTATAAATATCCACTTTATGTCTATTTATACATATAAACATATAATTCAAGAATTTTTCTTTAATATTTCTCTTTTTTGAACTATTTTTATAAAATTCATTGACACGTTAGGTTATTAAAAAAAAAAAAAAAAAAAAAAAAAAAAAAAAAAAAAAAGCAATATAAAAATAGAAGAAATAAAATTATCAAATATTTTTTTAGTTATTTTTACAAATTAAAGGTGGTTAAATTAACTCTCAGTTTATCGATACTCAAAATTGAGACAAAGTAGAGCAAAATCACAAATAAAGTTTAATTACCCATTCGAACAAACAGGAAATTTAATGTGTGGGTTTTACATTACAAATACTCAATTGTCAAATGATTGTACAAATCTTTTTTTCCTTAACAAAACAAAACGTGATAAATTCAATTTAATAATTTTCAAGTTTTCCTAAGTTTACCAATTTAAAAACTATAGTAAAATTTAAATTTAAACCGAATTAAAAATTAAATTTAACAATTTTTAGAATTCCATGCACGATGTTTTAAACTTTTAAAATGAGATTTTGATATACATTAGTCTATATTCCGTCCGTCTGTTTGTGCGCACATTATAACTGCTTTTGTCCAATTCCAAACAGTTTTAAGTTTACCAATTTTAAAATTAGTAAGATTTAAATTTAAACCGATTTTTATAATTAATTTTACCAATTATAGGATTCCTTGCCGATATTTGGAACTCTTATAATAAGATTTCGTTGTCTGCCTGTCCGTCCGTCTGTCCACATATTATAACACTTTTGGACCAATTCCAAACAGTTTTAAATAGTATTACAAATTTAAAAATTTAAACCGATTTTTAAAATTAATTTTACCAATTTTTAGAATTCTGTGGCCCATGTTTGGAACTCTTAGGATGAGATTTTGATGTCCGTCTGTCCGTCCGTCTTTCCGCATTATAACATTTTTGGACCAATTGTAAACAGTTTTAAATAGTTTCACAAATTTAAACATTTAAACCGAATTTTAAAATTAATTTCATAAATTTGTAGGATTCCGTAACCGATGTTTAAAAATGTGAAAATGAGATTTTGATGTCCGCCTGTCCGTCCGTCTGTCCGCATATTATAACAGTTTTGGACCAATTCTAAACAGTTTTAAATAGTCCTACAAATTTTTTAACCAATTCTAAACAGCATAAAACTAGTATAAAATACTTCCAAACAAATTTAAAGTATATTTAAATAATTCTAAACAGTTTTATGTTAGTTCTAAAAATTTTTACACAAATTTTAAACAATTTTAAGTAATTCCTAAACAATATTAAAATAGTTTTTTTTTAAATCTCTCGCTTTTAACACAATTTTCCTAACCTGTGTTTACATTAACTATTTTTTTTCCAGTGATACATTGTAAACGAATAAAAATTCGTAATTAAAATTTGAATACAAATACTTGAACATGTCATCCCAACTTCTCGACATGTGATTTCACGTCAACTGGCGCTTGATTCATTAATACGATACTCAAGGTGAGAGTTCTTCTCTGAAACTCGCAATGAGAAATCATTTGTATGCGAGAATTTGCAAGAAGCAACTGAAATTGCGCAGTGACTAGTTAATACTCAACTCCAAAAGACGACTAACTCGAGGAGGCACGTCTTATATGAAAATAATGCTCTAAAGCACACAAATTGCACTTTAATAGCTTAAGGTAATTCAACTTGCAGCAAAATATATTGTATGAAATTTTGATCTTCTTCCCGAATTGAATCATAATTTACTTCCGTATCTCATTATAATTTATAGTAATATACAGTGCACAGTGGAAATTCATCGTATTTTCTGCCGGAACCTCAAAATAAACAGAAGATCCACGAAACCTTGTAATCGCCAAAATTATAATTATTAAAAATAATAACTGTGATTTAAATAATTATTTTTGGAAATTAAAGAAAGAAAACGGAAAGTGTTAGACCATTTTTGATCACTTCAACAATAGGACTAAAAAAAAATAATAAATTGATATTTTTAGAAAATTATCAATTTACAAAAAGTTTGTTAAAGAATCCAATCATAAAATTTACAAAAGATAAATATAATTTTGATTCCATTCTGAATTAAAGGCTCAAATGAGATCTTACCAAATGTTCTTTTAAATTTAAACCAAAAATCGATAATGTCCAGAATGTTTAATCAGTCAATTAAATCCAAGAAGCTTAAATTGTCCGTGATTAAATAATAAATTATTATTAGCGACGTTTAGAAGATTTAAATTTAGATGTCCAATTCCATTAAAAGTTTTCTTTTTAACATTTATTTCCAACAGTAATTTCGGTTATCTGGGTTCAATAAAATGCAATTTAGACATTAATTCCATATTTTATTTAATTCCGCAATTATAATATTTAATTATTTTAAAATGAATAAACTGATATATAATTAATTATTTCCTTTCTTTTCAAATTATATTTAATTAGATGAAACAACGCAAGTTGACGCACGTATAGTTTTTACACATTTTGTTATCAACAATTATAAAATTTTTAAATGTAATATTTACATACCCCAAAATATATAAAATTTTAGATTTACAATAAATTGTACAAAGTTATTGAAATTTAAAAAATTAATTGCAAATTTTGCAAATTAATTGGAAAAAAATTAATACAATTGAAAGTTGGCGAAAGTAATGTAAAAAAGCATAGAAATGTTGTAAAATAAAAGAAAATAATTTAAATTTGAGAAAAATACTTGTAAATCTTAGACATAAAATGAAAAACATTAGAATAATGAAAGAATGGAGAAAATAATTGAAAATTGAAAGAAGTGATGGAAATTGAGATAAATAATTAAAATTTTAGGAAATTAATTCAGAAATAATGAAGATAATTAAAAATTGAAGAAAATGATGAGACAATAATATAAATAATTTAAAATTGAAGAGAATAATTAAAATTTGAGAAAATAAATTAAAAAAGATAAACTTTATTTAAAATTGAAAAGAACAATTTTTAATTTAAGAGTGATAATTGCAAACAATTCAGAATAAACATAAAATACAAGAAAATCATAGATATAATTAAAAATTGAATAAAATAATGGAAATTTCAGATAAGTAAATAAATAATTTTTGAAAAATATAAAAAAAACGTATGTAATCAGAAAATAGTTTAAAATTTGTGAAATTATGAAAAAAGTTGAAAATAATTAAAACTTTAAGTAAATAATGAGAAATTTGAGAAAAATATTTAAAGATCTTAGAAAAGAAAATACATATAAAAAATAGGAATAATTAAAAATTGGGAAACATAATTGAAAAATGATTTTAAATTTGGAACTTGATAAAAAAAATTGCAGATTTTTTTTTAAATAACATAAATTATTGAAAAATGAGAAAAATACTTGTAAATCTGATAAAGTAATTGAAAAAAATAAGAATAATTACAAATTGATGAAAATAATTGAAGACAGCTAAGAATAATTGAAATTTTAGATAATTAATAGAAAATTTTTGAAATTTTGAAAATGAATGGAATTATTTAAAAATTGAAGAAAATAATTGAAATTTGAGAAAAAAAAATTTTCAAAATCAGAATAATAATTAAAAATTGAGGGAAATAATTGAAAAATGATAAAAATAATTTAAAATTAAATAAAAAATAATTGAAATATGATAAAAATTTAATTATTTATTTAAACATTAAACGGTTAAGAAATCCTTTATTACATCAAGAAAAGAACTTAAAGTACTAAGTAAACAAGATAAGAAATTTGATATAGTGTCAGCAAAATTTAAGCGTAGAGAAGTAAAAAAAGACCTTGCAAAGTGTTGAGTAAATGACTCTTAAAAACTGAGCGAAAACTACAAATAAATTAAAATTTTAAAAAATAATTGAAATATGATGAAATTAAATAAAATTTTGTATAAATAAATGTAATTTTTTAAAATTATACCAAAAGAATGAAAATAATTATAAATTGGAAAAAATAATAGAAAAATTACAGAATTTATTTTTAAGAAAAAAAAAATAATTGAAAAACCAGTTAACAAATTGAAAATAGGTGACACTAACTTTTTGAGTCAATAACTGAAAAGTTCGGAAATTAATTGAAAATGCAATGAATATTGAGAAAAATAATTGAAAACTGAGATATATACTTATTTGAAAGTTCAGGATATTAATTCAGAAAAAATGTAATTGATGAAAATTTGAATATAACAATTGCAAAATAAAAATAATAATATGGTTAATTTAAAAAACTTATTTAAATTTTCAATAAATAATATAAAATTTAGCAATAAATAATTAAAGTGTTAAATTGGCGAAGAAAAAATAATTATAGTTGAAAAAGTGAAGGAAAAATTAATGAAAACAATTAAAATTTGAGGTAGATTTAAGATTTAAAGTGAGAAATGATGAAAGTAGTTAAAAATTGCAGTAAATAATTGAAAAATGACGAAAATAGTTTAAAATTGTATTTTAAGTAACTGAAATCACAAGAGAATAGGATTATTAAAAATTGAAGAAATTTTTAAATCACTTTAAATTGGGTATATTTGAACCGTGGATTAATTGAGCTTCTTAACCAATGCAAGTTCAAATACATAGAAATTTTTCTTTCTGGAAAGTTACCAAAAGAATGAAAACAAAATCTCTAGTTTATTTATAATGAAAACGATAAATGTTTTCATGTGTCATTTACTCATTTTAAGGTATAGTATTATACTTTGTGAGCTGTCAAAGATGAAATTAAAAAACAATTTTTTTCTCGGTGATAATTTTGTTTAAAGCAATGAAACTTTTTGTATCATATTTTTGACATTTTTTTCTGTCAAAAATAAAAAAATAAAAATTATTTACTGTGCCTGTTTCATTACTAGAGGCCGCCAAAGTCAAGATAAAAAAAAATAAACGATAAATCGGCGGACAAGCTACAGCCTCACAGAAACATCCGATCTAAAAATTTCAAATGTGGTTTTAAAGCTGATACATGTGGTTAGGCAGACCCTCTAACCTCGATAAAAAATATTAAAAAAATAAAAAATGGCGCCAGTTTAAAAAAAAATCACAAAAAATGGGTATTTTTTTGTCATTTTGGAGTCGTTGAAAAAAAAAATTGCGAATTAGGGGGGATGCCTGAAGAATTTCATAACGAAGAAATTGATCTAAGGTTTTTTAAATTCGATTAAATTAAAATTTAATTAAAATTAAATTTCTTTTGTTTCTTTACTTCCTAACTTCCGATTGGTTAGAATCAGACTATGTTGATTTACAAGTTTATATTTAAAATTGTGATTAGTAACAAATACGATTAATTAAAATCTTTAAATTGAAACATAAAAAATGTCTTTTTTATTAAACTTCGGTTCTGAAGTTGGTAATTTATAATAACTCTTTTCCAATTGAATCATTTGAATAATGTGTCTGTTAAATTCTTTATTTTCACGAAGTATATGATACTTAACAATAAGAGGGTTATCAATAACTAAATAAGTAAAACAAATTCAGCACCAGGAACATCAAAATGGTAAAATAGGCTTTGGCTTTCTTCATTAACAGAAGGTTTGAACTTAAAGTTACAAAATATGATTCTATAATTTAGGATAAATCATATACACATATAAAATAATTATCCAAATTTTTAATCTGAACAGAAACTCAGAAGGAAAAAAGAAAATCGACAGTTCTTCAAATTTTATCCTTTAAAATCATGTAGGTTTTCATAAAATAATACAATAAATTTTTAGAATTAAATATTTTCAAGAAATTGAAGCATACTTCCTATCTCTGTTCCTTCCGGGGATTCACAATATTTAATATTATCTAAGAAAGAGACTCATATGCTTACTATTATCGCAAGAATTTAGAGTGAGATAGAAATTAGTCCAAATTATGGGCATTTAAACCCATAAATCTCAAATTTAAAAGGAAAATATTTATATGTATGCCACCTGTAGTAATTATCTATCTTTTGAAATATTATTTATACTGAATTTAAATTGACTTATAATTACTATCTTTGCAATTTCTATTCTATTTCTGCTCGATTTTTAAATTAAATTAAATCAAAATTTTATTTTGTTAATATTAATAATCTCAGTTATAATACTTGTTAAATAATATGACAAGCATTAGGGAGATCATAATTGATTTTATGATATTAAAAAAAATATAAAAAATATAAAAATAAAATAAAATTAACATTAATACAGTTAAACTTTTATCTAGCATTATTAAATAAATTACAAATAATAGAAATATATTTCTGATGAAACATCTAGTTTAAATTTTGAAAATAAACAAAAACAAAGTTCATTGACCTACTTGATCTGATCTATTTTGCTATTTGCTTCGAATATATCCTTCTTATGTTTTCTTCTTTAATTTCAGAATTTGATTTATCTATTACATAAAATTAACAAAAATCAATACAAATTTTCCATTAACAACCCAATAATAATTCAATTTTAAAATTATACTTCATTCTACATTAAATTCTTTCCTTTAATCTTTTTTCTTGGTTTTTATTATAAAGTTAAGCAAATAAAATAAATGTTTTATAATTTTTGGAAGATTCTCCTTTCTACAAACTCATGAATAAGTCGTGATGATGCTACAGTACCGTCGGAAATTGTCAGTCCACCTATTTTTTAAGGTTTGAAAAACATCTTTAAACGTACAAAGTACAAATATTAAAATTTTTCTGTGTTTATTTCCTTAAAGAAGATAAAATTTTGAGGAAAATAAGGCCTGAGTGAAGTGAGTTAGTCAATTTTTCTTTGAAATATGTTAAAAAATGTTGAATTTTTAATGTCTTAGAAAAATTGAAATTACTCTCGAAATAATATAGGTTTTTTAAAATTTCTATGCTTGTTTTAAAGGAAATTTTCAGGAGAATAAGACTATTGCTTAGGCATTAATGTGCAATTTTTTTCCTAGCATATGCAAGGCTCGGAAGTTGGACCAAAAAATATAAAAAAATTATTGTTTATATCTTGATATCAAATACAGCTATATAAAATATACCAAGGTCATAATTGTCAATAACTTTCGGAAGGAAGTAATATAATATATATATTGGAATTTTAAAAATTATTTTTATGTGAAAATAGTGTCTTCAAAATTTGATAAATTTTTTGGTCCAACTTCCGAGCCTTGCATATGCTAGGAAAAAAATTGCACATTAATGCTTAAACAACAATGTTATTCTCCAGTAAATTCCCTTTAAAACAAGCATAGGAACTTTAAAAAACCTTTATTATTTCAAGAGTAATTTCAATTTTTGTAAAACATTAAAAATTTCACATTTTTTAACATGAAAAATTAACTAACTCACTTCACTCAGGCCTGATTTTCCTCAAAATTTTATCTACTTTAAGGAAATAAACACAGAAAAATTTTAATAATTATACTTTATACGTTTAAAGACGTTTTTCAAACCTTAAAAAATAGGTGGACTGACAATTCCCGACGGTACTGTACAATGCATCACAACTTATCAAGTTTTGCAAAAAGTAGTGTAAACCAAGCGAGGAATTTAAACAATATTAACCAGTCAATTGTTAGTTGTACTATGTACTCCAACAAAAGAAATTATTTAATAATTATTGCTTAAAAGCTTCACCCAACAAACACAGAAATTTATTTTGAGCAATAATTTGGAAAAACTCTGTTTTCCAAATTATTATTCGCAATAATCGAATTATTTAAATGAATATGGAGGTTGTACTATGTACTCCTCAATAAATAAATAAATAATTAGTTTTTATGACGCTATATTTCTCTATAGATTTTTGTACTTATTAAATTATAATTAATAAAATTGCACCTTTAATAATACATTATAAGAAACAATTTTTATCTTATTCGCAACAATGCAATAAACAATTTTCATGAGAAAGCAGCTATACCATCCGTTCCGAGTATTTGCCCAGACATGAAAATTATTTAAAAGAGAAACAATGAATGTCAGGAAAGAGGCAAAAAACGTGGGCCCGTATAGACCCACGCGCATGAGCCAACCTATACTTCATCTTTCCGCCTCAACAGACTTTGTAGCATCATAGAATTTTACGTCCTATTGTTATTTTTGCTCAGTTCTATATTTCACGCATAGATTTTTTTTTTCTTTTTTTCTCTAGATGGATTTTCAGTGAGCTTAATTTCGGAATATTGTATTATTGATTTGCATGCACAGTTTTGTGATCATCTCGGTCCACTTCTGTAGAAATGTCCTGGTAACATAGGTACGCGGCAGAGTATAGTCAACATGAACAGCATCAAACCGCAACTGGGCATTGAAAATCCATCCAGGCATGAGCTTCCGACCCCCTGTAATGGGAGCCGCTCGTAAATCGTAAATTTCGGTTAACAAAGGGTGCCATATTATTCAAAGGTGTCATTTACGAATCACAGTTGACCGGCTCGTTTTACTCGATCATCACTCAAAAACCTTCAACAAATGTTTCAATGATACTGTTTCAGTGGGAATTTTAACTGATAATAAACTTGACACTATTTTCAATGGGCTGTAAGATAAATTTTCGAAAAACCTCCACGCACCTTGAGAGAGGCAGATCAATCGTCATAACTCATCCTCACCGACCTGTCGTCAGCTCGAGTTTCGTTCCGTTCAACTTTTGACGGATCGATACATTTCTCTGCATGAGGTTATAAGTACTCAACGAAAAGAGATACTGTCCGAGTTTGAGATGCTGGTTTCACTAATAAGGTGTTAAATTCTTTTTTTTTTTTTGTTCTGAGTCATTCTTTGGAAATTTATTTTGAAATTTTTGATTTATTTATTTATTGTATGACGTGGAAACCAGATCGTTCTGTATAGATTGAAAAGTGCAACTAATATTCTCAGGGTGTCGAGAATTTTGAAAAAATAATTCATGAAATTTTCAGGATTTTCGAGGTTGAAAATAAAATATGTCAAGGTCGGGTTTTTTATAATTGAAACAATAGCTTAACTGTTATCTAAGATATAAAATTATCTTAGCTGTTATCAATCCTAATAGACCTTTTATTTTTTAAAAAATTCCAAAAACCTTACTAATTGTACTAGTTTAATATTTTAATAAATTAATTAGTTTCTACACCTTGTGTTATCAACAATTATAAATACATTAAATATAATATTTAAAAATAAATTTATATAAACAAATAAGATAAATATTTATTTAGGACAAAATTGATAAAATTTGAGAAACAAAAAAAATTGCAAAAAATAATTGAAATTAAACAAAATAATCAATTTTTATTAAAAAAGAATTGACGATATAAACTGCATGGCAGGCTCTTTATAGTTAAAAGGAGGTTACAAAATTTTAGATATGTGACGCTCCGCGAGAGAAGGGACCTATCGCTGAGAAAGCAAACTTTAAAGGACGGACAGGCAAAGAGAAGGAAGAAAAATCGAGACGCTTAACATATCTTTGTTTGAATCTTCATAACAATAAAACTAATTGCAGGAATTAAATTTTAATTTTTGGAACTGAAAAAGCAACTCAAAAACTATCAATTACCATAAAAAAAATGAAATCAATAAAAGCCAATTTCAAGAGACGGTCTTTCAAAGAAAATCCAAAAAATGCGATACACTTAGCACGCCTAGGTTTGAAGCATTATAACAAAAAGTGTACTTAATAAATATTTTTTTTGAAACATGGAAATGAAAGAACAACTCAAAAACTATCTTTTAGCACAAAAAAATGAAAATTGATTTTTCCCGCGATAGGTCCCTTCTCTCGCGGAGCGTCACATATACTGAATGCATAGATTTAAATAGTTTAAAAAATTGAAATGGTCCTCAATCTGACTTACAAAATAATAAAGAAAAAAATAAGAATATTTTTATACCAATCAACAATTATTATTCTAGCACTTAAAAAGTAATAAAAAAAGTTTTAAAAAATCTTGATTTTTAATACATTGGAAATTTTTATTTTTTAAATGATTTAAGGCTTAAAATTATGTTTTAAAGTTAAGAATTTATGAAAAATAACAGAATATAAAGAAATATAACGAAATATTTCTTAAAATTGAATTTATATTAAGTTTAAATTCAAAATTTTACTAACGCCCAAAACATTTAGTGGTTGGGTGCAAAAAGGGCGTTAGTATTGGCTACGAAAAAAATGAGTTTTTAATAAGTTAATCACAACTTTCAGTCAAGTAAACACATAAATTGGAGAGTTTAATAAATGGTTAATCAAATTATAAAAAGTTTATTTAATTTGCATTTACAGTTTTTAATCTATAAAAGTTTAAAAACTTTGAGTTAAAATATCTCCGATCGTCGTTTTATGTCTAACGCCCTTATTGCACCCAACGCTTCAATTGCAAAATCTGCCAATTAATTGAAAAAAAATAATAAATGCAATTAAAAATTGGGGAAAGTACCTAATTAAAAAAAATTAGAAAAAGTAATTTAAAAATCCATAGATATGTTTTAAAAATAAAGATAATAATTTAAATTTGAGAAAAATACTTAAAAGTCTTAAAAATAAATTGAAAAAAATGTAATAATGAACAGTTAGAGAAAATAATTGAAAATTTAAAAAAATGATTGAAAATTAAGATAAATAATTTAAAATAGAAAAAAATAATTAAAATTTGAGAAAATAATTGAAAGAATAGCATACTGTATTTTAAATAAAGGAAAGTTAAAAACAATTTCAGAAAAATACTTCAAACTTTCAGAAAAATATTGGAAAAAAAGAAAATAATTAAAAATTAGTGAAATTAAATAAAAAAAGATAAACATAATTTAAAATTGTAGAAAATAATTTTTAATTAAAGATAAATAATTAAAAACTATTTGGAAATTATGAAAGAGAACGAAAGTAGTTGAAAATTAAAGAAAATAATATACAAAAAAAATATATAAAACGGAAAATTGAATGAAATAATTGAAATGTCAAATAAACAGTTTTAAATTTTTGAAATTATGAAACAAGTGAAAAAAATTGAAAATTAAAAGAAACAAATTTTAGTAAATAATTGAAAAATGATTTTAAATTTGAAACTTGAAGGAAACATAATTGGAATATGATACAAATAATAGGAAGAAAGAAATGAAATTTTAAATAAATAATGTAAAAATTGTAAAAATGTTTTTAAATAAAAAAAAAAAAATTGAAAATTGAGAAAAATACTGAAAAATCTGATAAATAAATTGAAAAAAATAACAATTTTAACCTAAAATTGGAGAAAAGAATTGGTGAAAGCTAAAAATAATTGAAATTTACGACAATTATTAAAAACTTTTTAAAATTATGAAAACAAATGAAAATAATTAAAAACTGAAGAAAATAATTGAAATTTTAAAAAAATACTTAGTAAATAATTTTAGAAAATGAGAATAATAATTAATAATCGAGGAGAATAATCGAAAAATGATAAAATTAATTCAAAATTTATACAAAATAATTGAAATATGCTGAAAATAATTTAAGATTGAGAAAAGAAATTAAAATATAATTTAAAAAATTTAAATATGAATAATTAAAAACAGTAAATAAAATTTAAAAGAAATAATTGAAAAAATCATAGAATATATGTTTAAAAAAAGAAAACAATTACAAAGTTACTTAAAAAATTTTAAGTAATGAGAATAATTAAAAAATCGCAAAAATAATTGAAATTTCAGATAAATAATTGAACTTTTGGAAGATTATACCAAAATAATGGAAGTAATTAGAAATTAAAGAAAATAATAGAAAAATTTAAGAATTTATTTTTAAGCAGAAGAAAATAGTTAAAAAATATCGTTTAAAACGTGAAAAATTGATTACAATAATTCTGAATTTCAGGTAATAACTGAAAATTTAGGGAATTAATTGAAAAATAATAAAAATATTAGAAGATGGAAAAAATATAATTAAAAAATAATAAAAAAAATTAAAATTGAACAAAATAATTGACAAAAGATATATATACAATATATTTTAAAGGTAAGGAAGTTAATCCAGAAATTATGAAAATCATTAAAAATTGAAAATAATGATTGCAGAATGACAAAAGTAATTGTAAATTAAACAAACTAATTTATATTTGTAATAAATAATTTAAAATTTAGGATAAAGTAATTAAATTGATTTAATGTCAAGGGAAAAATAATTAAAATTGCAAAAGTGATTGAAAAAAACAAACAAAATAATTGAAATTTAAAGAAGATAAATTTTAAGATTTAGTTACGCTATTGAATAGCTTAGTAGGTTTTTAAATTGAGGAAAGTAATTAGATTTGAAAAAACAAGTAAAAGAAGATTGAAAATGTATTGCGAAAATTAGGAAAATAGTTGGACATATGGTAGAAGCTAAAATGTTATTTTAAAGAATATAATAACATATATGTATTGAAAAACATATTGAAAAATAACATATATTTGAAAACGGAAGAAAATAAAAAGAAAAAGGACTTCAAAATAACTAGCATTAAAGAATATAAATAAAAATGGATAAAGGGGCAATATTTTCAGAAAATAATTTCAACAATTTATTGAAGAAAATCATTAAAAAACATTGAAAATACAATTTGAATTTCAAGCAAAAAAAAAACGCAATAAAATTACTGAAAAATTAATATTGAAAAATATAATTAAACTTTTTAGAGAAGGAAAAAGAAAATAATTGAAGAATAACATAGCTAATTAACATATGTATAATAAAAATAAATATGCACTGGAAAAGTTAAAAAAAAATTGAAAAAAAATATTGTAATTTAAAGAACATAATTTAGATTTACAGAGCATAATTGAAAAATAGATCGAAAAATTGAAAATAAAAGACAATAATTGATAAATGGAGAAACAGATTTGATATTGAAGCAAAAAATCTTAAAATTAAAAGGTATAATTAAAAAATATAAAAAAAATTTTAAAAAATCAAGAAAGTAATTCCAAATTTAGAAATTAATTGAAAATTGAAAATTATTGGTTTAAATATTAAACGGTATAATATAGATACGAAAGCATAGAAAATAATAGATAATTATAGATAAAAAATAGAAAGGAAATAAATTCATTCAAAAATTGAAAGTAGAATTGATTTTTGAAGAAAATAAAAAAGAGTTTATTAAAATAATTCAAATAAAAAATAAGACTATTTTGAATTTAGAAAATGAAAAACTTATTTTTTTATGCTTATTGTAGGAAAGAGTGGTTTTTTGTCTTTATTGTCTAATAATGTATGATATAAATAAATAGAAAGAATGATTTATAATAAAGGACAATTATTAATATAATATTGAAATAAATAATTGAAATTTACATTATAATTTAGAACCTGAAAAAAATAGTTGGAAAATGACTAGACTAATAGAAAGAATATTGAAAATTGAAGAGATTAATTAAAAAAAAGATGATAATTAAAGAATAAAACATTAATGAAGAAGTGCTAAAAATAATCAAATAATTATAAATTAGTTGAAATAGTTATAGAAAATAATTGATAAGTGTAAATAAAATTTATTGTGAAAAAGGGTTTCAAAATTTGATGTATATAGTTAATTCAAAATTAAAAAGCAAAATATGAAAAATTGAAGCATGTAACTAAAATTTGAGAAATTAATTTAAAATTATTAATTATAATTGATTATTAGCGGAAATAATTAAAAAATTAGGAACAAAATTAAAAAAATTAAAAAACGTTATTGAAAGTTGAAGAAAATAATTGAAAAATGACAAAAAAAATTTTGATAATAATTAATGAAGGACAACAAATTTGAAGGAAATAATTAAAAATTTGAGAAGAATGTTTTAAGAACTATAACTGTTTGAGAAATCTATTTAGTAGCTTATTTGAACACTGAAAAAAAGAATTAAAAAAATTTTTAAATAATTCTTTTATGTGGAAGCAGTAATTGAAAAATGAAGCAATACTATTAAAAATTAAAGAAAATAATTGAAAACAGAGGAAAAAAATTGAAAAAATGAAGAATACGTTTGAAAATTGAAGAAATTTGAAGAAAATAATTGAAAAAATCAAAAAATGTATTTGAAATGATAGAAATTAGTTTACAATTAAATATCATTATACTAAAAAACACTAACATTATTCAAAGATATGATTGAAAATTAAAAAAAAAAAATTTCGATGAAACTAATTGTATAGTATAATAGAAATTTGAATAACTTATTTTTAAGTTGGCAAAAATAATTGACATGTGAAGAAAGAAATTAAAAATTATTGAAAGAATAATAATTTAAAAAAATGAATAAAGAATTAATTTAAAGAATAAAAGTTTTTCAGGAATTTTCTAGATAAAGTAATTGTCATTCTATTAAGAATAAGAAAGAAGAATTTAAAGAATTGGAAGTGTTTGATAATTATTAACAGAATGCAGAAAAAATTTAAAATGTTAGAAACTTTGTATAAAATTGAAAAATACAATTGACATTTTAAGATAACACTTTGTTTAAATAAATGAAGAAAAAAGCATGTATTTCTAATACATTGTACCTAATATTAAAAATGTGAATGCTGAAGACAGTAAATAAAAATAGGTATCAAAAAGTACAATTGAAATTTGAAGAGATTAACTGAAAAAAGAAGTAAATAGTTTTAAAAAAGGCAAAACTAAATAGAAAATAATAAAAAGAATTGAATATTGAAGAAATTAATTTAAAAAATTAAAAATATAATTGTAATTTGAAAATAATAATTTAAAATTTATGAAAATAATTGACTAATGAAGAAAGAAATCGAACGTGAAAGACAATAATTAATAAATACAAAAATAGATTCAACATAAAAGAAGAATATAATTAAAAATTGAAAAAATAATTGAACCTGAAAATAAATTAAAGAACAAACCCACTTTCAATAAATATCAAACCAATATTATTTGTAATATAAAAAAGTAAGTAAATAATTATCTCTTAAAATGAAATATTTACTGAAACTACATAAATAGAAAAAAAGTATAGTTAAGTTAGAAAATGAAATAATATAACAAACGTTGTGGCAGACCATTTGATAAATTTTCCTTGAAACTTGAGTTAATTTATTTTTTGAAAAATCGTGTGCAGTTGATGGTTTTTGAAACGAGATAAGAATCTCAATACAGTATAAAATTCTTACCAGAAGTACACCTATGTAATTTCACAAAAAAGCAAAACAATAGTCCGTTATGAAAGAAACCTATAAATCTTCATGGAGACTTTTATGAAACTGGTTCTTTCCTGACGATTTCAAATATAAAGTGTCCAGAAAACGTTTGATCATTAAATTCGAAAGTTAATTGAGTATAGAATTTGAGTGAAGTTTGAAAATGTAAGAAAATCAATTAATTTTATGAATGTAACATATATGTATATTTTAACTTATATGTTACACATAAGTCACGTATATACATAGTAAACATATATATATTAGGGTGGTCCTTAAAATGAGAATTTTCGAATTTTAAAGTACTCACCCCCACATTTTGTTACTAATCGAAAAAGAAGAGATACGTATTTTTTTATTTTTTTTTTATTCTAATATTTGATGGTGCCTCATCGACCCTGAAATTTCCCATGTATTTTGCATGGGGAAAAAACAATTTTTCGTAGATTTGCAATAAAATCATGAAAAATCAACATTTTTTTACCGGATTACTCTGTTTCTCTTAAAAAATGTTCAAACAATTACATTCAATAATTTATTTATGAATTTTTTATTATTAACTATTTTTTACAGGGCCGTAAAAATATCCCATAAATTGCAAAATTATGGAAAAATCGTTAAAAAATATTTCTTATCACATTTTACAATATTTTCCACTAAAATTCTGTTTAATTACATGAAAATTAACAACTAACAATTGTTGCATGTGTTTTTTAATTTGTTTAAACAAATTAATATTGTTTATTTGCAACTTTTCATCTAATAGAGCTAGAGAGCTGTAACTTTTTTCTAATTTTGCAACTATCCAAGCCTAGTGAAGCCCAATATTAGTAAGAAACAAAAATATACCATTATAAACAATTTTTAAACAAACTAATATTGTTGATTTGCAACTTTTTATCTAATAGGGCTAGAAAGCTGTAACTTTCTTCATATTCGCAAGCTTTTATTTTTGGAAAGGTAAGAATGAATGTAAAACACAATAATTGTGCAGAAATTCTGCAGTTTACTTTTTAAACAAAACGCGACAAATTTCTTTACCATTACAGCATTGTTTCTGTTAACATTTTTTTATTTCAGTCTGAGAGTCTGGGAACTGTTTACTATATTCCGTAACAACTTATAGAAAGTGCTGTTATTGATCCTCATCACTTACTATTAGATCATTATAATCTGTCATTAATTTAACATTTCACTCCGCAATATCAATAGTCACTTTTTAATCCTGGACATAATTTTTAAACAAACTTTTGTCGCAGTAAAAAAAGACAAACTTGAAGAGACAAATTGATAAATTCCCAAGAATTAATAACTTATCATCACTTACAATTCTCTTAATTTCTTTGATAAAAAATTAGAAAATATACCATATTAATATGTTGAAAAAATTTGAATGATTGTTGATTTTACTTTGCTGTTAGTACTGGGCTTTATGTAGCTTAAAAAGTTGCAAAATTAAGAAAAAATTAAAACACTCCAGCTCAATTAATTGAAAAGTTGCATATAAACAATATTAATTTCTTTAAACGATTTTCATAATTGTGGTTTTTGTTTATTATTAGTATCGGGCTACACTAGGCTTCAATAGTTGCAAAATTAGGAAAAAGTTACAGGTCTCTAGCTCTATTAGATGAAAAGTTGCAAATAAACAATATTAATTTGTTTAAACAATTTTTATAATTGTATATTTTTGTTTCTTACTAATATTGGGCTTCACTAGGCTTCAATAGTTGCAAAATTAGGAAAAAGTTACAGGTCTCTAGCTCTATTAGATGAAAAGTTGCAAACAATATTAATTTGTTTAAACAATTTTTATAATTGTATATTTTAGTTTTTTACTAATATTGGGCTTCACTAGGCTTGGATAGTTGCAAAATTAGGAAAAAATTACAGCTCTCTAGCTCTATTAGATGAAAAGTTGCAAATAAACGATATGAATTTGTTTAAACAATTTTTTTAATTGTATATTTTAGTTTTTTAGTAATATTGCGCTTCACTTGGTTAGGATAGTTGCAAAATTAGGAAAAAGTTACAGCTCTCTAGCTCTATTAGATGAAAAGTTGCAAATAAACAATATTAATTTGTTTAAACAATTTAAAAAACACATGCAACAATTGTTAGTTGTTAATTTCCATGTAATTAAACGGAATTTTAGTGGAAAATATTGTAAAATGTGATAAGAAATATTTTTTAACGATTTTTCCATAATTTTGCAATTTATGGGATATTTTTACGGCCCTGTAAAAAATAGTTAATAATAAAAAATTCATAAATAAATTATTGAATGTCATTGTTTGAACATTTTTTAAGAGAAACAGAGTAATCCGGTAAAAAAATGTTGATTTTTCATGATTTTATTGCAAATCTACGAAAATTTGTTTTTTCCCCATGCAAAATACATGGGAAATTTCAGGGTCGATGAGGCACCATCAAATATTAGAATAAAAAAAATAAAAAAATACGTATCTCTTCTTTTTCGATTAGTAACAAAATGTGGGGGTGAGAACTTTAAAATTCGAAAATTCTCATTTTAAGGACCACCCTAATATATATATATATATATTAGCTTCCAGAATCAAACACTCATTTGCCTGTCAGTGATGTCCCCATCAATCTATACCTATCCGTCCGTCTGTCTGTTTGTCTTTCTCTCTAGAAACACGAGTCAGTCATGTCCCTTATCAGTAGTGTCTAGTCTCCTTATCACAAATATAACACAATATTTTTTATTCTCAAAAACAACATAATTTTTCTGTCTGATATAAACTTTCTAGCACTTCAGCATAATCAAAATTTCATTTGACAAGATTTCAGCTTGTTTATAATAAATCACAACAGCTCTTTGGTGATATTATTTTGCGAACAAATTCTCACAAATGTCCTTGAATTGATTTTCATTGTTGGTTTCATTACATTACTTTGGTATTGTAGCCAGCTCGAGTCACTAAAGAAGATGACGAAAAACAAGTTGGAGGTGGACGAGAATGAAAAAAGGAAGAATAATAATAAGAAGAAGAAGGCCGGTTATGCTTGTGCCCGGCATGAAATACGATGAGAGAGTGCCTCGGGTGTGAGACTTATGCTAAGTACACGCACACCATTTGCATGCGTGTGTTTTATGTCCGAGCCGCAGTACGCTATATGATACATACGCCCTTATTTGACGCTGGGTGTTCATCAATACGCTTTCAGGTGCAATAATGCCTGAGTGAACTAGCCTTTCTTTACCGTCAATGATGATGGCTTAACAGTGGTCTAAACAGAAAGAGAAAGAGTAGTTGTATTATTTCCTAAGGGTCCATTATCGCCATTAATTAAAACTCAAATAGAACTTAAACTAATGAGATTACTCTCTTAGAATTTTAAAAAACATTTTGAAATGCAATCAACCAAGTTTAAGTCCGTCTGTCGGTCCATCTGTTTCTCGACGTGTCTGTTTGACCGTCCGTCCGTTTATCTGTCTATTCGTCTGTCTGTCCGCCTCACCGTCCGTTTGTCCGTCTAGCTGTGTCTGTCTATCCGTTTGTCTGTCTGCCTCAAAAGGTACCAAAAGGACCTGGTGCCAGAATTTAAGGTATCATGAAAAAAAACTTTCAAATTGACGAGAATTTTTAAAATGATCCGTGAATTTTGAAAACGATCGGCAAATTTTTAAGAAACTCTGGGAAGGTAGATAAATCCTAAAAACTTTAATTTCAATCTTGTATTCTTTAATAATAATATGACAAATTGAATTTAAAATGATCAGAATTTAATCTAAAAAAAATTTTGAAAGAAAGGAAGTCGAAAACTATATTAAACTTAATTAATTCCAAACTATTATTATTTATGTAAATTCCAAACGTTAATTAACAGCAACATTAATAAAAAACGTTACATTGCTGTTCGTCATTTAAAACTATAAATTTTTGGAAATGCAAATAATGAAAATTACGAGAATAATTACAAAATGAAAAAGAATATATATATGAAAAATTACGAAAATAATTGACAATTAAAAACAAAATTCGAAAAATGGCTAGATGAATACACAATTGTTAAAAATAATCTAAAAAATTAAACAATATACATTCAATTAAGAATTTTAAACTAGAAAATTGAGAAATTAAGAAAACTATAGGAATAATTGCTGAAACCAATTGCAAATATAACAACTGGATTGAAAATCAAAAAAAAAAAAATTTATGTTGAAGAAAATAATTGAAAACTTTAGAAAACAATAAAAATTTGGAGAAAATAATAAAGACTTTAAGAAATAAATTCAAAATTTCAAAATTAAATTAAAATTAAAAAAAGATTGATAATAATGGAGAAAAAGTACAAAACGTGAAAATAATTCACAATTGAAAACAAAATTCGAAAAATGGTTAGATTAATACACAACCAAAAAAAAAAAAAAATAATTGAAAAACTCAAAGAATCATTATAAAACTTTAACAGACTAATTATGCAAATTGAAAAAAATGTAGGAAATAATTTCAAACTGCGAAAAATAGTTAATAATTAAAAGATATATTTGAAAAATGATAATAATTAAAAAATTGAAGAAAATATCTACAAAATGACTAGATTAATAGACTACTGAAAAAAATTGACAAAATATGTATAGCAAAATCTTTAAATTTAAAGAAAATAATTAAAATTTTAAAAATAAAGAAAATTATAGGAATAATTGTTGAAAATAATTGCGCATTGAACGAATAGATTGAAAATCGACAAAAATAATTAAAATTAAATAAAATAATTTAAAATTGAAAATTTAAATTCAAATTTAAAGAATATAATTAAAAATTGAAAGAAGTATTTGAAAAAAGCCGAAAGTTATTGAATATAGAAGAAAACAATTAAAAACTGAAAAATGGAATTGAAATTTGAAGAAAAAATTGAGAATTGAAGAAAATAAAAATTTGAAATTAACGAATCTTATTCATAATGGAGAAAAATAATTGGGGAAAGGCGAGGATTTTAAAATATTAAAGAAAATAATTGACAATTGAAAAAAAAATCAAAAAATGACTAGAATAATGCACAACTAAAAAAAAAATTGAAAACTTTGAAAAATAAATCTAAAGTTTTCAGAGAATAAATAAAAATTCTCAATATTGTAAGAAATAACTAAAAATTAAAGAAAATGATTAATAAATGAAAAAAAATAATTGAAAAATAACAAGAATAATAGCAAAATTGAAGATAATTTCTGAAAAATGACGAAAATAATTGACAATTGAAAACAAAATTCGAAAAATGGCTAGTTTGATACACAACTGGAAAAAATAGTTTAAAGAATCAATCTACAAATATTTAATTTAAAACATAATTGAAAATTTACGAAAATTATAGAAATAATTGCTAATTGAACAACTGGATTGAAAAAAATTGAATCGTACAAAATAATTGAAATTGAGGAAAAAATTTAAAATTGAAGAATGGAAATGAAATTTTTAAAATATAATTAAGAACTAAAGAGAATAATTGAACAATTGTACTTAAAATTATAAAAGCATATTGATATTCGAAAAAATAATTGAAAATTAAAAAATGGGATTGAAATTTGAAGAAAATAATAAAAAATTGAAGAAATTAATTGTAATTTGAAATAATGGTTTATAATTGAAAAAAGTCAAGTTTTTTCGAATATTGAATAAACTTTATTGAAAATTGTAGAATGAAAATAATTCAAAAAATTATTCATAATTTAAAGAAAATCACAAAATGACGTGTATAATTTAATATTAAAAAAAGTAATTGAGAAATGCGCAAAAAAATTGACAATTGAAAAAGAAATTCAAAAACTGTCGAGTATAATCTACAACAGAATAAAATAATTAAAAAAGTTATAGAATAATTATAAAATTTAAGGAGAATAATTGTAAATTAAAAACGGTTGAAAATTATAGAAAAAATTTTAGACTTATTTACACACTAATTCATATTACTTTCTCGAAATATTTAATTATTCTTTCTTGCAATTTTTTCTTTTTCAAACAATTTTTTTGATTGTTTATGTTTTATATTGCTTTTTTGTATTTTTAGAAAATCACTTAGGTAACTTTCATTTCTTTTTAAAAAATTTTCTTTTTTTATGCGTTTAATAATACTTTTTTATTTTTTAGATTTTTTTTATTTTTATTCTTTTTACAAAAACTACTTCAGTTTATTTTATACAGTTTTATTTTAACAATATTTAAAAAAAATTATTTACTTTTCCAGTGATTAATTTCATTTATTATTATAATTTGAAGGTTGTAAAATATAATTTTTTTCAATTTTTCAATTTTTAATATATTTGTTTTGTATTTTGTCATTTGTCATAACTTATTAATTTTTATAGTTTTTAAAGACTTTTCTTCTTTTATTTACTTTTCGTAAATTTGATCTTATAATAATTTTTTTCATTTGATCATAATTTCTCTATTTCTTAGAAATATTGGTTTTTTTCTTAAAATTGTTTAATTGTTTTTAATTAATTCTTCATTTAAAAAAAATTATTGCTTTTTGCTTGATTTTTAAAATAAGTTTCTAAAGTATTTTTTTATCTTTAGTAACATTTTTCCGTTTTTTTACTGATTATTTTATTCATTTTCTGAATTTAAAAAATCATGTCCGCAAATATTTTAACTTTTTGAAAATCATTTTTTCCTCTCTTTTGTAATTTCAATTTTTTGTTTTAAAAACTTTTACTGTTTATTGCGTAGTATTTTGATTTTAAAAAAGTAATTTAATCAATCTTCCTTAAACTGTTTTATATTTCATAACGCATTATTACCATATTTCTTAATTTTCTTTCTTTTACTTTCATTGATTTTTTAAATTTTTTTATTTCTGAAGAATTTATTTATTTTTTGCAGGTTTTTCAATTAGTACATTTTTTACATTTTTTTGCTTTAATTTTCCCATTTCAATGTAAATTATTCTTAACTTTCTTATCTGTTCATTCATAATACTTGTTTTAATAAAATTTTGTAATTTTTGTAATTTGTGTAAAATTGCATTTTTTTACATTTTGTTAAGATTCTTTGAACATTTTCTCCATTGTTTAAATGATTATTCGCTAGACACTCTGATAAGATAAAAATGCAGAAACTGTTGTTTTTTTTAGAGGGTTGTCCGTCCGCCTTTCCGTCGATTCGCCTGCTTGTCTGTCCATCCGTCCGTCCGTCACACAATTTTTACCCGCACGCATCTTGCACAAACAATTCATCCCAATTGTACATAAAATTAACTTAGATATATATATAACATTTTACGCACGATAAATTTTGTAGTACTTAAAGCTTTTAAACGGCCTTCTTAAATAACATTTTTCCCAGAAAGTATAAATGAAGAAATAGTACAATCTTAAAAGACCTGCTTTGCAGGCACTTTAGATTCTTCGATCCTATAATGCGTGCCTCTTAAAGTACTTCCTTTACATTATGTTACCTGTCGCATGTTTATGCGCTCTTATTGAATCTAAAGCTAAACATCTTAATAAAGAAGTTAAATATGCCCGCTAATCGTGTGTAATTTTAAGTGAAGCTGTAAAACCGGAATAATTCTTCTCATGAAACAAAGTGCGCCAATATACAATTTTTGAATAAATTAATTTTCCTTCATTCGTGAAAACCTGAAACAGGTTTCGATTACTCTTGTTTCTGACCGACTATAAATTCTGTGCCTGAATACAAGTGAATATTTTATGCTAATTTATCGTTCTATAAAAAAACCAGATGGCACATCCTACGACTTTTCGCGCAAGTAAATCGTGACAAGATAATGAGTAAGTACTGCAATCTTCGAGTTCCCAACACTCTTTTTCATTCTGCATACAATATGAGAAGATTTTTATTCATTTAAATTGATCGTATCACTAATATTCAAGAATTTGTAATTTCATATTTTCACTTTATTTGTTTGTACTTTATTTATTTATTAACCATTTTTTTATGTATTTACTACTTTTCTATATTACTTTAATTCTCCTATTAAATTTTTCAACTATCATAATCCATTCCTAAATTATTATCCTAGCCACATCAATACTAATCTATGTAAAATAACACTCGGGCATTTTCTCCGGATAAGTTATCGTCAGAAATGACTTACCGTTAATGTGTTTTTCTCACCCTCTCGGCATAATAATCGGAATTAAGTTCATGTTCACATGTACGAATAACCACGTGGAGTATCTGGCCTTAAAAAGTGATTCATGTGACAAGACCTTTTGCAGTTAGTCAGGATCCAAGAACTCAAGTATCATAAGAATATGGTGTTAAGATGGAAAATGCATTTGAAATGAAACTATTTGGGAATAAAGAAATGAAGAATATAATAATGGTATGCATGCAGTTACATGGTACGGAACTTGATGTGTGCTCCGGGTGACCAATCTCAGATAACAGTTATTCTTGGAATTATAGCAACTTGCAAACGTTCTAAGAAACACGACAACCTGTAAATTTCATAATTTTATTATCACGCTAGCATCGCAAATTTTACCATTCAACTTGTATTTTTTGTCAATTGAAAAATTCTGGCTGTTTCTTTTATTATATTGAGTTTAACGAGATGAAAAACGGTCGTGATTAAAACAGTCGTTCTACGGATTTAGAATCAAGTCGAAATAGAATAAAATTTCAAAAACAGTCAGGGATAATTAAAATTGAAAAATAATATTCTTTAATGAAGATTTCAGTAAAGGGAGTTTTTTAAAAAATGTAAATCAATCTCGGTGCATGTACGCGATATTTTATAGCTGGTAATGGAGCGATAAATTTAAAGGTAATCCGCAGTCACCTTATGGGGTCTATTCTTCCACTTAAGTATGAAGTCATAAATGTTTTAATCTGTGTAATCGTGCGATACGTCAAAGCCAAGGATTATGTCGTAGAAGCGGGATGAAAATAGGACCAAATTTAAACGAAACATTAAGGCGCTTTTGAACCAGGAACCAGCACCTGATGAAATCCAGAAAAAAAGATGTGACTTCTCTCCGACTTTGGTAGAAGAAACTTTAAGTAGTGAGGTAAATTTTACTTTTTTTGCATGTTCAATTTTTTTTGACGATATGTAAAAAAAGTTGACAATATAGTTTCTTGTATTTTGTCTCGACGGAATTATTAATATGTAAATTATTTTCAGGAGAGAGTCGAGTCATGATGATATTTAAGGATGGATGTTGAATGAACTATTGTTTTAATGTACATATTGTGCTGATAAAGAAAATTTGAAGGATTAATTTGATGTATGTTAATTTAGGTAAAAAAGCAGTGATTTCTTTTACATTTTAATTAGCATATTTTGAGAATTGTTATATTAATTTTATTTATTATATTGTACATCATAACATTACATTATTATATTACATATAAAATTATGTACATTTTATTATTTCAATGTTTGCATTTTCTTATTTTGTATTGCATTACTTTGCATTGTGCTACATTGCATTACATTAAAGTGCATAACTTCTCATTGCAGTACGCTACATGTCATTTTATTGTATTACATTTCATTGCAGTACATTGTATTGTGTTACACTGCATTGTATTACACTCCATTGCATTACATTTCATTCATTGCAGCGCATTTCATTGCAATAAACTACATTTCAATAAACTTCATTGCATTACACTTCATTGTATTATACTTCATTTCAATACACTTCATTCATTGCATTACATTTCATTACAGTACATTACATTGCATTATGCTTCATTGCAATAAAGTTCATTACAATAAACTTGATTGCATTACACTTCATTGCATTACACTTCATTGCATTATACTTCGTTGCATTACATTACATTTCATTGTATAACTTTGTAGTGCATTACGTTACTTGTCATTTTGATGCACTACATTTTATGGCATTGCATTGCGTTACATTACATAACATTTTATTTTATTGCAATATATGATATTACATTGTACTCCATTAAAATACATTACTCTGCATTATATTACATTTAATTGCATTGCATTTGCATTGCATTACACTAAATATTATTTCAATTTTTTATATTTCATTAAACTGCATAAGATAGCATTTTATTACATTGCATTGCATTACGCTAATTGTCACTTCATTGCATTATACTACATTACCCATTTTATTGCAAATTGCACTCCATTTGACTGCATCGCATTGCATTACATTAGATTACATGATATTTTATTTTATTGCATTATACATATTGCATTTTATTTATTTGCATTACATTACATTGTATTACACTTAATATTATTACATTAAATTATATTTCATTAATCTGCATAAGATTTCATTTTATTTCATTACATTTTATTGCATACACATAATATTTTATTTTATTGCATTACATTAAATTACATTGCACTGCATTACAATACATTATAAGGTGATGGAACCAATTACCGAGTCGGCAACAACTGTCGAATCACGACGACTGTTTTTGCTTATAAATAGTGAATTTCATTGAAAATTTAAAATATATTAACATTTTATAATCAATAGATCATAGGTACATATAGAAATAATTTTTTCTACAACTAAACACCATTTTTCTGAAATTTATTATTTTTATGCGTTTTTTTTTTTTTTATTAATTAATACCATCGTGTGCAGAAAGAAAGGAATATTTTGAAAATACTAGCATTAGTTTTATAAAAGTATTTAATAATTGTAATAAAATTAGAACTCGGCAAATAGTATTGCATTTTCAGCGATTTCCGCTTGTCGAGTTTTGTTATTAACAGAATAAAATTTTAAAGTTACGCATACTTTCTGTAGTTTAAATAATCCTTGTTTTTTTGTTTACGTTAAAATGATTCACATTATATGTGAATGGTTTCATTTATGAGTTATAAATTGTATTTCCTTGTCATGTCACTATTTTCTCGACAATTGGTTCCTTCACCCTAGGTTGAATTATTATATTACGTTTCATTTCATTACATTATTTGAGTTGAATTATACTGCATGTCATTTCATTTCATTTTATTACCTTACATTTATTTTATTTCATTTCATTGCATACCTTTACTTTACATTACGTTACATAATTATTAATTATTTTGTATACTCATGTTACCATATTTAAACATAAAAGTTACTGGTTTTCAAAGCCGAGAAATGAAACCAATATATAAAGATTTTATTCTGTATTTAAGTTTAAATTAGTTTTAGGTGAAAATAATTACATACAACTTTCGAGAACCTCCCATATTTGAGCTATTTGTCCTAAATGTTTATTACGAGATAAAAACAATTTAAATATTGCTTTTGAGGCGGAAGATGATGTAGCAGAGTTCAAATTAATAAAACAGCCTCCCTGATGCAGCTAAAAAAGTATTTATTAATTTATTTAGTGAAATACTAAGAAGATGCATGCTATCTCTAAAAGAAGATGGAACACATGACCAATAAGAAAAAGATGATTCGTCACACTCAAATGATGTAGGGATGATTTTTCAATAAATGGTATACTGGAATTATAATAATGAATGGAATATGTAATGCAACTTATTGCAATGTAATGTAATGTAATGCAATGTAATGTAATGTAATGCAATGTAATGTAATGTAATACAATGTAATGTAATGTAATGCAATGTAATGTAATGTAATGCAAATAAGCATTAAAACACATTAGTTTTAATGCAGCTTAATGCAATGTTCTACAATGCGATGTATTGAAATTCAATATATTGTGGTGAAATTTAGGACAGTGCAATGTAATACAATGCAATTTGATGTAAAGCTAATGTAGTCTAATGTTATGCAATGTAATGTTAAGCTATGTAGTATACAATGAAATGTTGTGAAATGCAATAAAATGTGGAGTACTACAGTGTAATGTGTAAAACAGTACAATGCAATATAATTAAATGCAACTCAGTGTAGTAACTAGTACAATGCATTGCAAGACAATGCAATGCGTTCATAGTACATAAAGTACAATAATGCTAGGCATTCTAATGTATATTATGATGTATTGTAGTACAATGTAATGTAATACATTGTAATACAATATAATACAGTGCAATGTAAGGCATTACAATGCAATATTATACAATGTAATATATTGTGAAATATTATAGTGCAATAGAGTGTAATAAAATTAATGTAATGCAGTGCAGTACAGTACAATGCAATATAAAGAAATAAAATGCTGTGTAATGCAATACAATGTAATTAAATGAACGCAATGTAGTGCATTGTAATGTATTCCAATGCAAAGTAGTGCATTGTAATGTATTCCAATGCAAATTAGTGCATTGTAATGTATTCCAATGCAATGTAATGTATTGCAATGTAAAGTATTGCAATGTAATGTATTTCAATGTAAAGTATTGCAATTTAATGTTTTGCAATGTAAAGTATTACAGTGTAATGTATTACAATGTAAAGTATTGAAATGTAAAGTATTGCAATGTAAAGTATTGCAATGTAATGTATTGCATGTAATGTAAAGTATTACAATGTAGTGTACTGCAGTGTAATGCATTGCAATGTAATGTATATTTTGAAAGAACGCAGTGCAATGCAATGTAATATGTAATAGTTAATGTAATGTATAGTGAATTTTAATCAACTAGAAAATAATGTAGTGCAATCCATCGCATTCTTTTTAATTATATCACCTGCAAAAAAAAACCACCTCTCCAACTTTTTAAAAATTTCTTAAACTCCTAAACTACATTAAATGTCCCTAAATCAATTCCACATAAAAATCAAACTCTCTCACAATTTTTTCCTTATCTCATTGACCAAGTTCTTGATCGTAAGAATAGCCATAAATTTAAAAACGAAGTTTGTACAGATATCTATAATGAACAGCTCGTGTAACACTAAGTCTCGGATAGTTTGTCGAAGAACACGAAAACCGTTATTACCATGTCAATAATTGATGTCCTCTAAAATCAGTTTATCACTTTATAGTTTACAATCCAGTTATAAATTTCCGCTAGAGGCAGTTTACACTCTATCTTTGAATAGGCTACTTTATATAGATGTTTAAGACATTGTTTGTATAATAATGTGCAGTTGTAGACACTATAAACAGTAACACATCTAAGAATCGATTTCCGATTAGAATCGCATGGGTGGTAATGGAAAAAAATGTCGACAATAAAAAAAACAACATTAAGTATAAGAGAGTGAGAGACAAGTAGTAGAAGGAATAGGAAACTTCCGCGTGGGCAATTCAAGATGGAGAATCAGCAGAGGCGTTCGTCGTATAAGCTGAACCAACGGATTTATTTGCGGCATTAGAAACGACCACAGTTAAACCGACGGCTAATGAACTGAAGCCGAATCGAGATATACCACAAGGAGGCGTTTTCACGGGCAATTATTGCGTTCTTCGAGAAGCCTCCAGGATTGGCTCCCTCTAAAGTGATGATGAACGTTTTTGATGAGAGATAACAACACTTTCGCGGCTTCCAATATTTGCTGTAGTTTCACTATTAAAATTATTGTTTTATTTTAATCTAAACTAATTATAATTATATTTTTTTATTTTCATATTTTGTATACACTGTTAAAAATTTGGGGAGTTAACGGTTGCTGGAGTTGGGAGTTGAGATTTTCGAGTTAAAAATCGACTCCCTAAGGTGAGTGAGTCACATACGCTCCATATTTAAGAAGAATGGGGACTGAAGGATTAAGCATTAACTCTCTTTACTTCAACTCTTCAAGACGTGCGACTTTTATAGAGTCCCGTAGGGAGTTAAATTTTAACTCCTTTTTTTAACAGTGTACAAATCTATTTAATCCTATATAAGAAATTAGTTAGCTATTTCTGTATACCATGGTAACGCGAAAGAGACAAATGCATTAGGTATAGCTTGAAGATCGAGAGAGATATTTATCTAGATTTAAAAGAAATTTCAATAGGAAAAAACGATAAAAGATAATCCATTCTTTCAATTTTTTTGACATTGCGACATTTTGTTGATCAAATTTACCAACCTCATCAGGCTAAAATATTTTGAATAAATCAGTAGTATCAACATTTAAAAACCAAACACACAAAAACAGCAGTGGCGTAACTATTAAGGGGCAAAGTGTGGCAGTGACCCGGGTCCATTGAGCTCAGGGGGCCCTCAATCAACACTACAGTACCGTCGGGAATTGTCAGTCCACCTATTTTTTAAGGTTTGAAAAACGTCTTTAAACGTACAAAGTATAATTATAAAAATTTTTCTGTGTTTATTTCCTTAAAGTAGATAAATTTTTGAGGAAAATAAAGCCGGAGTGAAGTGATTTAGTCAATTTTTCATTAAAATATGTTAAAAAATGTGGAATTTTTAATGTTTTACAAAAATTGAAATTACTCTTGAAATAATAAAGGTTTTTTAAAGTTCCTATGCTTGTTTTAAAGGGAATTTACTGGAGAATAACATTGTTGTTTAAGCGTTAATGTGCAATTTTTTTTCTAGCATATGCAAGGCTCGGAAGTTGAACCAAAAAATTTATAAAATTTTGAAGACATTATTTTGACATAAAAATAATTTTTAAAATTCCAATATATATATTATATTGATTCCTTCCGAAAGTTATTGACAATTATGACCTTGGTATATTTTATATAGCTGTATTTGATATCAAGCTATAAACAATAATTTTTTTATATTTTTTGGTCCAACTTCCGAGCCTTGAATATGCTAGGAAAAAAATTGCACATTAATGCTTAAACAACAATGTTATTCTCCAGTAAATTCCCTTTAAAACCAGCACAGGAACTTTAAAAAACCTTTATTATTTCAAAAGTAATTTTAATTTTTGTAAAACATTAAAAATTCCACATTTTTTAACATATTTCAATGAAAAATTGACTAAATCACTTCACTCAGGCCTTATTTTTCTCAAAATTTTATCCACTTTAAGGAAATAAACACAGAAAAATTTTAATATTTGTACCTTATACGTTTAAAGATGTTTTTCAAACCTTAAAAAATGGGTGGACTGACCATTTCCGACGGTACTGTAATAAACCTTTGTTTATAGAACAAAGTTATAAATTTAAAAAAATTGCAAGAAAACAAATCGAATAATAAAAACTTAGGTAAAATAATTAAAAAAAAAATGATCAAAAATTCATATAAATAATATAAAATTGAAAAAATTAATTAAAATTTGAGAAAATAATTGACAAAATTACATAATATATTTTAAATGAAAAAAAGTTAAAGAAAATTTTAGAAAAATACTTCAAACTTTCAAAAGTTGATTAAAAAAAAAAGAAAAGAATTAAAAATTTATTTATTTATCAAAATTATACAGGCTGTAAACAACCTTTCGGGGTAATATGTACAATAATTACATGGCATATTAGCCGCAAGAGATATTATTGATGAAAAATTAATTATATGTACCGTATTATAATCATTAAGTTACAAAAATTTACCAAGAGATTGTAACAAACGACAACGACATGTGAATAATATTAATTAAGAACACATTACAAGAAAATGAGTCACAATGCGTGTCATACACAGATTTAAAAATTTAGTAAATAGGTCTGAAATGTCGCTATCAATTTCCGCAGCAGTGTCATTATAATACATGGTTTTCGAATTTTTAGAATCATTTCGTTTATCGTTAATACAATTCAATAAACCATTTGGTTTAATAATAATTGATTATTCCATTTCTCTGATATAACTTGTACAGCAAATCCGTGACAATTATTTACAATGAGATCTTAGATAAGAAAAAATAGTACAATCGCTATCTGTCTTGCTGTATTTGTAATTGCTATATGCAATTTTTCTTTAATAATTTAAGTTAGCGACTAAACGATTTAGGATAGCAAGAATTATACACGGATTTAATAGGTACAAAAATTCTTATAACATAAATACAAATATAGAACCTGTCAACCGCTTCATCAACATTAAAGTTCAAATCATCCTTCCAATTTACTCCATAGAAATATTTCATAAAGCCAAACAGGTTCGCAATTAGATTGCAATAATTAGAGCCCCCAAAAATACAGCACTACATTGATTGAGGATGCTCAAATACATCCTCAATAGAGTCACAAATCTCAAGAGAAATTTTCAAAGGTAGCATTAGGGGGAATATCACATGCTCAATGGCAATATAATATTTTCTAAATGTAAATTTTACATCTAAATGTAAATTAGAGAAAATAAATGAAACAAGATAAAGACAATTTAAAATTGAAGAGAATAACTTTTAATTAAACAGAAAAAATTCTAAACTTTTTGGAAATTACGAAAACGAACGAAAGTAACTAAAAATTGAAGAAAATAATATAAAAAAATCATGTAAATAATTGAAAATTGAATGAAATAATTGAACTCTCAGATAAATAGTTTAAAATTTTTGAAATTATAAAAGAAATGAAAAAATTGAAAATTGAAGGATATAAATTTTGGAAAATAATTGAAAAATGATTTTAAAATTTAAAACTTGTTGAAAAAAATTGAAATATGATACAAACATTGATAAGTTGTAAAAAATAAATCACATTTGAGTGAAACAATTAAAAAAATTACAGAATATATGTTTTAAAAAAAAAATAATTACAAAATTACTTAAAATTTTTTATTAAAGAGAATAATTAAAAAATCACAGAAATAATTAAAAATTGATGAAAATAATAAATGGAATTTCAGATAACAATTGAAATTTTTAAAAATTGTGCCAAACAAATGAAAATAATTAAAAAGAGGAGAAAATAATATAAAATTACAGAATTTGTTTTTAAGCAAAAGAAAATAATTTAAAATCCATTTAAAAAATTTAAAATGCAAGACAATAGTCAAAATTTAAGATAATAATTAAAAATTTAGAAAATGAATTGAAATATATTAAAAATATTAAAAAATAGAGAAAATAATTGAAAAATGAGTTTATTTATTTGAAACTTGAAGAAAACCACTGAAAAATAATAAAAAATAAATCACATTGAGTGAAATAATTGAAAAAATTAGAGATTTTTTTTTTAAATAAAAAGAAAATAATTGAAATTTGAGAAAAATGCATGAAGATCTTAGAAATCAATTTAGAAAAATAAAAATAACTAAAAATTGGAGAAAAGAATTGAGGAAAGATGAAAAGAAATTAACTTTGAGATACTTAATAAAAAAATTTGAAAGTTATGAAAACTTTTGAAAATAATTAAAAATTGAAGAAAATAATTGAAATTTAAGAAAAATTCTAGAAAATAATTTTAGACAATGAGAATTATAATTAGCAATCAAGAAACATAATTAAAAAATAATTAAAATATGATAAAAATAATTTAAGATTCAGAAAAATAATTTAAATTCATGATGAAAATAATTTAAACATGAAAAAATGAAACAGTAAATAAAATTTGAGTAAAATAATTGAAAAAATCATAGAATACACGTTTAAAAAAATGTAATTATAAATTCACTTAAAAATTGTAATTAAAGAGAATAATTCTCGGAATAATTAAGAAATCGCAAAAATAATCGGAAATTGATTAAAATAACAATTGAAATTTTAGATAAATTTTTGAAAATTTTGAAAATTATGCCAAAAGAATGAAAATAATTAGAAATCAGAGAAAATACACAGTTAAAAATTTTGTGTAAAAAACGGTCCACATATTCTTTGTGTTAAATTTAACACAAAGATTGTGTTAATTTAACATGAAAATTGTGTTAATTTAACATAAACGATTGTTAAATAAACATATAGTTTGTGTTATTTTAACACAAATTTTGAGTGGACCGTTTAGGACATTTAATTTGTGTTAAATATACACAAAATTTTTAACTGTGTAATATAAAATTACAGAATTTATTTTTAAACAAAAGGAAATAATTGAATAATCTTTTAAATAATTGAAAATTAAAGACAAATTAAAATTGAAAATTAAAATTATTTAAATTTGAGATAATAATGAAAAAAATAATTTCAATATAATAAAAAGAAATAAAAATTGAACAAAATAATTAAAAATTGAGATATATATATTTGAAAGTTCAGTAAATTAATTCAGAAATTGTGAAAATTTCTGAAAATTGAAAATAATAATTGCAAAATGGCAAAAATAATGGTAAGTTGAAAATATAAATTTTAATTTCCGATGAATAATATAAAATATTAAGGAACAAATAACTAAAACTGAGTTAATGTTAAGGCAAAAATAATTAAAATTGAAAAAGTGATTTAGAAAACTAAAAAAAATTAGTTGAAATTTGAGGAAGGTAAATTTAAGATTTAGGAAATCAATTTAAAAAAATTAAAATAATTAAGAATTGTAAAAAATAGTTGAAAAATGATAAAAAATAGTACAAAATTGTATTTTAAGTAATTGAAATCATAATAGAAAAGAATTATTAAAAATTGATGAAATTTTTAAATCACTTCAAATTTAGTATTTTTAAAACGTGGATTAATTGAACTTTTAATCAATGCAAGTTCACATTAACTGGAATTTGTAGAAATTAAAATTGCTATAAATTTAAAATTTAAGACCATTTTTAAAAGGTGAAATATACGATTTAAAATTTTAAAAGAAAACAATATCTAGCGAAAAATATCAGGTGTGGACAGAATGAATGAATGAATTAATTAAACTTGTAAATTATTATATATAATTGGGGCCCCATTTTCCTTTTTGCCTCAGGGCCCTTGCACCTCCAGTTAGGCCACTGAAAAACAGCCACTAGTAAAAACATTGGTTAATAAAAGGGTACTATTATTTATAAAGTCACTTTTTAAAATAAAAAAATTTGATAACTACAGTTTTTCGTCAAACAACTTTTTTCCGTAAAAACAAAACTGAAATTTTTTTAGTTGAACCCAACACATTTCAAAACTGATTGAGCAAAAATTTTAATAGCGACAATATTTATAGTATAGAATACTGACTAAATTAAATCAAAGGGAAAATGGAAATGAGAATACGATTATGAATGAATAACATTCTAGTTTGAAAAATATCACCTTAAAAATTTCGGTAAAGATTCGGAGCGCGTAGCGCGCTTTTAGAAGCTCTAGTATGTAATGAAAAAATATTGAATGAGGAAAATTTCTTTTTGATATGATACTTAAAATATTCTTCAGTAGGAGGATAACGTCTTTTCTCTTTAGCAGATAAAGTAATAAAATTAATTTTATTATTAGAAAGATGTCAAAATGTTCCATATTAACGACTATTTTTCAGTGCTGCTTAACATTTTACATAAAAATAGATTTACAAGATTGCAGTAGGTAATTTCAAAATTAAACTCTCCAGCAGAAGTTTATGGGACAAGCAACTTCTAGCTAGAATGTATAAGAATCGTAAGATTTCACGACTTTCTCGAATCGTTTAATCCACCATGGAAGATAGTAACCACGAACGCTACCATATTCTGATAAAATAATGGCATGAGTTGCATGCAATTTTGTCACTGTACAATTGTCATTTCAATGTTATAATCTTTATTATACTGATTCAGTTATTAATGAAATGTTGTTCTCAATTCGTATCAATATATTCTCAATCTTTAGAGGAGTAATAAAATCATAACCAAGAGCCTATTTTCAGCGGTGCTTTAAAAGTAGGTTTAAAGGAATATTTTAAACGTAGAGTCGAAAGATTAAGAAAAAGAGATTGAAACAAAGAAGATTTAAATATAAAATTAAAAAAGGAGGCTAGAAAAGGAGATTAAAGAAAGAAATTAATAAAATTTAAATTATGGTAAAAAAAGATAATTTTGTTCAAATTTTCATCAAACACCGAAAGTCTAAAATTTTAATGCTTAATTTGAACTCGAATTTGAATCAAAAGAAGTTGTAGATAAGTGAGTCTTGTGCTGCAAGAAACCTCTTGTCGGATGCGACATAGGCGTGTTACACATGATTTGATTAAAATAATCACCAGAGACACGATCATTCAAATAATAATCTTCTTCTTTTAGAGTCCTCGACACAGTGATTGAGCTCTTCACACAAACAGTCGAACGCATTTATAAGAAATTAATAATTCTTCTCTTGAATGCCTATATTCATTTTAAAAATTCACTCAAATAAAAATATTCATATATGACAAAATTTATATAAAATTCGAGAATTACAAAAATTAAATAATAAATAACTGAAATTTAAAAAAAATTGCAAATTTTCCAAATTAATTAAAAAATGTTGGAAACAATTAAAAATTGGGACAAATAATTTAAAAATCATAGAAATACTTCAAATTTGAAGAAAATTAATAAAATTTGAGGTTTATTGAGAAAAATGAGAACAATTAAAATGGGGGGAAGTAATTGAAAAATTATAAAAAGAATTGAAGATTAAAGAAAGTAATTGAAATTTTAGAAAAATAATTGTAAATTTAGAAAAATTTGCTGAATTTTGAGAGAATTAATTAAAAAATGAAGAAAATAATTAAAATTTGAGAAAAATAATTTAAAATTTAGAAGAAATTAATTGAAGAATAATGAGAAAATACTTGCAAAATGATGAAAATAATTGAAAATTAAAGAAAATAATTTCAATTTGTGAAAAATAATTGAAAAAACCACTTTATGTATTTGATATAACAGAAAATAATTGCAGAATGATGAAACTAATGAAAAGTTAAAAAAATAATTTAAAATTTGAAAGAATAAAATTAAATAGTAAAGACAATAATTAATATTTGAAAATAATAAATAAGAATTTAGGAAATTAATTGAGGAATAATAAAAATAATTAAAAATTGGTGAAAATAATTATTGCAAAATGTTCACAATAATTGAAAATTGAAAGAATAAATTTAAATTCGTGAGAATTAACTAAGAACTGAAGAAAATAATTAAAATTTTAAGAAAACGACACTTTCGGAACATGAATAATTCTTAAAGTTTTAAAATAAATATTATTCCTATATATCTTAATTAAAATCTTATAAGTTTAAAAATATTAAAATTTGTCTCGTATGCATTTAAAACTTTCATATTTACAAATACGAATGATTAGTCTTTGAATTTAATAAGCAAAAATATCATTAACAAATTTCTGAGTTTTAAATTTGCCAAATGAACTGAACAGTTCATAGTTTTCAGTCACTAAGAATTTTAATCATGTAACAACTGTTATTTTTAATTTTTGACTTTCTTGATCTTTTCAAGTAATAATGAAGTTATGTGTCAGGATTTTACAATAAATTATGGATTATATTAACATTAGGTAAGAATTCTCTTACTTTAATTTATTTTATCAAAAAAGGACTATATTATATTATAGTCCCTGACGACAAGAACTGTTCGTTCTCGAAACAGTGGACTTTTTGTAAATAAAGAATCAGATTTCAGTCAGAAAGTGTCGTTTTATTAAATCTATAATATTTCTCGGACGTAAAAGGATTAAAATAAAATAATTAAAATTTTATCAAAATAATTATAAATCGACAAAGTTATTTGAAGAGTTATGAAAATAATAAAAGTTCGAGAAAGTATTTGAAAAATGATAAAAATAATTAAAAATTAAAGATAGTAATTTTAATGTGTGAAAAGTAATTTAAAAAATGACATCATGTAATTAAAATAAAAGAAAATAATCGCAAAATGATAAAAATTAATGGTAAATTGAATAAATTAATTACAATTTGAGATCAATATTAAAAAATTTAAAAAATAAATTTAAAAACAATTATAATTATTAAAAATTGGTGAAAGAATAGGAAAGTGATAAAAATAATTTAAAATTGAAGATATTAATGAAATTTGTGGAAAATAATTGTAAACATTACAGAACATAATTGTAATAAACGAGACTATACTTAAAAAAATATAAAAATAATTAGTTATTAAGGATAATTGAAGAAATTTGAGGATAATAATTCAGAAAATTGAAGAATTTATTTGATATAAAAGAAAACAATTGAAAATCGATAAACATCACTAAAATAATTAAAGAAAACAACTATTAGTTTTAAAAATAAATAAAAACTTTTGGAAATTAAAGCAAAGAAACAAGTATCTTATTATTGAAAATGTTTAATAAATGATTATAGAAAACGATGAAAATATTGAAATGGAAAATTAAATTTATGTTAGTAATTCGATATTAAAAAATTTAATTATAATTCATTTGAAGACAGTAATTATAATTTGAAACATATATTTTATATTTTGTAAAACTGATTGAAAATTGAAAATAAATCCAATAATTAGTAAATAAGAAAATTTATTTAATGTTAAAGAAATTAAGGAAAAATCAATGAGTAAATGAAAAATAATTAAACTTTGCGAAAGTAATTTTAAAATAATTTTAAAAAAATTAAAAAATAATGAAATTATTTAAAAATTGAAGAAAATTTTTTTAAAAATGATAAAAATTGTTGAAAATTGTAATAAATAGGTACTTGGAATCATTGTAGAAAACAATGATTAAAAATTAAAGAAATTGTTTAATCATTTAAAATTCAGTATACTTGAGGCGCGGGTTAATTGAATTTCTAATTACTGCAAATTTAAATTAATTAAAGTTTGAAGAAAATTGATAAAATAGATCAACTTGATATAATTCTAAATAAGCTCTCTAAATCTAAAATAGTTAAATGTACCTAACTAATTTGAAAGCAAAAACTCAGTCACTAATTCGAATAGTTATATTTCTACTAATCATTTAATAAAAAAAAAACTAATTATTAGTAAAATTCATTTTTAAGTTATGTCAAAATAACTAATATTTTAGTAAAATTGTGTTTACTAATTCAATTACTCAAATTCCAACTTTTTTTAGTTTTTTTCTATTAACATAAAAATAAAAATGGAAAATATGCTAAAATGTGTTTTTTTTTTCTTAAATTGACGAAATTTTCAGTAAAATTAGTTAAAGTATACTGTAGCTAAGGTTGGGACATCTTCCACATCTCATTAATTTTCAATTGTATTCCTACCTAGACAACTGATCCGACCTTGACTACCGTCAATCTGGACCTATTTTTAGTTACTTTTTAGTATTAAAAGAAATCTTACTCAATGCGCCAAACATAAAGCGGTCAATTCTCATGTACTTTCGGACACACGGAAAGTGAAATAAATTTGTTAAAAATGTTGAAGGTGTCAATGAATAGAGGAGAAAATCAGGTGTTTGGAATGGCGCTGACAACGGGCAATTTGTTCTGACAAACGAGCATTTTCGTGCACCCTTGGCGTGAAAACAGAATCACAAAATCAATCGGTGGCCGAATCATCGTAAATTAGCGTGAAACGACGACTTGACGTGGCCAAACGTCGAACTGTTGTCAGTCGGGCGGACACAGGCATAAAAATGTCAGCCTCTACCGAGTGGCCAGAAAAGGAATTTTTTTTTTATTTTTACATTTTTTATTAAAGAAGAAGGCTCAGTTGAAACTGACCGCCGCAAAAGCACGTTCTTTGGCGTTTCTTCGACAAGCAAGAAATACGACTCGAGTTAAATGCAAATATTTCACAGAGAATCTTGACGAATCTCTTGTCGACAGCTGATTTTTTCTCCAGATGAGAGAGACCGGGTCTAAAATTATGAGATTTTTTTACTGATTAATTTGATTATTATTTATTTAGTAAACAATCTTTGACATATTTTTTTAATTTTAAACACTATATTTTTTTATTTTGAACACAAAATGTGTTTCGCGTCAATTTACAATTTGTTTCTTTTTTTTTTTAAAAAGCATTCTTTATAGTTTGAGATTATATTTCAAGTGTCAATTTACAAACTGTAAAAAACCGAAGAAAATTACACTTTCATAAAAAATTTAATTTTGCTAATTTCTAACAGAATTATCAACATTTGAATACGTTAATCTTTTTAATGCGCTTATTGTAAGTGGTCCCACAATTTTGTCCGGTAGTGCAGTTATAGGTATCAGTCCCATTTTTTTTTTAAATTTAAAAAAGTTCCGCATTTAACAAGCATGTTCGAATTGCCTTTAAGCCGTTAAATTGCTGTTTTTGAAAGGCTTTTCAACACAAGGACTTACTGGTTTGAGAATTTGGCGGGTGTTGAAGAAGTTGTAGGATCTTAAGGATAGCATGTGACCTACCGCCGGTAAAGGAAGAAATATCATCACAGTATAACCTCGCGGCCAATTTGAAACGCACGCAACCCTTTCGGATCGAGTCCTACGTCCAGGCATAAATCACACGAGACTTGAAAATTTACAATGGCCCCGTATCGTTGTCCTTTAGAAAGGCAAATGTTTACCAGTATTCATAATGGATTCAGCGGCTTATCCAGCTGGACACTCAGACTTTTTAAGTATGCGTAAAGTGACGGAAGCATTCCTGGCCCCCATAAGTGGCCACAGCTAACGGATCAAGTAGCACAATTGTATTTGACAAACACAAGCAGTAAGAAAGATAAAGTCGATTTCAAAAGTTACACTTCAATGATAAACTTGGATAAATGTCGTTTAATTTGCTCAATTTCTCGACTTTAAATCTGTTTTCAAGAAACTTAAAAAAATAACTAAGAAGACTTGTATGTAGTGTGTAAAATTTTACCTCGCAAAATGTTTTTCGAATTAACCTAAAATCATAATACAACACATACCAGTTTGGAATCAATTTTTGGACTATTGTACAGTCGAATGTAAGCTCGACGACTTGTGCCTTTATTATTTTGAGCTTGCATTCTAAATAAATGGATTATTGTAAGTTCCGTACCTGCCAACTTGTCAAACCAGAGTTTGAAGTGAAGAATTGTTCACTCTAATTCGGTCGAGAAACGGAGCACAAAAGGTCAAGAGTTTTTAGATCTGGTCAGAGATTTACCCTTAGCTCCGCCCTCTTAACAGAAGCGCATCATGGTGCTTCTGACCCCCGCTTAAAAAAAATTACAAAAAAAGTCTCCCAAGCTGTGATCGATCCGGGGACTTTCAACCTAAAAGTCCGACATCACTGCTTCACTGAGACAATTGTAGTTCCTTTCTTATTCAAATGTATTTAAAAGACGTTCAGAGTTTAGCTGATGTCATAATATCGAGATTCTATGTTGCTGTGATAGAAATACTTTTAAAAAATTAAGAATATGTTTATGTGGTATTTCTACAAAAATTAAAATACAATAATAATTTAACCATTATAATAAGAAACTAAATTGGCTCTCTAAAGCGGTAAAATATTAACAAGTCGATAAACTTATACCTCTCACATAACATATTGTTGCCGACCAAAATAAATGTAATATTTGAGAGATTAAAATAATGTCTTTATTTAATGCCTTATGATTTGAACTCGAGTTTCAAGTTTACTATGAGACAATGACTATTTGTTGACATAACAACCTGGCGTCAAGGTTTTGGGACAATGACCATGAAAGGCGGAGAAAAGGTGTTTCAGATGAATAGAAGAAAAGGATGGAGAATGAGAGGGCTAGACAGATAAGAAAAGTTCAGTTGGAAATTGAGAGTGAAGAGAAGAACATCAAAATAGAAAATGGAATTTGTGCGCGAGTGTGTGATAATTTGCCGTCAGCGAAGTGGACAGTTTTCAATTGGACAAGGAGGCATTCTTAACCAAAGGAAAAGGATAAGGATAAGGATAAAGATAAGGATAAGGATAAGGATAAGGATAAGGATAAGGTATAAGGTGAATCAGGAGAGCAGAGATGGCTTTCTAAGGGACCAAATACGGTTTGTTAAAATTATCTTAATTAAGGTTGTTATTGAAGTTTATTCAAGTTCCTTGAGCCCCCATAACCTTTAAGTAATTAAAATAAAAGAATCCTTCTGGTGTTGTTGGAAGGATAAATAAACGTACACCTCCAGTTGCGAAGGGATCGGAAATTCTAAGGAATTTTCGTGGTCCTAGCTTCCGGAGCCTACATCTGTGCTAATCATTAATAAATAATTTAAAAATATTCCCTAAACAACCTTCTTCAAAAAAATTCCTATAAACCGTAGATTAATTGAGTTAAACGTAACTCATTCCCGGTACGTGGTTTACACATATAATTACAATAAGAAAATAACAAATTAGAAATACAAAAGTATTTTATCTGCTTTAAATACTTTAAAGTTCTATTGCTTTACTATATTATCAAATATATTTAGAGTAATATAAGTAATATTATATACATAATAAAAAGATTCTATTTTAATTTAAATATCAGAAATAGTCACAGGCATCAGGAATGTTCAGAAATCTCAGGAATCGTCAGAAAGTTCAGAAATAATCACACACCGAAAAAAAAATCTCGAAAGGAAAGGTTTCCGCTTGATTTGATGTAAATTTTTCTTTTATATATGGACACTAAAGAAATCCTCTTGAATTAAATAAAATTTCTCTCTTAGAAAGGTATCCTTTCAATTAAATAGTATTCTTATCAAATGAAGATTATTATCTTTTTGTGCCAAATTTTTTAATATTAACCTAATGTTTTATTTAATATTAATAGAATCTATATTGAAATTATGAAGGTCAGTGTTTAAATAATCTAAATCAACAGTATGATAAATAAAACATTTGTCAATGTAGACATAACGATAACTGTGACATTGACTCATTTAATTTCAATTATTAGCGAAAATAAAAAAGTCAACTTTTAAATATAGAAACTTTATTAAGGAAACTCTTTGAGTAAAAAAGTATTTTAATAATTAGTTAATTGTATATTTTTACTTTTTGAAAAATCTGTTTACCATTATTGAATCAATTTATTCCAAAATGTTTTCTAAGGTTATACAAATCGCTTAAATAAAATAAATCTCTATTACTTTCCAGTAAATTAAAAACTTAATTCAAAATTTTTATTATATTTCATTGTATTTTGAAAATTCGATTTTAAAAAAATGAAACAAATTTAAAATTAAAATACATATATATTAAATTTTATTTACAGCTAAATATGGTCTATGTTTAAAATTAAACGACATTATAACCAACTATAATTTTATTAATTTAACTACAAATGTTTTTTTAACAAATTATGAGACACATTTAAGCGTGGAGAATTTGTTATTCAACGCAATAAAATATTTACAAAACAAAAATAACTCAGGAACAATTTTGTTTATAATTTAAATTTAGTAGTGATAATTTTTTATCCTTTTCGAGGCACTATTATTTTTATAATTACTGATAATAAAGAAAATCTTTATGCTGACAACCTTTTTTTTAAAATGGGAAATATCAAAATGGGTCCAATCCTATTTCGTTTAATAATATCCTTAAATTATTATCCATTTTTGAACACGATTTCTTAAAAGTGACACTGACGTTTATGTGACATTTCGACTGACTTAAAAAACACATTGAAGGCGCGATAATCCGAAAACAATAGAATGTAGTATCTGAGCAACTTCAAGAAAGAAATAATTTCAACCAGAATAAAATTTGTTCAATTTTTCTTAGATTTTTTAGACATGTAGTAAAAAAATCGAATTTACGCCTAAAAAGTGACTTTTCTCAAAACCGAAGGTCTCGATTTTCGATTTTTTTCTTTCAATGCAGTTACTGATTAATAAAGAAATTTTTCTCGTTAGTCTAAAAGTGGTGCTCTTTAATGTTTCAATTATATTTATAATAATTCCTTGTTGCAAAAAGTTTAAATTATGAATTATAGAAATGAAACAACTTCAACTTACAAATTCCTGTGTGTAACAGTTCTTTTGTTTTGTAACAGAAGGTTAAAATTTAAAAAAATGTAAAAGTAAACTATATAAATGCAAATATGATTAAAACACTAAAGAGCACCACTTTTAGACTTACGAGAAAAATTTCTTTATTAATCAGTAACTGCATTGGAAGAAAAAAATCGAAAATCGAGACCTTCGGTTTTGAGAAAAGTCACTTTTTAGGCGTAAATTCAATTTTTCATGTATTTTTGTTGCAAATTCATTATTTTTTACTACATGTATAAAAAATCTAAGAAAAATTGAACAAACTTAATGTAGGGCATTATTTTCAATTTACTAATAATAACGGAAAAAAACGAAGGTTAAAAATGCTCTATTTAAAAAAATGTTAAATTTCAAAAATTCTTAACTTCTGCAATTTTTTTTCAATAAAAAAATAAAAAAATACGTGTTTCCTTATTTTTCATATAGAATAAGAAAAAAATTATTCCAAACAAAAAAAAATTTTGAATGAAAATGTCACGTGGAATGCCCTAAATAGACCTACAAATGGCTACAAAAATTTAAGATAACAGTTGATAATTGAAGAAAATAATTTAAATTCAAAGAAAATAATTGAGAATTGAAGAATTAAATATTAAACATTACAAAAAATAATAATTAAGAATTAAAAGAAACAATTAATAATGAAAAGAAATAATTGAACAATGACAAAGATATTTGACAATTAGAAACAAAATTTTAAAATAAGTAAAAATATTAATCTACAATTGAACAATGGTTATCAAATTCAAAGAATATAATTGAAAATTGGTCAACTAGATAGAAAATAAAAAAAAAATAATTTAAAATTTAAGTTAATAATTTAAAATTGAAAATATAAATTGAAAATTAAATAATGAAATTGAAATTAGAAAAACACAGAATTATTGAATATTAAAAAAAAAACAATTGAAAATTCAGAAATAAAATTGAATTTGGAATACAATAATTGAGAATTAAAGAAAATTACTGAACAATTGGATTGAAAAAAGAAGAAAATAATTTATAATTAAAAAAAAAATTGAAAATGACAGGAATTATTTAATATTGAAGAAAACATTAAAAAATTAAGAATAAAATTGTTATTTAAAAAAATTAATTGAGAATTGGAAAAAATAATTGAACAATTGAACAATTAAATTGAAAATAGAAGAAAATTATTAAAAATTGAAGGAGGTTTTGAAACATAGAATAAATAACTGATAATTGAAAAAAAATATTTAAAAAAAGTCGAGATTACTGAATATTAAAACAATCAATTGAAAATTGAACAAAATAATTAAAAAATAAAGAAAATAATTGAAAATTAAATAAAATAATTGAAAATTGAAGAAAGTACTTAAAAATTAAAAACAATATTTGAAAACAGCAGAAAAATTTAGAAATCGAAGGAAATAATTGCCAATTGATGAAAATAATTTAAAAATTATTAATTTAAATAAAAATTGAAAGAAAAACAAAATTTAAAAAAGCTGAGATTTGTTAAATATTGAAGAAAAATAAGAAGAAATTGAAAATTGAAAGAAATTGAGAAATTGATAGAAATATGAAAAAATAATTAGAAATTGAAGAAAATAATTGAGAATTTAAAAAAAATCATTGTAAAAAGCCTAGAGTTATTAAATATTGAAAAAAAAAAATTGAAAATTGAAGAATGGAATTGAACGTCGAATATTATAATTGAGAATTAAAGAAAATAATTCAAGAATTGAACAATGGGATTGAAAGTAGAAGAAAATAAGTGATACTTGAAGAAAAAAGAAATTGAATAACCCAGGAATTATAGAATTTGAAGAAAACAATAAAAAATTAAGAATGTAATTGTAATTTGAGGAAATTAATTAAAAACTGTAGAAAATAATTTGAAATTTATTTATTTATTTATTTATTTGCACAATAACAAAATTGAAGAAAATGTGATTTTATGAAAATTGTTGTATAATAAATGATGAATTTAATTGAAGTTTCAAAAACCTAATTGATAATTGAAAAAAAAATATTGAAAAAAGACGAAAATTATTGATTATAGAAGAAAATAATTGAAAATTGGAGGAGTTATTGAGATGTGAAATAAATAAATGATAATTGAAAAAAATAGATAAAAAATGTCCTGAATTATTGAATATTAAATTAAATAATTAAAAATTGAAGGAAATAGTTAAGATCTGAAAAAAATAATTAAAAATTGATGAAAATAATTGAAAATTGAATCAAATAATTGAAAATTGAATCAAATTATAGGCAATTGAAAAAAATAATTTAGAGTTGAAGAAAATAATTAAAAATTGATTAAAATAATTGAAAATCGTAGAAAATATTTCAGAATTAAAGAAATTAATTAGATGAAATGATGAAAATAATTGAAAATTGAAGAAAATAATTGTCAATTGAAGAAAATAGTAGAAAATCGAAGAAAATAATTGAGAAATGAAGATATAATTTGAAATTAATGAAAATAATTCCAAATGGAAGACAAGAATTGTGAATTGTAGAAAATAATTGGAAATTAAAGATTATAATTGAAAATTGAAAAGAATAATTGTCAGTGGAAGAAAATAATTGTGAATTTCTGAAAATAGTTGAATAATTGAAAAATTGAATTAAAGCTTCAGGAACGTAATCGATAATTGAAAAAAAATATTGAAAAAAGCCGAAAATTATTGAATATCGAAAAAAAGAATTGAAAAATGATGGAAATAATTGATAATTGAAAGCACACAATAGAATTGCCCATAACTATATAAACTATTATGCAATGTACGGTCTAATAAAAAAACTGAAGTTCTATCTACATTTTTTCATAATAATTTGACTTTTTCATGTTTAATGTCTTTCATTGTTTCTGCGGAATTGTTAGCGTTAAGAAAAAAAGATAGTAGACAAACATCTATATTTCTTGAGAATATATTATATTATATTTTAATTTTTAATGTATATTTTTTTTATTTTTCAATTGCATAATTCTCGCATAATTACACAAAATTTAAACGCATAATCAGATAAGTTCAAATTGCATAAAGTTATTATCTTTATTTATAAAACAAACTGATAAATTAGTCAAATTTATTATCCCAGAAAGAAAATTCCCGGTTTGACGGAAAATTCTCGGTTAATTCCCGGTTTTTCCCGGTCAATTTAAATTCCCGGTTTTCCCGGTTACTAGACACCCTGTATTTTGTAATCCAATTTAAAATAGTGGTTTGTTGCTGATCCTTATCATCCACTCTCCGGAAATACTGATGTTAGTCGTGGCTTAATAATTCTTATTTTATTTAAACAAACTTACAAATTTATACTTTTTATAGCTTTTGTTTAGTTATTTGACGTTAAAATAACTTGGCGCTAGGGTTTATTATCTATCTATTGTTTATTTGTATTATTAAACATTAATTTAAATTTAAAAATTAAACATAAACTAGTAAAAATGCATTTTTTCGAGTACCGAGTAAGTTGGTTTGATCCTCAGGTTTGACACCCACCCTGTACCCCAACACTGTGTGGGTGTAATGGGAAGTGGAAACCACCCTGCCCATATTTGTTCGTCGTTCATCTTTTGCTCTCGGAACCTCCTCTCTTCCCTCCTCCACACTGAGATAATTATACGCGTATTTAATAATATACTAAAGTGTAATTTACATTAGGTATATTTTCATGACACCGAAATTATAAAGGCAGTTTCAGGCAAAGTTTTAAAAAAACTTCATCCTCTGTTTTGCTTGTATTAAAGAAGCAATAGGTCCATACAATGTACAATGTACAGTCGTCAAAAGGTAGACAGTGGAAAAGTCTATCAGCGTCAGTCAGGCATACTTCTATAACTGTTGACACTTTAGACTCTTACATTATGTGTTTATGTACGCAGGCACATCGAGTGAGTCACGTCGAAGGTTCCACAATAGTCGCCAAGATTTCCATTAGACATTCTAATATTTCACGTTCCGTTGGTTGTTGAGTTTTTTTCTAGACTGCTCCGCAAGAACGTAGGATGTTGGTAATTCCACATTGATTTATCATAAGATCTGCCACACAACCAAACTAAGCTACTTCCTTCCTTAAAAATAATACTATATGGGTAATAATCCAGGATTTAGAACGAATAAAGTATTACTATACAAATTATAAAGTATCTTTATATTAGGTCGAGTCCATACCAAGTGATCACACCAATTTCAGTCATATTGAGTAATATTTACGAAATTGATATTTTGGGTTCCTTTAGGAGTAAAAAAAATAAATTTTAATTATTTTTAAAAAATTCAAAATATTTTCGAAAATATTCAAATTCGAAATTTTATGTACTATTTTTTTTGTGTTATCATAACTTCTGTAATTTTGAAGCAATTGAGATCATTTTTTTTTAAATTACTCGTATTTAAATACTCTTTCAAGAAAAATTATAATAATTAAGAAATTGTTTATAATTAAATTTTTATTAAAAAAATTAAATTATTTATTTAAACAAAATCTAAAGTATATCATCGTTCTTTTTCAAAAAATTCATAAACATAGCCTATAATGTGCTTAAAAATTTAAGCCAAAGAAAAAGATGGTATGTATTATAGTTTTTGAGAAAAAAATTATTAAGTTATGCTAGCGCGGCGCGGACCGGTGTCACCGCTACTCAACGCGTAGTTCCGTAGTAATCGAAATGTATGTATATTTTTACATAATGTAAATATAGTTAGTGTATTATATTTAAATTATAAGCTTCAGAAAGTCACACTGATCTTTTCATAGTACATGGACATCAAACTTTAGAATTAAAAAAATTGGAGAAAATAATTAAAGTAAAAAAAAGTAATTAAAAAATTGGTAATTTATAGAAAAATAATAAAAATAACTAAAAATTGGGAAAATTATTAAAATTTAAGAATAATAATTGAAAATTTGTTAAATCCATTGAAAAATAATTAATATAATTAAAAACTGGTAAAAATAAGTGAAAATAAGTGAATAATTAAAATAATTTAAAACTGAAGAAAGAAAAATAATGGACTGGTAAAATTATCAAAATTCGCGATGTTCAGGGGTGTTAATTTTTTTTCTTATGCAATTTTAGACCTAAAATTATGGGGTAATGTCAAAAATAGAGAAACAAATAATTTGCGGAGTTTGAGAAATTTATTCTAAGAAAAACTTAAATTTTAAAAATTAAACCTCTTTTACAATTTTCATTTTTTCCATCGACAATTTTTTTGTGGGATTTTTAAATGATTTTCTACAATCCATCGTATGGATTTTGAAAAATAAAATTTCGAAAATGACCAAAAAAATATTGTTTTTTAATTTTTATGTAATACCATAATTCTACATCTTAATTGATGTAAGAAAAAAAATGACACCTCTGAGCATCAAAAATTTTGTTGAGTTAAAATTTCACCTATCTCTCCCCTTAAAGAATGATAAAAATAGTTTGAAAATAGTTGAAAGAAATGAAAACTATAATAAATTTAAAAGATGACAAAATTTTATAAGGAGAAAAATGATTAAAAATTTGAAACATAAAGTATGAAACATAAAATTTGTCAGTACTGCGAAGTACTGACAAACTTCGCAGGTGTTGACAGATTGAATTAATGAATGAAATTTGAAGATTATTATAAATAACTATTTTTAATCAATGTTTGTAAAAAAAAATTTCAAATCAATCTTATAAGTTCACATAATAGAAAAAATTATATGAATTTGTGTTGATATCTATAATTAAATTCAATATTTAATATTTTAAAGATTTCCAATTTGCCGCTAACATTTGTAGTTCTTAACTTGCCGCTAGGTGCGTGTATTTCTCGAAAGAGAGATCGTTGAGTATTTTCTATATAAGCAAGCAAGCTTTAATTAAAAATTCACTTATATACAGGTTTGTATCCTTTGATTTTTTATCGTTTTGCGTTTGTAGTTGAAGTGATTGAATTTGGGTCATTATTAGTACTAGTCTCACTTTTTTCTAATTTTTTGACCATTAAAGGTACACAAAAATTTCATTCCTTCGTACCCCTTGAGAATAAAATTGAAACAAAAATTTTTTCAAATTCTGTGCACAGCACAATTTGTAAAATAAAAAAATAAACATGACGATTAACTGTATTTATATTATGTAATAATATACATACATTTCGGTTACTACGGAACTACGCGTTGAGTAGCGGTGACACCGGTCTGCGCCGCGCTAGCATAACTTAATAATTTTTTTCTCAAAAACTATAATACATACCATCTTTTTCTTTGGCTTAAATTTTTAAGCACATTATAGGCTATGTTTATGAATTTTTTGAAAAAGATCGATGATATACTTTAGATTTTGTTTAAATAAATAATTTAATTTTTTTAATAAAAATTTAATTATAAACAATTTCTTAATTATTATAATTTTTCTTGAAAGAGTATTTAAATACGAGTAATTTAAAAAAAAATGATCTCAATTGCTTCAAAATTACAGAAGTTATGATAAAACGAAGAAAATAGTACTCAAAATTTTGAATTTGAATATTTTCGAAAATATTTTGAATTTTTTAAAAATAATTAAAATTTATTTTTTTTACTTCTAAAGGAACCCAAAATATCAATTTCGTAAATATTACTCAATATGACTGAAATTGGTGTGATCACTTGGTATGGACTCGACCATTACTTAAAAAAAAATTCCAGATTGTGTAAAGTCACATTCGAATTTGAATATACATTCACATTCCCGTTCAATTGTTATCACTAGAATTTTTTTTTGAGTTTTTAATCGTTGTAGCCAGTTTCACTGTTTACATTTTTTAAATATGGTAAAATAATAATTTTCTAAAATTGCAATAAATGAGGCTATGATTGAAATATCAAAAAATTCTATTGTTAGCAATTAAATGTGAATGTGAATTCGAATCTGGCTTTACACAATCGACCCCTAGAGCATTTATTTTTAAACAGTTTATATATATTTTTTTTAATGGAAGGTAATAAAATGTGAAAGAGATCTGTCGGGATAGATAATATAATAAAATAAGAGAAAATTACACCTTTTTAAAGAAGGACATCGTTCGCGTGAAGCCGTTTACTTTAAAATGTACCTCCCGCGTCGTCAAAGTGTAAACTTGGCTGCGTAATTTGCGCGAATACAATACCGGTTGATGCGTTGTTACTGTGGAACCCACGCAACAGATGTATGTAAAATTGCATACATGACTTGTCACTCGAAGCTCATTCAAATATTCAGATATTGTATATCGTAAAAACAAACATGCAGGTTTGTTCAAGCTCATATTGGATTTAAAGGAAAAGCAATTCTTCAATGCGAGATCGGACGATAAGCAAATAATGACCTGCATTTTCCTGATATATTCATTTTAAAGAGCAACTTTCAGCAAAATTTTTTCCAAAGAAACTCAACTTTTACGGCCTTGCCATTAGTAACATGTAAAGCAAATTTCACAGAAACAATTGACATAGATGTACGGCAATTTTACAACTCGTATAATTATTTCTGACTTTTGCCATAAACTGCAATATTGTCAAAATAATGATCGGTACAGTCATTGACAGAAATGGGTCATTATTTTGAAATTGTTGAAACACAAACTAGGAAAATTTTTAAAAAACTTGGGAAAATCATGAGAAATAGGTAAAACTAGAAAGATTGGAGAAAACAATAATTTAAATAAGAAACGATCAATAGAAACGAAAAACCGTTTAGAAAAATCATGAAAAATGACTAGAAAGAGGAAAATCACTAGAAAGTAAAAAAAACTAAAATTCAGTTACGTATGACCAGAAAAAAATACTTATGGTAAAGTAAAAGAAGGGATAATAGAGCGAAGAAAAAAGAATCTGAAACAAAAAATCTAAAAATGATTAGACAGTGACTAACTAACCGTAAAGTAAAAAAAACAACTATAAATTGATAAAAATACTAAAGTTTATTGAAAAATATTCGGAAAATAAAGAAAAATTATTAGAAAATGTGAGAATAATATACTTAAAGAAAAACAACGAGAAATAAGAGAAATGAACAAATTATGGCAAGATGAAAAAAGGACTAATTGCAAAAAAATAAAAGAATAGAAAAATACAGTATAAGAGAGTTAAAAAATTATTATACATTGCAAAAAATAACTAGAAAGAGCAGAGAAAGTACTATAGGATAAAAGAAGAATAAGAAAGTAAATAAATAAATAAATAAACAAATGAATATTAAAGATCTAAAAATTAAGAAAAAATTACAGGGATTTTTCTAAACAACTATAAATTGATAGAAATATTAAAATAGTTAAAAATAATTCGAAAATCTCTTATAACTGTAAGACTATTAGTAAAGCTAATTAAAATGTAAAAAAGACTAATTAAATTAAAGAAACGAATTGAAATAAAAAAAAATAAGTCGAAACAAAAAATTAATTACAGAAATTAAGTAATGTGTCTAGAGAAAAAGAGAAAAGTTACTAGAAAGAATTAAAATAACAATAAATTGATAAAAAATTATTAGAGAATTAAATGGTTACACTGAACTAAAAGATGTATAAGAAATTAAAGAAAACGAAAAACTGAGAAACAAAAGAGGATTACTAAAAAGTAAAAAAATTACGATACAGCTGCTAAGTAACTGAAGGAAAAAAATTTAACAACAAATTGATAAAAATACTAGAATTTATACAATAATATCTAAACAAGAAAAATTAAAGAAAAAACCCTAGATAACCTATGAATATTTAGCTTACAGATATACAACTGGAAATAAGAAAACATAAATAGAAACTAAAAAATATGTATTGAAACGTAAAAGTATAAACTAGAAAATAGACGAAAATTACAAGAAAATTAAAAAATAACTAAAATTGAAATAAAATAATATAAATGACCAAAAAATGAAAAGAAAAATTACGATTTGGTGAAAAATTTAAGAAAAATTTAAGTAAAGTAATTAGAAAAAAACCAAGTATTATAGAGTTTTAAAAAATAACAATAAATTGGTACAAATTAATGAAATATGTATCAAGATTACTAGAAATTAAAACAATAACTTTAAGTTGTTCAAAAGTAACTATAAATGAAAAAAATATTTCTGGAATGTAAAAGGAAAATAAGATAACGAAGAAAAAACTAAAAAAAGGTGAAAAATTATTTTTAAGAACATGTGATGGCGAATGACGTTATTGTGGTCACGTGACCCAAAGGCAAAAATTCTCAGCAGTTTTTCTTATAAACTACTGAATATTTTCAAATGAAACTTCGTAGAATTAATTCAAATATCTTTTCGAAGGGCTCTCTGTACCTAATTTGTTTTTATTTTGTCTAAATAATTAGTTTTGTAAAATTTACAAAAACCAGAAAAATCAAAAACATTGATTTTGGGACAAAATCCAAACAAAATAAGGCCAGACAGACTTTTCAGATTATATGAATTAATAAAAACACGTAAAATTTATTAAAAAGTAACTAGAAAGTTAAGGAAAACTCTAGGACACATAACAATAATTAAATAAAAGTAAACAATTTAAAGAAAGAATAAAGAGAAGAAAAAGTATTTAGTGGTTGTTGAAAAGATAACCAGGAAATAGAAGAAAATTACTAAACTATAGGTGTGAATTCTGTCCATTTCATGGAAACTTCGCTTCCAAGGAAGCAAGATAATTTGCTTCCTCATAGAGGGAGCAATAAATTTATTTATAATATAAAAAATAATAATTTAATTTTAAATTAATTATAATTTATTTTTATGCAAATAAGTAATAATAATAAAATAATAATAAATCAATATATATATTTTTTTTCTATCTTCCAAAACTTTATTTATTCGATTCGTTTTGAAACAAGGAATATGATTTTTTCATTCATTTGTCTGAATTTTTAGCATGAAAAATTTTTTTGCCAAAAAACGATATTTTTTGATGAAAAAGGTGCTCAAAAAAATTTGATTGGGTATTTTCAAAAATCCGTGTGTCCAATTTTAGATATTTGTGAGCTTCATATGTCATCCAAATTTTATTAAAATCCGTTGAAGCGTTCTCGAGATATCCTGGCGACAAAAAATTTACCACATACACACACACATACACACACACACACACACCCACACACACATCCGGACATTTTCTCAGGAATGAAAATTTGAACTTTTCAGATGAAACTGAGTCGATTTACACTATTTTTGGAAAATCGAAAATCTTAACGATCACAACGCTTCCTCTATGAGGAAGCAAAATAAATCATATTTCTAAAAATTAATAACAGGAATTTTTTTTTAATCAGACAAAGAGAACTGGATAGTTACAAAACTAACTTATAAAGAGAAAGGAATTACTGTGAAGTAAAATATAACTATATGTGAAATAAAATAACTAGAAACTGAAGAAGAATTAGAAGAAAGTGAACATGAAGAAACAATAAAGTGTATAGAAATAAATAGAGAATCAGGAAAAATTACTAAAAGCGAAAAATAACTGTATAATGATAAAAATCACTAGAATGTTTTAAACTAGGTGTGAATTCTGTCCATTTCATGGACACTTCGCTTCCAAGGAAGCAAGATAATTTGCTTCCTCATAGAGGAAGCAATAAATTAATTTATAATATAAAAAATAATAATTTAATTAATTTAATTTTTTGCACTATACTACATTTTATTGAAGGAAAATGAATGGACAATGAAAAAATTTAAGAAATTATAACAAATCAATGAAATTTATTATTTTTTTAAGAAAAAAAAGCAATAATGTTCTAAAAAATTAAAGGTAAGTTACTTAATTTTGAATACCATATTCGTTTTTTAAAATAGAATTTTTTTTTTTAAAAGAAACTGTGGTCAAAAAATAATAATTGTTAGAAATTTTTTGTCAAAAAAAGAGATTTTTCGATAAAAAAAAAAATGAAAAATCATGAATTATTATGTGGGTTTTTAGTCAATTATTTTTAGTCAATTCGTTTTGAGACAAGGAATATGATTCTTTTAATTCATTTGTTTGAATTTTTTAGCAAGAAATTTTTTTTTGCAAAACACGAGATTTATCAATAAAAAAAAATTTTAAATTATGAATTAATACGTGAGTTTTTAGTCAAATATAAAAGTTATATAGGTCACTCGATTTGTTTTGAGACAAGGAATATGATTTTGTAATTCGTTTGGTTGGATTTTTAGCATGAAATTTTTTTTTGGCAAATCGCGAGATTTTTCTATGAAAAAAAATGAAAAATCATGAATTATTACGTGGGTTTTTAGTCAATTATATACTTTATATAGGTGAATCGATTCGTTTTGAGACAAGGAATACGATTTTGTAATTCGTTTGGTTGAATTTTTAGCATGAAAAAAATTTTTTTTTTAAAAATTTCCAAAAACGAGATTTTTTGATGAAAAAAACTGAAAAATCATGAATTATTACGTGAGTTTTTGGTCAATTATATACTTTATATAGGTCAATCGATTCGTTTTGAAACAAGGAATATGATTTTTTCATTCATTTATCTGAATTTTTAGCATGAAAAAATTTTTTGCCAAAAAACGAACAATATGTTCGATGAAAAAAGGTGCTCAAAAAAATTTGATTGGGTATTTTCAAAAATCCCTGTGTCCAAATTTAGATATTTGTGAGCTTCATATGTCATCCAAATTTTATTAAAATCCGTGAAAGCGTTCTCGAGATATCCTGGCGACAAAAAATTTACCACATACACACACACACACACACACACACACACCCACACACACATCCGGACATTTTCTCAGGAATGAAAATTTGAACTTTTCAGATGAAACTGAGTCGATTTACACTATTTTTGGAAAATCGAAAATCTTAACGATCACAACGCTTCCTCTATGAGGAAGCAAAAATAAGTAAAAAATGTAGAAAAACAACAAGAAAGTACAATTATATTTAGTAATTGAATAAAAATAACTAGAAGAGAAAAAAAAATCTGTATAAATATAATAAAAATGACGATCTAAGAAACCGAAATTAAAATAAGAAAGAATTTCTAAACAGTAATAAGTAACTAGAAGTTAATGACAAAATATTGAAAAATAAAAAATTATCAGAGTTTTTAAAAATAACTTGGAAGTATAGAAAATAACTTCATTCATGAAAACTAATAGAATGTTCCAAAAAATTACTAGAAAGTGATGCAAAATTACTAGAAAATAAAATTATAAGTGCAAATTAATAAAAGGAAACTAGAAAAGTAAGAAAAGTACTACAAAGTTTAATATAATTAGAAGTACAGGCTGAGTTGAGTTGAAATTAAAAATTTTTAAAAGCGGAAAAATTACTTAACATTTTTCTGTAGGTAATTAAAAAACTATCAAAGCTGTTGTTTTTTGATACCCATCATCTTTGTAGAAATTTTATAAGCTTTCCGCAAAGCAGTTGCCGCTAGTGAACATTTTATATTATTTCCAGAGTTTGATGTATGTTTAATATCAACTGTGAGATTAATTACTTTTCAAAAAGATATTGCACATCAGTTTTCTTTTCAACAGTCATTCATTTAAAAAATATATCATCAGTTTTCTATATACATACATGTTTCGTTTAGTTTACCATACGATGAAACTCTTTAATAGTATTTACTGTTTACATACAACATTAAATAAAGTAAATAATAATACATAAATAAGACGATTGCACACATGAATTAGTGAATTTTGCTTTTTAATAAAAATCATATTTTCTAAATTGCAATTGTCGTTATGATTTATGATGTTATATTACATTTTATATTTGAAATCCATTCATAGCTCAATATAAATTTGGGTCTGAGCCTAACCTTCCTGACAAAATGACTTAACCTTCTTGACTTGTGACGTTACATTAAAATACTCTATAGGAAATGCTACACAAATTCTACAATGTCTATTCATAAAAAAAACTACTGTTTAGCATGCAGAAAGGTTGGAAGGCAGCAGTCTGAACCAAATTAAATTTTCAACATTAAACAAATAATATCCTTGGGCAGGGAATTTAGAGAATCTTGGATGGCTAGGTGAGAAAAGGCGATAAAATTCAAAATTCTAAAAATTCATGTTGAGTTCAAATATTTATCTCTTCCAGAGAAAAAAATTCGTTTCTCTCTCTTGATGAGTTCCATGTAAAAATCTACAGTTTTTAATGTTAAAGTTTATCGATGTTTGTACTATGGATACCACTGGTACGCGTACCCTAACCTTAAACTCAACTTCCTTAATTACATTTAATGTTCTCGTAACGTTCCTTATGTCTCTTGAGTTTCTGTCTCTGTCTCTCTCTCTCTCTCTCCCTCTCTCTCTCTCTCTCCTGTCTGTCTGTCTGTACCCCTCTTTCTTTCTTTCTTTCTTTCTCTGCCTTTGCCAACTATCAAATATGCAAATTCAAAAACATAATTTGTCGTCTGACTAGAAAAACGAGCACAATGATCTTACAATCATCCCACTCGAAGTAGTTTTGAGAGTATTTATAGAGAGTAGAGTTTAGACAGAGCCTAACTATGAGCCAGTCATTGGCAGAAGTACTAAACTCAGCTCTACCGGACTGATCGCACACAGGGATGCAAATTCTCATCAGATAATAAGCGAGGCTACACAGCTCTATTACTTGGCCGTTATCTTCACTTGTATTTCGCGCGAGCGACTTTCTTTTTTTCCTTTTTTTACCACTGAAAGACCTCCTCTCTTCCTGTAATCCTCTCTATCTCAATGTTGCCCTTGCCCCAACTTTTCTTAAAGAAGCAATGAAGTTTTCACTCTTTGCGCCAAGCTGATAACATAATTGGCTTGTGAAATTATCTGATTCGTGCCAACGCCCCAGATGATGAGGAAAAAAAATAATAGAACGCTTTGAGGAATTTCCGATCGGTTTTACATCTTTTAAATGCAAAAAAAAATTCAGAAACCATTTTTTCGGATTAGAATCTACTAATTTTTATAGAAACATGTAGAATATCGATTGCATACATAATGTCGATTTTGCAAACCACTTAACTTATTCTACCGTCTCATATCGACTCTCCCAACAGTTTATTTCTCCCAAAGATTTTTTCTCCCAAAAACAAAAGATACGGATACTGTTTGTCTGTACATACATTTTATTTAGAATGTTTTTTTCTGTGCTGAATTATAAAATGCATTTAGTTCTGCGTCGATTGAGCTATTTTTGAATTAAATTGGTAAAAAAACTGGCTGAGTTATTGCATTTTTTGTCTTAAAAATCACAGTATTTTAATAAAGATAAAAAACAGTGCTTTCTTTGTTTTTGCTTGCTTTAATTGTATTGTTGCAAGTGGTACATATCGTCTTCTAACAACTTTTTTATATTTATTTTAGTAAACGGTAAAATTTTGAAAATTACGAATGGCACCAAAATTTTTGAAAATTGATTTTTTCGAAAAATACTGTGATTATAAAGACAAAAAGTGCAATAACTCAGACAGTTTTTCACCAATTTAATTTAAAAAAAGCTCATTCGACGTAGAATTAAATATACTTTGAATAATTTAGCACATAGAAAAACATTCTAATCAAAATTGGATCCTAAATCATTGCCAAATAAGAAAAAATTCGAAAAAATTGACAATTTTGGAACTTTTTTACTCTTTTTCTACCGTAAATTTCACTTGAAACATAAAACCTCTGTTAGGTACAGAAAGCCTTGTTTTTCAGCTTTGAATTAACGAAAATTTTTGAAATCGGACCAAAAATGACGAAGTAACAGTATATTTTATATAAAAATTGCAGAAAACTGTTTTTTAGCTCTAAAATTAAATTTTTGGAGTAGGAGGGGGGGGGGATTTAATACACATTTTTTTAAGCTTTTCATGACGAACAACACATTAAACACATTCACATTAAACACAATGTAAACAAAACTTTATTTTATTAAAGACACTATAAACTCTAAGAATTTGAAAATCACTATCACTTCTTAAGGAGGAATCGGACGAACAATCGGAACAAAAGTTAGTCCAAATGTATAATTTTGATTTTTGGTATAGAAGACACATAAGTTAATGAAATTTTTTTCAGTGAAAGTGTGGACACTTGTATTTTTTACAAAATGAGCCCTTAAAAATTGCAATTTGATGAAAATTAAAAAAAATTGACGTTGGAAACAATTATTCAATTTGAGATGCAAATTAACCCAAATTGAATAATCGTTTCCAACGTTAATTTTTTTTAATTTTCATCAAATTGCAATTTTTAAGGGCTCATTTTGTAAAAAATACAAGTGTCCACACTTCCACTGAAAAAAATTTCATTAACTTATGTGTCTTCTATATCAAAAATCAAAATTATTCATTTGGACTAACTTTTGTTTCGATTATTTGTCTGATTCCTCCTTAATTAATAAAACTTCATTTATTTTGTACTATTTCATACTATGCAGTTATATAATAGATTAAAATATTTAAAATAAACTGAAACATGCTAAAAATAAGCATCTCAACTAAGATGTTATTGTTGCCAAAAACTATCGAAAATTTTCTAGCCAATCGGAAACGTGATAAAACGTGTTACACCTCTGAAGTTCGTTGAAATTGTCCTGGTATAGAGAAGTCAAGGTCAAAGCTAATATCTATACTTTAATAATTTTAACTAAAATTAATATAATTTCAGATTGCAAAAATTATAAGAAGTTTTATAAAATAAATCTAAAATTATAATATTCTATTAAAAGATTCTAATTCACCTGCGCAAAAAGGTTACACGTCTAAAGTCAATCAATTTAAAAGTAATTTAAAATTAATTTTAAATGTGAAATAAAATGTGGATACTTTATAAACACTGAAAGAAATGTTTGTATGATTAAAAAATGTAGATTTGTTTGTTTCAATAGGTATACATAAGGTGATTTAGAATCTTAAAATTGGATTAAAAAGTATGTAAATTGAAAGATCAAAACTACTAATCTATTTTTATACAAATAATAATAATAATAATAATTGAAAATAATAAAATTCTCTATAACTTTCAGATTTGCATTAAAATAAAAAAAATGTTATGAAAAACATTATTGTTTCTTACCTGTCGCCAAATAATTTCCACATGTATTTTTCTACAAACTAACAACAATATTTAACTTTTATTTTTCCATTAAAAGTGCAAAACTATTAACTTAATATGATAAAAACAAAAATAATAATTAACAATAATAAAATTCTTTGTACCTTTTCAATTTACTATATTAAAAAAAAGAAGATAAAGAAAATTATTATTGTTATTATTACTCACACATATAAATCTGCAGAAAATTGACACACTGAGAAAATAAGTTGACTAAATACAACCAATTTTTGATTAAATTTAGCAGAGAGAGGTTGTTGATATAGTACCTGCAAAGCACTTAATTGATTTTAGCAGAGCATATGCTCCGGTATCCTAGAAGTTTGATTGTCATCGCCGGTGTTTTGTTTGTTTTGTCCCGAGGAACCCTAACCTAGAAATAAAGCTGCTTGGCTAGAGGCTTATTTTCTCAGTGCACGTGAAGCACACTAAATAAATACACCGCTTTTCTTATAAAATTAAAACACTACTAACCACTAAACACTTCACTGATTTTTTTTAAAAAACACTTTTCTTCTAAAGTAAATTAAAATTTCAATTACATATTACAAAATTACAAAATAAAAGGAGAACAACTAACCTAAAATATTATTCTTAGCAAACTACCACCAAAATAACAACAAAAAACTATCGATAAATATCGAAGGTATTGTTGACCAATGAGAAAGCGAGAAAGGGTTTTACACGTCTAAAGTTAATCACAACATCTGTTCCTTTTTAGGTTAGAAAAAAAATATATATATAGACAAACAATACCGCTATCTTTGGTTTTTGGGGGAAAAAAATCTTTGAGAGAATCGATATATAACCTTCAACAGAATATGATAATTTCAATTTATTACCTTGTAATATTGTTCAATGAAGTAAGTAGATTAAACAGAATTAAATTTATCAGTCAATTAATAGTCTTTAATTAGTTTTGAAAAATTTTACTATCTCTCGTAAAATATCCGTAAAACTGTTTCAAGACTACTTCCAAACGGCATTTTGTCGCTGTAAATTTATATATCTGGTATTCCCGATAGAAAATAAGAGCAATTGCCGTCTGCAGTTAAAGTTCTGCGTCATCGATTTCAAATGTTGTGAAGTGTTTTACTGATATTGAAGAGAAGGTGAGAACGATCCCGTGGCGCTAATATTATTTATGGCAAAGCTGCATGCTTGCTTCTCATTAATCGACTTGCAATAGGCGCATGTTATAAATTTTGTTTCTCTTTTCGGATTAGTATTTTTGAATACTTTTAATATGCCATCAGTGCAAAAATAATGCTTATCTACACACAGTTTCTATAATTGATTAAACTATATCCAATTTACTATTTTCCCTTTTTTATAAATAAGCAACTAACCAAAAAACCTAACCTACAAATTCTCGAATAGTTTTTCAAATTATGTAAATCCGTATTAATAAAAAACAGAATAATCTCAAACATGACACTTTTCTCCGTAGTTTTGTACTATTAAAAACACAAATAATCACATAACTTGTCATAATCCAGTGTAAAGAATACATTTTCTAAGATTTAGAAACACAAATAAAATTGTTTATTGAGAATTACCAAAATCCTGGACACAATTAAGTTAATTTATCGAGATGAAAAAAAATCACAAATATTCATGACCGAAATGTCAAAAAGACGGTATGTGCAATCATTTACGGGATTAAATGTATAAGAAACGAAAGCACCGGGTTCTTTTAAATATCTTCTCTTTCTCATTTCGACTGTTCTTTTCCTTATCTCCTCTTCTTATTTCTCCACCCACTTTCGATTTACGACTAAAGTAAAAGACACGCGCGTGCGTTTGCGTCACTCTTGCTCTATAACAAGCCGACCAGATATGACTACTTTACATTCTTAATGGAATTCCTTCTTCGAGATTCATCGTTGGTTCCAGCATGTCCTGGACCCAAATTGCCAGGATTGGATTTCAATACTTAAAATCAAATCTGAGATTCAATTAGTAATAATTTACCGTGGTTTTTGTCGCAAATTATTATTGTTTTCCATCCGAAAAATAGATATTCAAATTATAATTGGGTATTTACATGTTTCAATGTTATATCCAAGCACTTGTCCTTTTGCTTCAATCTCTAATTTTCTCGTATTAATTACACAGACCCAAAAAAAAAGTTTTTTTTTCTTAAAAACACTACACTACTGTATTTATATGTATTTTTCATCGATGAATCCGAATCCGAGGTCCGAATTGCTAGATTTGTTCTACTTTTTATGATTTTCTCAAAAGAATTTCCAAAAACACAAATTAAAACCAAAAAAATATTTTTATTTTTTACATGGATACTACGCTAGCGTATCTACTTATTCTCTTTTTTGTCAAAAAAAAAAAAAAAATTTGTTTTAATGTGTGTTTTTGAAAATTCTTTTGAGAATATTGCAAAAAGTAGAACGAATCTGGTAATTCGGACTTCTGATTCGGATTCAGCGAAGAAAATTACGTAAAAATACACTATAGTGTAGTGTCTCGTACAAAATTTTTTTTGTGGGTCTGTTTTATTTAACTCAAAAACATAGACGACTAAAAAATAAACCAATTGAATAACAGATAGATAAATGAACATAATCAATAAAAAAAACTAGATTTAACAACGCGCGCTAATTGAGTTATTAACAACAATTTAAAATTCAAGAAAATAATTTATTTTTGAGAAAAACATAATTGAAAATCTTGGAAATTAATTGACATAAAGGAAATAATTAAAAAATTGGGAAATTAATTGAAAAATAATAAGAAATAATTAAAAATTTATAAAAATAATTGAAAATTTAAGAAAATAATTGAAGTTTTAGAAAAATAATTAAAAATCTTTTAAATTGATCTTAAAAATATATCAACAATTGGAAAATTGGGAAAATTCTCAATGGAAAAATGATAAAAATAATTTAAAAATTATAAAAGTAATTGAAAACTAAAGATAATAATTGATTTTAGATAAATATGTTTGAAAGTTTTATAAATTAATTGAAAAAATTAGAATAATAAAAATCAAGACAAATAATTGAAAATTACTAAAAATAATTGAAAATTGAAGAAACTAATTGAATTTTTAGAAACATAATTGAAAATCTTTATGAAATTAATTTTAAAAATGCTAATTGCAAAATTGGGAAAATACTTAATGGAAAAAATGATGAAATTAAAAAAAAATTGAAAATTGAAGAAAATAATTGACAAATATGCTTCAAAAATAAGCTTCTATTTGAAAAATTTAGAATTATTGAAAATGAAGAAAAATAATTAAAAAAGGACAAATATGTATAAAATTAAAAATTGAAGACTGAAATAAATTTTGAGGAAAATAATTTAAAATCTTTGAAATTAATTTAAAAAATGACAATAGTTGTAAAATTGGGAAAATACCTAATGGAAAAAGAATGAAATTAAATTAACAAAAATAATTGACAAATTATAAAAATAATTAAAAATTGAAGAAAATAAATAATTTTAGAGAAAAATACTTGAAAATTTTATAAATTGTTTGAAAAAATGAGATTAATAAAAAATTTCGGAAAATAATTGTTAAATGATAAAATATAATTGAAAATTGAAGACCAAAATTGAATTTGAAAAAAAAATAGTAGAAAATCATAGACTTAATAAAGTTATAACAATAAAAATTTTGCGGAAACAACTTTAAAAAAAGAAATAATTCAAAACTGAAATAATTAAATTTTGAAAAAAAATAATAGAAAAAAATCACAGATTATAAATAAAATAAAACAATATAATTGAATTTTCAAAAAATTTAATTGAAAATGTCTAGAAATTAATTGCAAAAGATATAATAATAAAAAATGTTGCAATAATAATTGTGAAAAGAGAAAAATAATTTAAATTTGAAAAAAATAAATTAGAAAATGACAGAATACATATGAAATAAAAGAAAATAATAGAAATTTTAGATAGATCATAAAAATTTTTGAAAATTATAAAGAGAATTGAAAATACTCAAAAATTGAAGAAAGTAATAATTGAAAAAGGAAAAAAAATTTAAAGTTGAAAAACTAATTTAATATTGCATAAAAAGGAAGGTAGTAACAATTAATTTAAAAGTAATTAAAGTTTGAGAAAAATAATTCAAAAAATACTTTAAAAATAATTTTAATATTTGGAAATTGAAGAAAATAATGATGAAATTATCAAAATAAATAAAAATTTTTAAAAATGCTTAAAATAAACATTGAAGATAATTAAAAATTTGAAAAAAAATAATTGTCCAAAAACTCAAAAAAAAGTGAAACTTAAAGAAATTAATTTTTGTTTTTAAAAAGCAATGGATAAAATAAGAAGATATAATTGAAGTAAAAAAAAAATAATCGCATAATGATAAAAATTATGGTTAATTAAAAAAAAAATTAAAATTTTAGATTAGAATTTTAAAAAAATTAGAAATTAATTGAAAAATAATAAAAGTAATTAAAAATTGTGAAGAGCAATTGAAATTTGAAATAAATATTTTAAAAAATTACAGCATATATTTGAAATAAAAGAAAAACATTATTCAAATAGTTGAAAAAAAAAATTAACATTCCAAGAAAATAATTGAAAAATTAATAAAAATTCAAGCAATAAAACAGTGTTTTTAACATTGAAAGTATTTGGAAAATGATTTTAGAAAACAATAAATGATAATGTTGATATATAGATAATAAAATTTGCAAAAATAATTCGGTACTGATGGAATTAATTGTAATTTGCAGTCAATAAATTTAATTTCGAATTAATTAAAAAATGATGAAAGAAATAAAATAAAATTTATTTATAACTAGATTTACAGGCTAATAAATGTATCCTTGAAAAAATGCCTTGTTGAAGAAAATAAATAAATCTTAAAGAGTTATTGAAAGAATTAAAGAAAATAATTTAAATTTGCGAAAAGTAATTTTAAAATTTATTAAAGAAATCTAAAAATAATGGAAATAATTGAAAATTGAAGAAAATAATTGAAAAATGATAAAATTAGTTTAAAATTGTGTTAATTAATTGAGCTATTAATCATTACTTTTAAAACTGAACATTCATTAATTAAGTTTGTTAAATTTTTATTTTATTTCGTTTTATTTTATTTTTGTTTATTCTCTGTTACTCAGTACTCTGTACGAAAGGGCCATTTATTATTATAAGCCCGTTTATAGACAAATAAATAAATAAATAAAATTGCAGTAAATAATTGGAATTATACATTAAAAGAATTGTTGGCAATTAAAGAAATTTTTAAATAATTTTAAATTAATTGAAGTTTGAAGAACTTAAAATTGCTAAAGAAATTCAAAACTTGACATAATTTGAAAAACGTGAAAAATGATTTGAAATTTGAAACAAAAAACCATCTAGCGACAAACTTCAGGTGTAAGCAGAATGAGTTGACAAATAAAACTTGAAGATTATTATAATATATAATTAATAGAAGAAAATTTAAAATAACAAAACCAATGCCAATTGTTTGACTTCAGCCGACGACAGTCAATTTTTACTTTGCATATGTCTGGCGATTTTTAAACTGGAGGCGAGAGTTATTTTACGATGGGCGGTAATCCCTATTATTCTCGAAATCGGTAGCGAGCAGAGCAGCATCAATTTACATTTTTACCGACGAAAGCAAGCAACTAAGATTGTGCGCATAATGCGGTCTGTACAATAAAGACGTTCAAAACGTAAATTTCCAGAGCGGCAGATACGATCGGCGCAAACTTTCTGGAGCGGTCGAGCCTCTGCAAAGGTTTCCAAGGATTAAGGTCAGCGCACCTCAAAAGGTAACTTCATCCTTTTTTGCACTTAAAATCATCACAAACAAGAATCAACACTTCGTAAATAAAGTATCGCAAATTGGAAATTCGAAACGAGAGGAAAACAATTAGGAATATATGTATTTTGCTGCCATATGGAGAAAGCTTTGTTTTCCTACAATTTAAAATTTTTTTTTATATGCTTCAAATTAACGTTCTTCGATCTCGAAATGTGTTATATGAGTTCTTGATCAAATTTCCGACTGAATGTATGTTTGTGTGTGTACGTACTTTTTCTAGTGAACACGATAACTTGAAAACGGTTTAACGGATTCAATTAAAATTTGGTACGGTTATTTTGTACTACCAAAATCTGAAACCTGACACAAGGGTTTTTAAAAATAACCATTAAAAAATTTTTATTTGATTTTTAAATCTATGAAAGTTTTGTTTCTTTTTTCAAAACAGTATTTTTTAACCTATAATTTTAAGCAAATATATTAAAAAATCGTATTTCTTGCTTCAAAACATATCCACTGATCTATATAAAGTTTATATTTTGTCACAATTTAAAAGAATAAATCTCACTTTTAAAATTTTATAGAATTGAAATTCTTAATTTTTTAAAAATTAACTTATTGCTTCCTGCATGAAAAATCAATTCTTTTTGCTGACGTGGAAGTAAAATGTTTATAAAATAAACATAAATTTCGGCTTGTTTTAAAGATATTTTTCCAATTTTTTATGGGGTAATAGTTCAATTCACTTTTTTGTGATAAAATAGCTAATCTTAAAGAATCTCAAACCATGGAGATTCTGCGTGAGAATTACCATGTCGCATCTAAAGTGACGTGTTCAAAACGTCCCCTGTTCTGATAGGTAAGCTTTGAAGGCATCATTACGTGCAAACGGCCCAACTTAAGTGCCCCATTTATATCCTGTGGAGCACCAACGGTACGTAGGAATAATATTGCTACCAAGGTAGTAAACTGTGTGAAATTTTATTACCCAAGCACCCTGCTGCATATCTCTGGTATAGACCGTGCTGTTCTGCCCTTGGCACTGACACAACACAATCCTATTTAATTTTCAAAATCATGACCATTAAATCCCACCTTTAACAGATATTGTGAAATCAAATTTTGAATGAACAGAATCAATTTTCAAAAATTTGGTAAAATTTTGAGGTTATAGGGTAGAAATAGGATCTCAATTACTGAATCTAAATGGGCATATCTCTGGAACCTTTAACTTTTCAATAAGAAAAAATATTTTATTTTTTTTTGTAGCACAGTATTGAAACTTTGTCTACATAAACTTCAAGTGCTAAGCTTTCAAATTATACAAATGGACAAATAAATCTAATTGTCTTCAAGAAATTATAAATTATTTAAAATTACAAATAATTTTTAACCTGTAACATAAAAATATTCAACAGGTGGTTGCTTTTTAGGATGAAAAACAGTTGAAATGAATTGCTTGAGGGGTTATCATTTTTAAAAAACGATAAGTTTGTTTAATATTTTCAATATTTATAAGAATAGTAAAATATTAATAATACTACACTAGGAATAAAGGAATAAAGTTCCATTTTTGTGTGAAAATCAATCTCGAAATAAACATTAAAACTTAACCTTCAGGTTTTAATTAATGATAATTTCTGTTGAAAACATTAGAATCGGCAACTTCAGACTTAAAAATTTCTTTCTAAAAAATTTCGGTCGATTACGGTCGACCGTAATTGATAAATATTTTCACATTATCATTGCAATAAAGTATTTTTTCTCAAAGCACATTCACACAATGTTAAATGGTACTCGTAAAAATATATGTAAGTACTTTTTGAATACTTTTATTTCATTTTCGTGAAGTATCACTCGTATTACGGTCGTTGTCAAATTTTGTACACACGTGTTTTCTGTTATTTAAATTAGAATAGTTTTTTGAAGACATGAAGCACATCAATTTAGTATGTCTCAAAATAATTTTAATTATTTAAACTTTTATTTTCCATAAACTATTTTGGTGTGCCAATAGTCTTATTCAAGAAAAATGATAAATAAGACGATTACGGTTGAAAAGGTTAAAAATGAGGGACAACTTTTAAAAACATATAACTTTCTTCACAATAAACAAAATATTAATTTTCATGCACTTATGTGTTCATCGTTTAATTAACTTTAAAAACATGTGTCATCTAACTAGTAATTTTTATTAATTACAAAGTTTCAACGTATAAACCATTCGAAAGTATGGTTAGGGACAAGTAAACATTGTTAAAAATCGGATGTTCAAATTGGAATAATTATTTATCTATTTAATAAATCAATGTGTAATCTTTTGGAAATAGTTCATCGTATCAAATGTTAATATTTCCAACAAAAACCAGGTAAAAATTGATTAAAATTATCAAAATATATGCAAGGGACATAAAAGCTAAAGGTTCCAGAGATATGCCAAAATATAATATTTCGAATATACATAAAACATTAATAATAATAATCGCAAACTTCATTCTTTCATTCTTTCATTCTGTCCACACCTGAAGTTTGGCACAATAGATGTTTTTTGTTTTAAATTAATAACTTTTGAAAAAATGTATTTTTATGTCAATTATAAGATTTCTAATTTTATTTATTTATTTATTAATTTTCCTGAATCTAAATTTTAAATCAATTGAGAAATTTATGTATTTTATTTTCAATAATAATAATAATGTATTACCATACAAACGTGTCTTATTTAAAACTACTTTACAAATTTTAATAATGATTCAAAACACTTTAAATATAATATGAAAATTAATGTATATTTTATATTATAATTTATAATAATATATGAATCATTTTCATAATAATATTTTGTTTTTTTAATTACTTCTAAAAAATATAATATAAATAAGAATAAAGAAGGAAATATCATGATAAAATTTGAAAAAAGCGAGCACTGTTTTTAAATATTTTTGTAGACTTTTAAATGCCTTTTTTATAATTTATTCCTCTTTTAAGGATGTTTATCCAAAAAACCATTTTCTACAGATTCTTAACAAATTTTAATGACATATTAAATACATTACTTTACATGTACTGTTACAATTTTATTGAATTTTACCGTTCTGTTTTTAAGATATAAATTTATAAAGTTGGGACTTTTACATGGAAAAAGTAACAAAACGCGCAAAATGACTATATTTTAATTAATTAAAAAACACGGTTCTACAGATTTTTTTAAAAAACTGATATATTTTAAACTGTAATGGAATACAACTTTTACAATAATATTTAATTAATTTACCGTTCCGTTGTTAAGAAAATGATATTTAAGGGTAGTAATCCTTCACTTTTTTTAAATAATCAGGAAGAAAAAATTTTAAAAAGTTCGAATTTTCAACAGAAATTTTTTTTTTCAATAAAATTTGTTTGTGTAATGATTTTAACTACAAAATACTATTTAGAAACCAAATTATAAGACGAAATGAAATTAAAAAAATATTGACTAACATGGTCCGATAGAATGAGAACCGCTTGAGGGTATAAGCGTCCTTAATCATTTTTTTTTTATTTAAAACTTTCTTTCCTATTTTAAATAAAAATACGTACCAAATTAAATTTCTCCAAACAAATGTTGTATTTTTTATCTTAAAATGCTTAATTTTTATTGGTAAATTAATAAGCTTATTTGATTTCTAATTTTATTATAGGTTTCAAATTAGGATCAATTATAATTTTAATTAGTTCAATTGGAAGAACAAAAAATAAGATTGACTGGAATATACTTTTCCCTATATTACAGATTATGAATTTTAAAACTTGAGTTATATTTTAATTTTGATTAATTTAAGTTTGAAATAATTTCAATTTGAATAGATAGAAGTTGGAAATTTTTTAATTTGGAAAAATGAAAAATATTGATAGAAATTTTGAAGAATGGTTTATTATTAATTGAATTTTGTAAATAAATTTTAAGACTAAGGAATTCTTATTATCAAAAGATGTTTGGAGTAAATTAAGTTTGCATAAAAGTTTAAATATATTTTGTTCAAAAAACTATTGAAAAAGAAATATTTTTACTTTCTGTAACATACAATAAATTTTTTTATTTTTAACTAGGGAAGAAAATCTGATTTATTTTTTAAAATTTCTTTCTATTTAATAATTTGCAACAAATTTTAATAGATCAAAATTAATTCACACCTATAAATGTTTTTTTTTCTTGTTTTAAATCAATACCTTTTAAAAAAATGTATTTTTATTGTAGAATTTCTAATTTTACCTATTTATTTATTAATTCTCTGTAATTTAAAACTTGAATTAAGTAATAAATTTATATTTTATTTATACAATAGTGTATTAAAATATAAACGCGTATTTTACTGTAATCTACTTTACAGTTCTTAATAAATATTTACAACACTTTAAACATAATATGTAAATTCATGAAAAAATATGTATAAATAATTCGAAATAATTTAATGTTTCCAATATATTCGACAATTTAATTATAATTTTATGGAATAAAACATAAATGCCGTCTTTATAATTTATTCCTATTTTTTGTTAGACTTATGTTTGTTAAATTAAATATATTTAATTTAGTTGATGTAAATTGAATGATATTTAGATTTTTGGAAATTAAGAATTTAAATTATTTCAAATAATTCTTAGGAAAAGAAGTTTGCATCAATAATAAAATTTAGAATCGGTAAATTTAAGTATTAATTGATCAAAGTTTAAATTAAATTTAAGTTTGAATCGATTTGAAATTTCCAATTTCTAGAAGTTGAAATTAATAGTTTTTAAATTTACAAATGATTTCAGGTTACATTGTTTCCAACATTTTAAAATATTTTTAGATAAAGATTGAAATAAAAGAAAATGAACTCATTTTTATTTTAATTCCTAATGTAGGGAATTCAAATTATTTCAATTTTTCACTTTTACAAATTACATTAAATTAAAAATCTTAAAACTTTGGTTATATTGCAATTTTGATTAGAATTGAAGTTTGAAATAATTTAAATTTAAATTAATAGAAGTTTGGAATTTTTTAATTCGGAAAAATTAAATTTTATATTAATAGAAATTTTTGAGAATGGTTTGTTATAAATCGAATTTCGTATTGTTTAAAGAAAAATTAAAAATAAAGATTTCATATCAATAGAGGTTTGGAATAAATAAAATTTGTATAGAAAATTGTATTAATTTTATTATTAAAAAATATTTTGTTCAAAAAACTATTTAAAAAAATCTTTTTGTAACGCACTATAAGAACCTTTTTATTTTCAACTTAGAAAGAGAATCAGAGTTATTCTCTAAAATGTCTTTGTATTTAATTATTTATAACACATTTTAATAAATAAAAATTAATTTACAAAATTTAAGTTGATAGTATAATTAATTTAATATAAATAAGTTTAGTTTGTTTTTTGTATTGAAATTATACCTGTTAATGAAAAATGCAATTCTCGCGCGCTTTAGCGCGCGTATTTTTGGCTAGTCTATAATAATAATCCGCAAGATTCATTCATTTTTGTCTGTCCGAAACTGAAGTTTGTCACTTTAGATATTTTTTTGTTTTAAATCAGTCACGTTTGAAAAAATGTATCTTTAAATTAAAATTAGAGTCTACTTTCATAAGAATTAATTTAACTGCATTGACAGAAAATAAATTAATTAAAATATAGTTTACCCTAAAATATTGAACTGAAAATTTCCATACACTAAAATTTTTAGTAAATAAAAGTTTAATTCTATCAATATAAATTGACTTGAAATGTTCTTGTGATTAAATTAATTGATATTTAGATCATTGAAAATTGAGATCATTAAAATTTTGAAACAACTATTTTTAATGAAAATCTAAATTAGTAATTAAGAATCAATATATATTTAGGTTTTAATTTATTGAAGTTTGAATTTATCTACATTTTTGTTGGTTATTAGGCTTTAAATTATCTAAATTTTAATCAATCCTTCCTTTTTTATTATTCTGATTATTAATAACTAAACATTGAAACTTTTCACAATTAAAACTTTTTTTTTGTAAATATAAATTTCACTTAATTTCAAATTCCACTAGGCCCATTTTTCATTGGTTCAAACTATATAGTCTAAATAATTATTTTCAAAATTTGGACTGATTAAAGCTTTAATATAAAATGAAATTTTTTTGTATAATTAGAAGTTTTTATATAATGGTTAATGTTTAAAAACATTTAAATATGTATTATCAGATTTTGAAAATACGTAAATTTTATAATAGTTAAATTTGTTTAAATTAAAATTTTTATTAATTAAAATTTAAAGAATTAAAAGTTTAAAATAACTAAAGTTTATTAATATTAAAATATGAGTAGCTTTGTAATTCCTATACTAATTAAAGTTTAAATTAATTTAAAACCGTATAAATAAAATTAAGTTTATATATGTTGGTTTGTATAAATGTAGGAGATTAAAATAATTAGATATTTAAAAAAATTTAATATAAATCTTAAGATTTTAATAAATAAAAATTTAAATTAATCAAAGTTAAAATAAATTCGAGTCAACATTTCGTTTAAACTGTTTGAAGTTTGGAACTATTTAAAATTTGAAAAAATTTAAACTTAAGCTGTTAGAACTTTTGAAGAATAGAAATTATCAAGTATTTTCTTGATATTTTCATTTAATGCTTTAATTTTTAATTTATTTTTTGAATTTTTAACTATTTTCTTTAATTTTCAATTATTTTTTCCACTCATCAAAATTGTTTTAAAAATTCAATTCAATTGTTATTATTATTATTTCCTTTTCTACATTTTTTTCCCCAAATTTAAATTCAATTCTTTAATTTTTAATTGCTTTCTTTATTTTTTAATTATTTTTTTCAAATTTAACTATTTTTTTTCGATTTATAATCCAGTTGTTAAATGTGCGATTAGTTCTAACAATTACACCTTCAATTTTCTTTATTTTTCAATTTGCAATTATTTTCTTTAAATTTAATATTTCTTGTTTAATTTTTTTCAATTATTTTAATCAGTTATTAATCTAGTCATTTTTCGAATTTTGTTTTTAATTGACAGTTATTTTCGTCATTTGTCACATATTTTCATCAATTTTTAAATTATTTTCGTCATTTTTCAACTATTTCTTTCAATTATTAATTGTTTTCCACAATTTTCAATTATTTTCTACAATTTTTTCAATGTTCAATTATGATCTTAAAATTTTATAATTATTCTTTGGTTTTTTACATTATTTTGTTCGGTTGTGTATTAATCTAGACATTTTTTTAATTTTGTCTTCAATTGTCGAATATTTTCGTCATTTTGTAATTTTTATTCCAGTTATCAATTATTATTTTTTCAAATTTTAATTTAATTCTTTAATTTTCAATTTATTTCCTCAACTTTTTATTTTTTACTTTGTTTACTCTCCCCGCACATATCGCAGGGTTCGAGGATTCAATTATATATATCTTAATCTAACTTAACCTATTACAACGACGTTTCTTTGAACACCTTATCTACATCTTTAACTACTCACTAAATTTACTAATATTAAACGTCTAGTGCCAGGGTTTCCGTTTCCTGTTTTCTCTAGCCTTTTTGGCTTCTTCCGTATATTTAAACTTTTACATGACCTTCTTGGTCTCCTTTCCGACACCCCACGATTGAGCCATCAAATCCCGCAAAAACACAACGACGAATTACCCCTTATTCTAGCTAGCCCTACTTTCTCTTAACTCCTCTAGCCTTTTCATCCATCCTTCTCCTTGACCGTTTTTATTCAGAATCCATCTAACACTTTTATCCACTCCTTTCTCCTCTTCTTCCTCTTTGCTACACCTATCCAACACATGGGCCCACTCTTCCAATTCATACCCACACACCCTACACAGCCTCTCCTCTTCACTCATCCAATACTTACATTCGTTCATACCCTCTCCTATTCTAAATCTCACTACTCTGCTCCATTTACTTTCTTTATTCATTCTTTTCAAGTACTGCGGTATTACTTCCTCTCTCACGATTACATACCACCTATTATATTTCGAATCTCTTATCTTTTTCTACCTCTCCTCCTTATCTTTTCTTCACCATACTACCTCCACCCCATTGTTTTTCCACTCAGACCCTTTTTTCACCTCCTTCCTCACTTCTCTTCTATCCTTCTCCCACCTCGACATCTCCCTCTCCTCTCTCTCTTCCCTACCACTAATTACACTCAAGCACAATCTCGCCCAACTGCTCCCTCCTCCTTGCTTCAATTTTTCCTCATACCCCCACGCTCTCTTTCTTTGTCTCACCACCATCTTCCCTCTCTCCAGTTCATCCCTCAACATATAACCTGGACAGTTTTCACTCACACCCATTGTCCATCTCAAAAAACGCTCACGCATACCTTCCACTTTTTTTATTTCTTTCCACCCCCACACCTCTACCCCATAACTCAGTACCGACCACACTAACACGTCAAACAGCCATACCCTTCTCCTCCAATCACCTCTAAATCTCCTTTTCCCTATCCCATCATTCTACTCGCTCTTTCCATTCTTCTTTTCACATTTAACCCTTGCCCTCCATTATAACAAAACCAAAAACCCAGGTAACAGAATTCTTCCACTTCCTCCACCTCTCTTCCGTTCAGCTTCCATTCATATAGCATCCCTCCTCTCCTATTCCTAAATCTCACTATCTTCGTCTTTTCCACGTTTACCCATAGATCCTTCTCTCCTACATACTTTTCAAACTCCCTTATTTTAACAACTTCATACCCGCCTCATCTTCTGCCAACAGCACTATATCGTCTACATATGCCATCGCATATACTTTTTTCACTCCTATAACTACACCTCGATCCTTTGCCTTTTTTCCTTAATCTCTTCTCTAGATCCGCCATCAAGAGACTAAATAGCAACGGACTCAACGGGCAGCCTTGCATTAACCCTCTTCCTACCCAAAATTCCTCCCCCCCCCCTTTTTCTCCTACTCTTACCCTCGATTTCCCATCCCTATATAACTCCTTTAACCTTTCAATTAGCCCCTCCTCTATCCCCCTGTCTCTTAACACCTTCCACAAAATCCCTCTATTCACTGAAGGGAATGCCGCCTTAAAATCGACGAATAGAGCTACTAATTTGCCTTTTTTCCTTCCTAAATTTCTGTTCACTAAATAGTTCAGTACAAAAATATTGTCCATTGTCCCCATCCCTTTCCTAAACCCAGTTTGGTTATCTGGGATCCCTCCTGTCCTTTCTACCTCCTTTTCTAATCTTTCTTTCAGTACCTCCGCATACACTTTATATCCTACCGACATCAATGTTATGCCCCTATACTCCTCCACCTTTTTCCCTTCCCCCTTTTTCACTAACGGTACGATCAATCATGTTTTCCAGTCCTCTGGCCAGCCCTCTCCTCCCCATACCCTTTTGACAATCTCCCACATTTCCGCCCTCACCCTTTCACCTCCATACTTTAAACTTTCTCCTTCTATTCCATCAAGACCCCCCGCCTTGTCCCTCTTTGACCTGTCTAATGCTATTTCCACCTCCTCCCTTCTTACTTCCTCTACATCCGTTCCCTTCACTTTTTTTCTCCCCTCCCCTCTGATCCGTCCATCTACCCCTCCGCTCAATTGTTTAAATTAACTTGTCCACTCTCCCATGCTAATTTCCTTATTTATCTCCTTTCTTTTATACCTTTCCTTATTTATAACCTCCCATTCTCGGCCTTCCTTCACCGCTTTTTCTACTTCTTTCCTAAACCTCTCTCCCTCCTCTTCTCTTTTTCCTTTTAACAGCTTTTCGTGCTCTCTATGCCTTAAATTATATTCTTTTCTCTCTATCCTACCTTTTCTTCAATCTTTGATACTCTTCCTCAACTTCATCCTACTACTTTCGCATTCTTCATCCCACCATCCTCTGTCCTTCCACCTTTTTTCCCCTCCCTGTCCTATCTCTTTTCTCACCTTATCTATGAATTTCTTCACTCTCTCTACTTGCTGATTTATATCCTCGTTTCTTACCTTTGACCACTTCTCTCCTTCTTCCTGCATCTTTTTCTCAAACTCAACTAACTTCTCCCTCCCTCATTTCCCCATTTTAACTTTCTTCTCCATTCGTTTAAACCCATTTTCCTGTTCCTTATTGAAGATATTTAAAAATGGTGAAAATAATTCCAAAGTGATAAAAAACAATGATAAATTAAAAAAAATTAATTGAAATTTGAGATAAATAATTGGAAATTTTTTAGAATTATTGAAAAATGATAGAAAATAATGGCAATTTGAATAAAATAATTGAAATTTGATACAAATAAAGAGCTAAAATTTAAAAAAATTAATTGAAAAATAATGGAAAAGATATTAAATTGGGGCGAATATTTTTAAAAATGATAAAGGTAATTGAAAATTAAAGAAAGAAATTTTAATTTTAGAAAAATAATTGACCATCTTGAAAATTAATTGAAAAATTATAAAAATAATGGAAAATTGAAAAAAATAATTGAAGTTCGATACAAATAATTGAGGGGCTGGATGCAATAAAGGGATATAGACGACTTTCGAAGTCCCCCGTTTCTGCCGGAGACTCGCTGTACGCGGGGCCAACGAAAGTCTTGCGTATCCCCTTATTGCATCCAGCCCCTCAATTGAAAATTTAGAAAATTAATTGAAAAATAATGAAAAAGTTATTAAGTTGAGGAAAATAATTAAAAAGTGACAAAAATAATTAAATAGTAAGGAAAGAAATATTAATTTGAGAAAAATAATTGACCATTTTGAAAATTAATAGAAAAATGATAAAAATAATGGAAAATTGGAGAAAAAAATTAAAATCTGAGAAAAATAATTCAAAGTTTTTGAAATTTAATGAAAAATAATTAAGATATTTATAAATTGGAGAAAATGGTTGCAAAGTGAAAAAACAATGATAAATTAAAGCAACTAATTAAAGTTTGAGGTCAATAATTGGAAATTTAGGTGATTAATAGAAAAGTGATAGAAAATAATGGTAAATTAAATTAAATAATTGAGATTTGATGTCAATAATTGAAAACTTAAAAAATTAATTGGAAAATGATTGAAAAGGTATTAAATTTGGGAAAATGTTTTTAAAAATGATAAAGGTAATTGAAAGTTAAAGAAAGAAATTTTAATTTAAGAAAAATAATTGTGAACTTTGAAAATTAATTGAAAAATAATGAAAATAATTGAAAATTGAAGAAGATAAATTGAAAATGACAATTTTTTATCTTTTTATATGACAAAAATACAGCCCACAATCGTCAGATCATTTATGGGCACAAAGATACATAATCTAAGACACAAAATCCAAAAGTATGAAGATACAAGTAATTATTTAGGTATTTCGTATGGATGAGAAAAATAATTGACATTACAAGAAAACAAAAAAACATAAATTAATTTTGGTAACACTTAAGTTGTTTTTCAATATTGAAAAATTTGATAATATGGAAATGGACTAGTAAATTTTGAATTTATATTTAGAAATCGAAGAAATTATTTGAAAATTCAAAAAATCTAATTTTCATTGGATGAAAATAAGTAGAAATTTATTAAAATAATTTAAAGAATAGAACAATTTTGTTATCGATAATTTGGAACATTTAATAGATACTAACTTTTATAAGATATTAATTTTGAAGTACATAATATATAATAATAATAATAAGGTGTATTATCATATAATTTAATTTCAATAATAACAACTAATATAAAACAAAAAACCATCTAGTGACAAACTTGAGATGTGGACAGAATTAAATGAATGAATATAAAACTTGAAAATTATTATTTATAACGATAATAATTAGTTACTAAAATATTGCTTAACAGGTTCATAGTATCTTTATTACTATATATACAAAAATAGAGAACTTTTAAGCTTTTAACTATCTTTAATAATGTACATTGTACATACATTTATAATCAATAATTTTATCCGAGATTCCTGAAATAGTTGCTACAATCATTAAGACAAAAAACTTGTCCACTTGATAATCACTTTGATAAAAGCTTCCGTAAAAACTCACAGACTACTTGTAAAAGTAGTGTTTAAACATAAAAAGTCAAGATGTCGGATAAAAATTTCCATATGTAATATAAAAGGTTCGAAATTCTGGCAAAAATATATTGGTCAAGTTTTAAGGATTTTTGTAAAAGACCTAATTACAACCTGCTCGAGTTGAAGTTTTTATCGAACTGCTTCATGCCGACAGACACCTTGGTGATAAGCCTAATTAACTCGAAAACGGAAAATCTTGCGAGTTGCTCAATTCAAATAACTTTAAGGATCTGCTCATAAAGCGGCTTTCTCAAGGAATGCGTGGGCAAGCCACGCGACTGAACGGGTTCTAGATGCCATGGAAGCAGAATTCAGCGTGCAGATTGAATATTCAGAATTCTCAGCTCCAAAGTCGTTCAATTCGAAAGCTCAAAATTCTTTATGCCATCGACTGTAAAGAACCGAGGTGCCTGAAAAATATTTTAAACAATTTTAAATGTTTCTTGCTGACGAAAAATTGGAATCGTTATTAGCACTAAAATATTTAATCTTTTCTCTCAGATAATCGACCCAATGGCTATTTTAAGTTAATTTAATAATTGCAAATTTAAAGTGAAAATTATAAAACTAAGGTCCTTGAAAAACCACTTTATTAATTTCAACTTTATATAAAAGTTCCGGAAATGGACTTTTTTTCGATTTTTGAAAGAAGGTCAGAAAAAAATAGAAACACTATTTTTTAAAAAATTAAACGACGTTTCAGTGGCTTAATTTGACACCTTCAGGTCACTTTAATAAAAAATAAATAAATAATACACATTTGAAGATATAAACTGAATTAGATAAAATTAAAAATCACAAAACGAATTAGAAAGTTAGAAGTTATTAGTCATGTGGAAAACACAGTAAAAATAAGTAAAATAACATTATAAAACAAGGAATTATAATAAAATTCGTCATTTTAAATTAAAATATTAAATCACTGACATAGTTTTGTCAGTGATTAGTCAAGACTGAGATGCGATATTGATAATTACAATTTATATACAGAAGTCAAGGTCAATGAAATTCATCGAAATATTATAATTAACCAGCAAAACATAACGATTAGTTTTCCAATGTATTTTAGAAATTAAAGTATAATAATAAATAAAACAAATCGTTGAATAATATTTATGCAATAAGGAGGGCTGCCAGTGGACTTGCAGATTAAAAATAGTGAAAAAAAAGACTTTTTAATTAAAAAAAGTGATTAAATAGTAAGTTTTTAAATAAAAAAAGTAAATAAGTAATATAGAGTTTAATATTACTAATATTAAATTGGGGGGCGCCAGCAGGAAAAGCAGTTCAAATTTGAAAAAAAAAAATTCGAAAATCGCAGAAATAATTAAATAATCACAAAAAATAATTCAATTTGAAAAAAAAGTTGTAAATGACAAAACTAATTGAAAAAATGATTAAAAATAAAAAATGATGACAAACATTGAAACGAAATAATTGGAATTTGAAGTAAATAATTGTAAACTTTCAAAAATAATTGAAGTTACAAAATAATAATTAAAGAATGACCAAAATAATTAAAATTTGAAACAAAAGTATGTGACTGGTGTAAAAAATTTAAATTTTCGCACAATAATTGAGATATTTAAGAAATAAGTAAACTGTAAAGAAACTAATTGAATAATGACAAAAATAATACAAAAATATCTAAAAAATGTATAGGTGTAAAAAAAAGTTGAATAATGACAAAAATAACTGAAATTTAGAAAAAAATTCATAAAAAATGAGAAATAAATTCAAAAATGAAGTAGAAAAATAAAAAATTTCATACAATTATTGAAAAATTGTATAAAATAATTGAAAAATTAACGATATAGTTAAAATGTGAAGAAACTAATTAAATAATGACATAAATAATTGAAAACTAATTTTCAAAATTTGAAGAAAATAATTCCAAAATGGCAAAAAAATTCAAATATGAAAAAAAAAGTTTGAAGAAAATAATTGAAAAAGGTGTAAAAAAAATTAATAAATTTGTGACAATAATAAAAATTATGATGAAAATTATTGAAAACAGGTGTAAGAAATTTAAAAGTTCATGTCAATAAAAAAAATTCAATAAAATAATTAAAATTACATGAAGATAATTGTACAATAACAAAAATAATTGTAATTTGAAAAAATAATTGATAACTGGTGCATAAAATTAAAAATTTTAAAATACTTGAAAAATTGAACAAACAATTGATATCCTAAGAAACTGATTGAATAATGACATAAACAATTAAAAGCTGGTGTATAAATAAAAAATTTATAGAGAATAATTGAAGTTTAAAGAAAATAATTGAAATTTGTTGAAATTAATTAAAAAACAATGTACAAATTTAATAAACTCATGACAATAATAAAAATAATAAAGAAAATGATTGAAATTTGTAGAAAATAATTGAAAACTAATATAATAAATTTACATTACAATATTTACAATATAAAATTTCAAAATTTATTTCAAGTAACAATAATATTAAAAATTGATATAACAATAATAATTACTATATTACATATTAATAGGTCGCATTCAATAATTTGAATAAAATAATTCTAAAATTGTAAAAATAAAAGAAATATGAAGAAAATAATCGTAAAATGACAAAAATACTAGAATATTGACAAAAGTAATTGAATTTTGAAGAAAATTATTGAAAATTAACAAAATTGGAATAAAAAACTGGTGTTGAAAATTTAAATATTCTTGACAATAATTTAAAGATAGAAAAAAAAATTGAAATGTTGAGAAAATAATTAAAAATTACAGTAGTAAGTGGAAACTTGTGTAATAAATTTAAATATATTTATGACAATAATTTAAAGACTAAAGAGAATAATTGATATTTGTAGAAATTAAATCCAGAAACGAAGTAAAATAACGCCATTTGAATTTTTAATAAATTTGACTATTTAACACTTTAAATTAATCTAAATTATTATTAAAATTCATATAAGTGTGTAATATATAAATTATTGTTAGTCATAATCGATATCTCGTCATTATTCATCTGCATATTTTGTCTGTAAACTAAAACAATTTTAAAATTTTCTGATAAAGAGAATCAAAATTAATTTTAAAAAAAGTCAGGGACTAACTTTACTGGATTTTAAAACGTGGGCAGAAAAAGATGAATAAATATTAAAACTAACCAAGTTCACTTCAAGTTTTAAAACGTGGACAGAAAAAAATGAATAAATATAAATAGTAACTAACTTCGGGAGTTTATGGAGATTATTATTATTTAATAATCACTGTTTTAACTTTTTTATTAAGGGCAAATAAGTATTACTAAGAAATTGTTTATCCTCTTTTCTATTGATTGTAAAATCAAAAAGTTAAAAAAAAAAAAATTTCTTTCCCAATTTTTGTTATGTGTTGTCCTATAGGTAAGTAATTTATCAAACAAATATTTTTGGATTCTATGAAAAATTGTTCGAGAAGGAGAGAGTTAAAATTTTGAACTTTGTGGTAATACGCTCTAGTTTCTTTATTTATTATGCTTAAACAAAATGATAAAAAAATTTTTGGTACATGATTTTTATACATTTTTTTCATCAGCTTTCGATAAGCGTGTTCTATTTTAAAAATTTTGTTTATTTTGACTAAAATTTTTAATAATTAAAAATAAATTTCATTTTTTTTTCATCTTTGGGAGCGTTTTTTTTTTGTTTTATTTTATTTTTAAAAGAAAGCTGAGATTTTTTCCTACAAAATACGTAATTTTTAAAATACCCTTTTTTTTGTTTTTGAGAAAAATTTTGGCAAAAAAATGAATTTTACAAGAATTTATTATAGATTTTATAAAATCTTCTATCCAACCTTTCAATAATTAGATTACAAGGAATGTTAGTAACAAGGATTTGACATCAAATGAAAGTAGTACAAAATTATTTGTTATAGTAATATTATTGAATTTTTCTTTTCATTGTCAGTATTAATATCTAAGTTCAAAATGGAAAATTTCAAATTTTTTATAATATTAATAGCATCTTGTTTTGAATTTTTTTGAGGTTAACTATAGTTCTGACCTAAAGAAACGATTTTAGGGATTTCTTGGGGGATGTTAGTTTCACTCAGATTGATTAACCAATTGGTATTCTTTTTTTAATTAATGTCATGACAGTTATATGTATTTTTAAATAACAAATTAAATTTATTAATAAGTCTTTCATTACACTTTAAACGGATGGAGATAAACTTTTATTTGAAAGGGTAAAGAAATTGTCAACAGCAGTTGTATCAATTGGCGTGTTATTAATCTTATTTTTAGTTAATTGTAGTTGTTTATTTAAAAAATTAATAATAAAATGAATATCCCTTATTTCGTAGTTTAATAGTGCACATGCATAATGATAGATAAATTTAAGGAAATTATTTTACAAGAGTTACAATAAATAGATAGATGTTGAGAACGATTACTTACACGTAAAAGATGTTGTGGAATAAGATCGTTGCTTCTACACCTCAGTGAAAATTGACGTTCTGATGTTGATTCCGCCAATTGATGATTAAGAAGTGACTACTTTTTATAAAAAAATGTAATGTGTTTTTGGATGAATTTGGAAAAATTATATAAAAAAAGAAAAAAAAATTTATATAAAAGTTTCATTAATATTCAAAATTAGTGTCCCGGTTTAACAACCTTAGTTTCATACCAATTTAACAATTTTCCGTTATTTTAGATGGAAATGAAAGTTCTTTCGCTCTCCATTTCTTCTGAGAGACGTGCCTAATTTTAAATTCAAATTTTTTGAAAAAGTGTATCTCTCATCTAAATAAAGAAGTCAGTTGTGAGGTAATCAGATAAAGATATAAGAAGAGAGTAGTATGGAGATAAGGAATTAAGGATGCTAGATATTCCTCATTAGATAATGTTCATTAGGTAGTTGAAACACTACACTCCTGAGAGACAAACGAGTCTTAACACCTTGTAAATATGCCCGATTATACATTGAGAGAAGATGCTAAGCAGAAGAGAGAAAATGGTAGTCCATACAGATATCGGATAACCAACTTTGGATTCTTGGTATTGTTCGGTACTAATTGCCTCTTATTAATCGGTACTAAATACTAATTAATCTCTTCTTTGAAATTCGATACCAAACTGTATTATTGCGATTGAAGTAGACATGAGGAACTAAATTGAGACACTCAATTTGGACATCATTTTTGTCTAATAATGTGTTTTAAAAATCACGAATTTTGTCCTATGTCTCAATTAAGATTAGCATAAAGCCTCTAAACTTTTAGGAAGTTTCCAAGGGTTGGGAATCTTTTAACTGTTTAAACTCGATATGTTATCAAACAACATGATTTAAGCTTAACAACATTCTTTACTGTGAATAATTTCAATGTTATAGGCGCCTAACAAGGTTTTGAGAAAAAAACCCAATCGCTTGTAACTGTCTTTTATATAAAAAAAAAAAACTTAAAAAGGAATAAGCACAGTCCCTTAATTAATTCGTATTTTTATCTCGATACAAGAATGTATCGATAAGACCCGGTCTCAATATTCGGATTGAGTATCAATTTGGAATTGAAATTTATAAAATGATGAATGTTTGCAGATCAAAAGCTTCACTACTCGTGTTTAATTAGAAAAGGTTAACAGGACAGAAAAAAAGACAATTAAAAAAACTTTCTTAAAATACAATTATTATCCATAGTCTATAAAACGAATATTAAACACTGGAAAAAAGGTTTGAAATGCAAAACAAAGGTTCTGTAGGCTCAACCAAATTCTTTTGTTGATATACGAGCAAAAGTTGTTGTAAATAAATAATATGAATGAAATTCACTATTTGGACATCCATAAGTAGAAAAACAATTAACTTTTTTTTTACGAAATTATTCGACTATTATGCAAATTTATATTTTTGATTTTATAAAAAATCTTTTTTAAAATTTATTGCAATTAATTTTCTCTTTTTTAATAAACAATACACATAATAGGCACTATTCATTTTCACGTTATACATATTTCCGTTCTATTTATTAATAACTTTTTAACAACTTTCAATACAACGCACTGAATGTATTTATCTCTCGTTTCGTTATAGCTCGAAAATTTTGTCCCTTTTCCTAAAACCATTAACCCTAATTATGCAAAGGGTCGCTCGAACAATGATGGGCTTAGCAAGTAGCTTATTGTTTGTATTTAGAGAAAAATATTAAATTTGAAGAATATTTGTATAATGAGGTAAAATTTCAGAGAGAGAGAAATTAAAATTTAAATATAAAGAGTTTCCTTTTCCATTAAATTTTTAACGCATACCTTCTTAACACTTTGCCTTCTCTCTCTTACTCACGAAACCAATATAACAGTTTCTTTTTCCGTTAACTTTTAACGCTTACCTTCATTAGTCGTTTCTTACATAGGATTGATGGAGTCAGATCTCCGACTATTTTTGTAAATTTCGAGCAAGTGTTCAGTGCACATAACCTCTGTAAAATGACCGTGCTATGCTATCGGCTATTCAAGTTTTTTAAAATTTTTCTTGCATTAATTATTATCAATAAATTTGTTGTTTGTATTGTAAATTAAAAATTTTGGTTTGTTGCTGCTCCTTATTCCCCACTTTCCGGAAATAACTGTGTTAATCGTGGCTTATCAATTTTGATTCGATTAATCCAAGAATAAATGCGTAATCTCCAGACAAAATGTCAAAATGATTCGATTAAATAAAGTGGTTACATTGATTAGTTTAAATAGTTTTTTATTTTAGTTATTTATGAATAAAATAACTAAACGCTAGGAGTTTTTTATGTGTTTTAAGTAAACATTAATCTTAATTTAAAAATTTGAATATTAAATATAAAACATTAAAAATACGCCCTAGCACTAAGTAGTCATCGGTGCAGGAAATCCACTACAAAAAAAAATGCATCAACTGTCCAAGAGTTAATGATTCGATACAGAGAGAACGCGTGGAATGTGTTTTAACGCGTCTCTTGACACGTATGACAAGTTGAATGTGCTTTTATCTTGTGCATCCAAAGAGGCACTCCTCAATTCTGATCTCAATCTCGAGTCATCGCTTCTACCCCAAATAACAAACTTTCCGTTGAAAGTCTCTACTTAGTGAGTGCGCGTATACTCTTATCCGGCGATATGTGTAAATCAGATGCTTAATTTCGTCACGGCAAGTTAGTCACGGTTGTAGGTTCCCTGGAATAAAATAAGGAATATTGGCTGAGGAAAAAACAGCACGAGGAAGAAGAATCTCGAGAGAATGAGGCAGACGTGGGTGGCAGGATGAGAAGAATGACAGTAGGGAGAACCTTGATACACCCTAACGCATCTTGGTATTCAACGCACGTCTGTCTTGCGCGTATCTAGAGGACTACTTGTGGCATAAATTTTCACGTTTTCACGTTATACTCCAAGACACATTAACATCAACAAATGTCATGTCTTGTGTAAACGCGAATTTCTGGAGCTCACGCTTCTCTTTCCTTCTTATTTGCATAATGTATCGAACAACCTGTTTGCAAGATGTTATTTAAAATTTATTATAAACAGATGCAAAATACTGCTTAAACACAAAATCAGTTTTTTTTCATCTCTAAATCTGAATCAGAGGCAAATTTTGACTAATTTAATTGAGTATTTGAGTTATGATAATAATTAGTCACATCTTGTGATTTGACCAATTCGTGTTTATTACTCTTAATTGAATTTGTAACAGGGTAAGGCTTTCTGAAGTGTGCCAACGATTTACCTAAGGTATTCTGATTTTCTTCAAACTTTTTATTGTTGTAGTGCATGATAGAAACAAAACCTGTAAATAGTTTAAAAAAAAAAATATTATTTAAAAAGTTATTAACGATTAAACTCTTTAAAACCCTTTTCGAAAAACATTAATTGCTCAGAAACTAATTGACAGAATTCGATAAAAATTGGCACACTTGTTTGAAAAAACTTATTTTTGAAGACCCTAAACACATTTGAAAATTATGATGCAATTTGTTTAAATAACTAAATTTTGTTATACATAAATAAAATTTTAAGCCTGTTCTTGATGAGAAAATTAAATTTTCTTTACAGCATCTTAGTCTACATATAATTTGACACTATTAACAGAAATATAAAATTTTAGGAATCACACTTAATTAACAAAATACAGCGATTTTTGTTACGCGCTCTATAAAATGCATGGCGTGTGAATCGAGGGCGTTTGAACTGACAACTTTTTATAACTTAATAAACATATTAAATATTAAGATGTATTTTAACCATAATATTTATTATTTTTAAAATACAGTGCCGCTCGATAAGTTTTGCCCTCACCCCCTACAGTATTCGAGGGCAATACAAAAAGTTTTGTATCTTAATTTCTAGTAGAGATAAAACCTTAATCAATTATTCATTTCACAGCTTATATCTTTGATTTTAACGATGCCTAAAAAAGAAATATAAAAATTCTTTTTCATTGTTAAATTGCTTAAAATAAAAATAAAAATTTTCTTTTTTTGGGTAAATTTCAAATACATGCAATTTTTTAAGATGTCTTTGATAGAGAGCGTAACAAAAATCGCTGTATTTTGCTATTAAAGTGCGAGCCCTAAAATTTTATTGTTTTGGTATTATTGTCAAATTATATGTAAAATAAGATGATGTAAAGAAAATTTAATTATCTCATCAAGAACTATCAAGAACTTTATTTGTTTATAACAAAATTTAATTATTTAAACAAATAATTATAAGTTTCTGAGCACTTAATTTGTTTAAAAAAAGTGTTAAAAAGTTTAGTTTTTAATACCTTCTTAAATAATAATTATTTTTTAAAACTATTTACAGGTTTTGTTTTTATCATTATGTACGACTAAAATAAAAAGTTTGAATAAAATCAGAATACCCTAGGTAAATCGTTGTACTACTAAAATTAGAATAGTAAAGTTTCCTTATTCCAATTAGTAGTTTTCTACTGAAAAATTAGTAAAATGCTTAATATTTAATAGTAGCTCACTTTTCGCTCATTCATTAGTAGAAAACCACTAAGGGAGCGTTCACAAATGACGTCACGCATTTTTTTCAAATTTTTAACCCCCCCCACCCTCCTGTCACGCTCTGTCACGTGAGAATAAACACCTACCCCTAAAAGTACGTCACGTTTCTTGCCCCCCTCCTTATTTTTATGATAATTTTATTTTCAACGTTAATAACAAAAAATTCAATAGTAATAATTTTCAATCGGTTTTTTTTATTCTAAATTTGCCATCATTTGGGTTCATTACTGATATTTGGTTAATAAATAGATTATACACAGTGATTAAAATATTTTCTTATTTTTTGCACAACAAATACATTAAGGACTGTTTCAAATCATATACCTCGAACTTTAAGTATTAAATAATTCATATTAAACATAAAAATAAAATTTCGTGACTTCACGTTTAGGACGACCCCCCCTTCCCCCAAGTCACGTTTTGTCACGTTTGACTAAGACTCCCCCCTCCCCTCTATAGCGTGACGTCATATGTGAACGCTCCCTAATTTAGATTTAGGGAGTTTGTTATAATGTCGTTTTTGCTATATTTTTATAGATTTTTTTTTTGCGTAGGATGTGAAAACCTGCTACCAGGTACCCTGTAGCCCGCACTACAGCGTTATGTGGGGGTGGCGATGTTCTGCCGACCCGCTAAAAACACACCCTTATTTAGGGACCTTTAGATCACTCCCGGCTAGCATTTTCCGCGCGTATCGCCATCAGGAGTGATCTTATATCCCCTACTCTGCCGCTAAAACGGCTTTCTCTCCTAAACTACGGGACCTACTTTCTTTGGCGACCATCGAGATCTTTGACCCTCATGACATTATGTATGAAGGTCTCGATGGTTCGCCAGTATTCAATAGAGCGAGTCATAAGCAGGATCATGTTCTCCGGTGTAACTTTACGGTTTACACCGGCAAACAAGACCTGCCTCTCCGCGTCCCAACGTTTGCAGCTGAAGAGTGTGTGCTCTGGGTCCTCCACTGGGAACTTGCAGTACACACACTCCGAGCTATCAATCTTTTTAAATCGCTCAAGATATGAGCCGAAGCACCCATGCCCTGTGAGAGCTTGAGTCATGTAGTACGAGACTGCGCCATGCTTTCTATTAATCCAGGTGGCGAGTGTTGGTATCAGCCGATACGTCCATCGGCCTGTCTCCTCCCCGCTCCATCTATCTTGCCATTTGTCGACGAGTCTGCTTCTCGCATCTCGACGAATTTGGTCCTTTCTGGATCTATTATTTTCCGTATAAACAGAAGAATTTCTCTCCTTGGAAAGGAGGAAAACCTCCTCTCTTTCTTGCGCCAAAAGATCTGCCGGCGGGACGCTGGCAAGGACCTGAGTAGCACACGTCGGCACTGTCCAATAGGCTGAAATGTTACGTTTCGTAACATTTCTCTGCGCTGACAGTATCCTTCTACAGATGGTCTTGCTTCCATCATTTCGTAGGGTTGGAGCCTACACTGGTGCTGCGTACAGCAGCTTTGATAGGACAGCACTCGCTACCAGTCTTCTTTTTGATTCAGAAGGCCCACCAATGTTTGGCATTAGGCAAGCTAATTTTGCCGCACATTGTTAGGCCTTCTGGCATGCCACCGTTATGTGGTGTTTGAAATTCAGGAACTTATCCAGCTCCACTCCTAAGTATTTTATATGTTTCCTCCACTGGACCTCGAATCCGTCTATCTGGATACCAGGGGCTGTATAACCACGTCTGTCCGTGACTAGCAGTGCTTCGGTCTTTTCCAGAGTCATTTGGAGGCCTCTGTCCTCCAGCCAGCGCTTTGCCCGTCTCAGACATTCGTTCACCAATACGCCCAGGGCTTCTGCAGTTTCGGCAGTGCATACAATCAACGCGTCGTCCGCGAAGCCGATGATCATCGCGCCTTTAGGTAGACCCATTCGCAAGAAGTCATCGTAAGAGACATTCCACACGAATGGTCCTTGGGCCTTGAGGGGCACCTTGTTGCCCCTTTCTTCAGAGTGCAGGTGTCACCCTCGTATATAATCCACCTGTCGCTAAGATAATTATCCATTATCCGCAACAGGTAGGGCGGTATTCTTTTGTTTCTTATCGACTGGATTAGATCTTTTCATTGCGCGGTATTAAACGCGTTGCGTATGTCAATGGCTACCAACGCGCAGAAGCCCTTTTTCTTTCCTGGTCCCAATTCGTCTTTTCCTTCCCTGGCTAGGTCTCACGCCTTCTGGATGGCGTCTTCTGTGGACAGGCCTTTACGGAAAACAAATTGGTTTTTAGATAGACTATTCTCACCGGTCAGGTGAGACTGCATTCTCTGCAGAACCATGTCCTCTAGAAGTTTGCCTATCGTATCTAACAGGCAAATAGGCCTGTAGGATAAAACTTTTTCTAGAGGTTTGTCTCCTTTCCTTAAGAGGACCAGCCTCTGTATTTTCCAGTCGCGGAAGAACTCTCCTTTTTTAAGGCAGTTGTTGTTGCATTCCAAAAGAATCTGGGGTGAAGCAGCGATCACTTGTTTAAGGATCTCGTTGCTTATCCCATCGATTCCAGGCGCCTTGCCTGGCTTCAACCTTCTGTCTGCATTCTGTAAGAGTGAAGAGTTCATCCTCACCCACTTGACAGTCACTCCAGTTCATCCTAGGCCATGGTTCTGACGGGGGAAACAAAGCTTTTATAATTTGCAGGACCCAATCGGGATTGTCCAGACCGGGGGTCTTTTGCCTCGTTAACAATTTCTTGTTAACGATTTTATAAGCCAGACCCCATAGATCATTGTCGACTTCACCGATTAGGTCTTTCCAGCACTTTATTTTCTTTATCTCCGTGGTTCCTGGCCCGCAGTGTGTCTCCCCTTGAGACTGAAAACTCGATATACTGGTGGTCACTGTAGGTATAATCCTCCAGACGCGCCAATCTTTAATACTTGTCTTTAGGAGAGACGTTGTGATCGATAGATCAATTATCGATCCCTGACCGTTTCTCCTAAATGTCCAAGACCTCCCCTGGTTCGCAACCATCAGGTTGTTTCTGGAGATCATTTCTCCGACCAATATTCCTCTTTTATCGAGCCTTGTCTCACCTCATTCTGGTGACTTAGCGTTGAAATCACCTGTTATGAGGGTATCCAACCTGGATTCTTTAAGGCTCGTTTCAAGGTCATAAATCTGATCTTCGAAGGCTGACAGTTTATCGTTAGGTGAGAAATAACAGCTATACATGCGTATTCCTGATATTTCCACCCACACGAATCCACTGCTCGTCTCCAGAAACTTATCTGCCCGTAACTCGGAATTGCAGATCTGAATGGCTGCTCTTCCAGATTTATCCTGATACCAGGGAGCAATGTCGTTTTTTCTGTTCTGTTCAGGGCAGAACAAGATGTCGATCTTCTTCTCCCCGGCTGTTTGCATAAGGAGGTCTTGGGCCTCCACGCACTTATGCAGGTTAACCTGCAGAAACTTTAGGCTTTTGCCTGCTTTAGCTTCTGCAGTTCTTCCCTGTATATTGGACAGGCATTGCTGCCAGTCCAATGAGCGCAGCCGTTCTTGCTTAAGTCTGTGCAAGCAATGCACTTAGGCTCGACGACTGTGCTTAGACCTTGACCATATGGCCCGGCTCGCCGCATCTCCGACAATTTTTAGACCTGTCGGGGCCTTTGCAGTTCCGGGACAGGTGGCCATGTTCAAGGCACTTAAAGCACCTTGCGACCACCAGGTGTTCGCGGATCGGGCAATTAATCCAGCCGACCGGGATCTTGCCTGCTTTTAAGAGTGTTAAACACTCTGCCTCTGGCAGGCACACAACTGCCGTCTTCGTTCCCCCATATCGGTTAAGCAAGAGGAATGTTGCTTCCAGGTCGGCTTTTTCAAGCCTGTCTTTCAGAACAGAAAGTACCTCTTTCTCCGTAGTGGTCTCATCGAGGTCTCTTATTTCGAGAGACCTCATGTTCTGAAAGACTTTCACGTCCACCTTGTTCCCCACCACTTCCGTGAGGGCCTTTGAAAATTTGGAGGTATCCCCTCCTTTTTTCAAAACAAGGAGAACCTCGTTGTTCTGGGTCCTTCTTATTTTTAGGACCTCCGTGACACTTTCAGAAGGCTTAAGCTTTTCCTTCATAAATTTTAAGATGTCGGCATAGGAAAGGTTTTTATTAGCCGACAGCTTAATTGCTTCGCTTTGCCGAGGTTTGAAGGGGGATTTGTCCTTCTTCTTTTCTTCTTCTAATTCTTCTCTTTCTTTTTTTCTTCTTGTTTTCCTTCCTTCAAAGCTTCTTCCAATCCGTAAACGTCTGGAATCCATCGCCTTCAGGAACTTTTTCCTTCGCTGCGACCACCTCTGCGAGGGTAGCTGTCTTCTCCGGCCTAGAAAGGCTCTTCTTCCAAGCCTTCTTTTGCGGGGAGTCGGAATACTTCCCCTTCTTCGGTGCGTTTTCCGGAGGTGTTCCAGGCGCTTGTCTCCTTTTTCCGACTTCAGGCAGAGGGGCCGAGTTCCCTAAGGAAAACGACCGTGGCCGAGGTATCAGGGGCCTCCTTTTCTGGGCTTTTGCTCCTCGAATTTTTTTCAGGAGTGACTGACCCTCCATCCTCATTGCTTTTGAGATGCCTACGACTTGTCCAATATAGGATAGCGCAGCCTTGGCCTGGTCTTTGAGAGCTTGAACAACCGCTTTTGAGTTATTAAGAAGCAGCTTTTCTGTCAGTTCCTTTTGTGCCTCCTCGGCTATCTCACTGACAAGAACCTGCCTCTCCATCAAATCAGTCATTCTTTCCCAAGCAGTTATATATGCTGGGACAGAACCCGCTTTTTCTCCGTCTGTTTTTGCCATGTTCGCAGCAATTGTTGCGTCTGGCTGGGTGATAAGCCCAGATTCAATTGAACCGATTTCCACCTCCATATTCAATCCGAAAACGTTATACGTTTCGTGACTTTGGCCTTCCCCAGAATCCATAAAGCCAGCGTTGACCACCGAAGCTTTCACCCGATCGGAATCAACGATAGAACCACCCTCCGAAGAGGGGCCTACCTGGGGTATTTCGTATTTAAGCGCACGTTCTGTCATAGTTACTTCTTGGTGGTGTCGTTGGTGAGACCGGACAGACAACCGGTCCATCGGGCGCCAACCCTAGATCGAGACTACTCCACACCAACTTAGAAAAACCAAGAAAGCAGGAGTGTCCTATTCCTCCCAGAACCAATGTCGTCCACAGCTGACGAGCATGGTTAGCCCCCATTTGGAATCCGAATTAACATCATCCGCACAGGATAGCTAATGCACAGGTTCGAAAAACGGCGGCTATCCGAATTATCCGGGTCCCGTTATTTCCCCTGTGCTCAAACTCGCCATACATCGGGAGTTGGTGAGTTCTGGGAAGAGCCGAACAGCTCGTCTAGTGATGGCGTCCGAAGGACAAGCGCCTGGCCGTTCCTAAGCCCCCTCACCACGACAAGGTGACACCACGAGGATGATATTTTTATAGAATATATAACATTTACTGAAATTCTTACTTTTATTCTGAAATTAAGCAGATTTGGGACTTTATTTAGAATATTGTTTACTTAATTCTGGTTCTTACTATTCTTAAAATAAGAATATATATTCTCAGTATTTAGTAAATATTCTAACTTTCTCCAGTGGAGAAAACGATCATTTCTATCCCTTTTAAAAAAATGATAATTTCCATCAGCAGTAGAAAAAGTGAAGATTTCCATATCACAATCAAAATCTTTATCAAAATTTATTACACAAGCAAACCAAAAAAATATTTTGGTCTATAGAGACAATACTAAATTTTTTTTTTTCTAATTTCGAAATCAAATTAAGAAAATTTAATTGGACAAATATTTCTAGATAAACTCAAATTTACTCGGATTACGGATGTGGATCAGCAGAGAAAAATTAGTAGAAATGTGCTAGCGTGATATCCTAGTAAAAAAACATTTTTTTGTAGGTATATTTCTGGAATTTCGATTAGATTTTGAGATTAATTCAAAATTTTAGTCAACACTGCAATTCTGACTTCGGATTTGGATTCAGTAGAGAAAAAAAATTAGAAATACACTAGCCTGATGTTCTAGTGGATAACATTTTTGTTGTTGTGTTTTTGATCAGTTTTGTGAGCAGTTTTTTTAAATTATCTTAAAATTTTAACGAACATGGAAATTTTGACTTCGGATTTGGATTCAGCAGAAAAAAAATTAATAATACACTAGCGTGATGTCCTAGTAAAAAAACACTTTTATTGTATATTTTTTTGTTTTGTTTTGTTGTTTTGATAAAATTTTAGTCAACACAGAAATTATAATTTTGGATTCGGATTCAGCATTAAAAAATATGCAAGAATAGCCTAGCGTGGTGTCCTATTGAAAAAATTTTTTTTTTGTCAGAGAGGGGGTATTTTTGTTCAGTTTTCTGAGATTATCTCAAAATTGTAACGAACCCGGAAATTTTGAATTCGGATTTGGATTGGGCCCGTATCATTTTGACACAAATTTTTTCGTGCAACTTGTTATATTGTACTCCTGAAGAAGAATGTTATATTTTACTCCTACAAAAATTAGAGATTTTTAAGTTTTAATTATTCAATAATTTAATTTTCTGGATTAATTAAGTCTTTTAATATTAATTTAGTGTATTAAAATCAATTATTTAATAAATAAGACTTAAAAATCTTTGATTCCAGAAGGAGTAAAATATAACATTCATCTTCGGGAGTACAATATAACAAGTTGCCCGAAAAAATTTGTGTCAAAATGATACGGGCCCATTTGGATTCAGCAGAGAAATAAATACCTAGTAATACAGTTGCGTGGTGCCCTAGTAAAAAAAACATTTTTGATATTTTTTTTTTTTTTGTTTTGAGCAAATTTGGAGAATAATTAAAAAATTTAGTCAACACAGAAATTATGACTTTGGATTCAGATTTAGTATTGAAAAATAAGTAGAAATTCACTAGCGTAGTGTATTGTCAAAAAAAAATTTTTTCTTCGTATTTTTGAGTATTTTTATTGTGTTTTTTGATTATCTGAAAAAGTTTAGCCTGTATCAGCTATATCGTAATTTTAACGTTGCATTTGGTTTCATCTGAGAAAAATAAGTAGTAATACAGTAGTGCAGTGTTCCTGCAAAAATTATTTTTATTTTTGTTTGTTTTTTATCAGTTTTTTAAGTTTATCTAAAAAATTCTCGTTAATTTGTCAATTTTTATTTTGAATTCGGACCCAGTGGAGTAAAATGCACAAAGGAGAAAAAATTATTTTCCAATAATTACCTCTGTTTAAAGATAAATTCCAGTATTATTTCGAGTTAATTTCTTTGCGATTGAAAATGTTCGCGTGACACAGGAACATTTCGCGAATCGGAAAGGACCTCTTTAAATATAGTAAATTATTCAGGGGCATTCGAAATGAAGATCTTTAGTTGTGCCAAGGCCGGTAAACCAGCTTTAGGTGTCCTCCAATGATAAGAGAGAAGTTCTCTGTGTGCATTTTTGTCGTTTTTGGTGCATTGGAAACAGCCAAAGGTGCGAATTCTTGTATCCTGGGCGTGGCAAATTGCAGCACGCGAGCTCTCTAATGATGCGAACAAACGAGCCAACCACAAGAATAACCCATCGACTGTTCAAGAAATAATAAAAGGATATTTTACCACTGCTCTCAGATGTCTTGACGAAGAAGAGAAAATACGTGCCACAGACAATATTATGTAAAAGGATACGTATACTTGTAAAATTTATTATTTATCGAATTCAGTTGTAATCGATAGAACATAAAGTGTGTATGAAAAAAATGAGATGATGAGAAAATAAAATTTATTCGAGGCTGTCGAAGCGTCGAGTTATATTTCCGATACAAACGAGTTTGCTGAACGAGTGTTGCGTATTTTAAACACAACTAGGATCTGACATTGCCTTAGGTGTATATCCAATTATTGGTCTGACTAAGTTAATTTTTAAATTTTTTCTTTTTCGTAAATATTGCGTTTCGTTTAAATAATCGATTAATGGCATTAGGAATCATATATGTCTTTGGATTTTGAAAACCGGTTAGACTTTATTAGTTCTTGAAATGGTTATATTTTGTCCACTAGTGATAAAAATGGTTATTTTATTCACTGTGATGAAAAGGCATACTTTATCCACTTTTATAAAAATTTACATTTTATAGACAGAATTGTCTATTTTTATCCTATAGTGATATAAATCATCATTTCTTGCACTAGTGACGGTAGCGGCAATTTTTCCCACTAGTGATAAAAAATACCGTTTTTTCTAAGAGTGACACAAAATATAATTTGTTTATTATTTATTTCTTACATTTTCTTAAGAGTCCTCTCTGTGTATATATACAAATGACAAATTTAAAATTGATTGATTATAACATTACATTTGGTAAACTTGAAAAATAAAGAGTTTTAAAATTGTAAAGAATAATTAACGAAATTTGCATATATGTAGGTACTTTATTAGGTTTGAATGATTTTTTGTCAATGTTAGGTGTAAGATATTTGTGTAAGAGCTGTCGAGCAGAACTGGAAGCATCGACAGTCCAGCATCTCTTTGAAGATAAAAAATAAGATGAGGCATCGTTCGCATTTTGATTAATGTGGTTGATCGATGTAACAGAAAACCAGTTGGTTCGCTGGTGTTCTTCGACTTGGTTCTAGAAGGTAAATACATGACAAAGAAACCTGGAGATAAATATCAATCACGTTTTTTTTTCTGTTTCGTTTCGTTTTTTTTTTTTTTTTTACAAAATAGTCAATATTTTAATAAATTTGTAGTTGACAATTGAATTAGAAAAAAAAAACATTTAAATACATAAATTTTCCATTATCAGTGGAGAAAATGACAATTTCCGTCATTAGTGCGATTCGAAAAAAATGATTAAAATTTAAAAAAGAAAAACTATATTTTGTAAAAGTAATGGAAAAATGACGAAAGAAGTTGAAAATTAATTAGTAATCAATTTAACTAAAACTTGATATTGAAAGAAATAACTAAATCTAAAAAAGTTTTATTTGAAAAAATTAAAGAAAATAATTGAAATTTGCGGAAATTAAATTTAAAATTTAGGAGAAAATTTAAAAAATAATGATATACCTTGAAATTTTTTTTTGAAAAATGATATAAATAGTTGACAATTGTAGCAAATAATTATAATCATAAAAGAAAAGAATTTTTCAAAATTGAAGAAATTTTTAAATAATTTTAAATTTATCTACTATTCTCACAGATTAAAGAAAATAATTGAAACTTGGGAAATAGAATTTAAAAATGAAGGGAAAAAATGAAAAATAATAAAAATAAAATTGAGGAAATTTGTTAAAAAATGACAAAAATAGTTCAGAATTGTTGCAAATAATTAAAATCATAAAAGAGAAGAATGATTCAAAATTGTAGAATTTAAACTTTAAACTTACTATTCTAAAAGAGTGTATTAATTAAATTTTTAATCAATGAAATTTCAAATCAATTGAAGTTCGAAGAATTATAACATATAATTGTAATTGTAGTCTTGTTTATCTAAAATATATTCTGGAATTTTTAAAATTATTTTTTACAAATTTTTATTATTTTTTTCAATTTACAATTATTTTTATCGATTTTTTTATTATAAAATGTATTTTCCAATTATTTTTTGTCATTCTTCAATTATTTTTTTTATTAATATTCTAATTTTTTTATTCTTTATCTCAAATTTTAGTTATTTATTCAATTTACAATTATTTTTATTACTTTACAAATATTTTCTCCAATTTTTTATTATTTTCATTATTTTTCCAATTAATTTCCCAAATTTTAAAGTATTTTTCTCAAATTTTAAGAATTTTCTTCAATTTTAAATTATTAATATTACCATTTTGCAATCAATTTCTTCAATTTTTAATTAATTTTATTACTTTGCAAACTCTCTAAATCTGAATTAGTAGTTTTCTATTAATAAACGAGCGAAAAGTGAGCTACTATTAAAATACAAAGAATTTTACTCTTTTTTAGTATAAAATTGTTATTTTTTAGTATTAAACTACTAATTTTGAGTAGAAAACTACTAATTTTGTAGTATAAAACTACTAATTAAATTAGTAAAAAAATCTACTTACTTTAAAAGTAAAGTTTCACTATTTCAATTAGTACTTTTCTACTATATGAATTAAAGAAAAGTGAGCCAAGAATTTGACTAATTCATAGTAGAAAACTACTAATTCAGATTTAGAGAGAATTTTGTCTCGAATTTTTTATTATTTTCATTACTCTTCAATTAATTTCCTAGATTTTGAAACAAATTTCTTAAATATTCATAATTTTCTTCAATTTTTAATTAGTTTTATTACTTTGCAAATATTGTCCCGAATTTTTGATTAGTTTTATTCCTCTTCAATTAATTTTATAGATTTTTAAGTATTTTTCTCAAATTTTAATAATTTTCTTCTTATGTTTTTTCAATTTTCATTTTCTTTTATCTTTTTCCAATTATTTTCTCCAACTTTTAACCATCAGATATATTAACTATTTCTCAATTAATATCCTAAATTTTCATTTATTATCTCAAATCTAAGTTATCTTGTCTCCACTTTTCAATGTTTTAATCAATTTTCAATTCTTTTTCTTAAATTTTAATTACGTTCGTCAATTTTCAATTATTTTGTTCATTTGCAATGATTTTCACAAATTTTATACTATTTTGAATATTTGTTGATTAATTCAAAAAATTTCATTTATTTATTACAAATTCCCATTATTTTCCGATTATTTCTATAATGTTGTAATTATTTTCCTAAGATTTAAAATTCTTGAAATCATGTTGTAATAACGTTGTATTTTTAAAAATTATTTTGCAAAAATTGGAATTAATATCTACAAATTTCAACTATTTTTATCACTTTCTAAAAATTGTCTTTAAGGATTTTTATTGTTTTTCAAATTTTCCCCTACATTTTAAATTTAATTTCTGGAAGTTTCGATTACTTTTTTTTAATTTTTTCAAATAAAACTTCTTCAGTTTTAATTATTTCCTTCAATATCAAATTAGTTTAATTTAATTAATTCATTCCTCAATCAAATTCCTAAAATTTTAATTATTTATCTCAATTATAAATTATTTTTTTCGAATTCATTTTCTTTTATCTTTTCGCAATTATATTTTCTTTACCTTTTAATTAGATATATTAATTATTATTTTTTAATTAATTTCCTAAATGTTTATTTATTATCTTAAATTTAAGTTACTGTATTCACGTTTCAATGTTTTAATCATTCGTTAATAATTATTGTTTTTCCCACATTTAAAATACTTTTGATAATTTATGATTAATTTTTTGTAAAATTGCAATGATTTTCACAAATTTTATATTGTTTTAATTATTTGCTGATTAATTCTGAAAATTTCAATTATTTCTCTCAAATTTCCATTATTTTCTTTAATTTACGATTATTTCTATCATATTTCTTCATTTTTCAATTATTATTCTTATCATTTTACAATCAACTTCTTTAATTTTAAATTATTCTCACTATTCTTTCCTCAATTAAATTTATAAACTTTTAACTGTTTTTCTCATTCTTCAATAATTTTTTTAATTTAAATTTTCTTTTATTTTTTTGCAATTATTTCCTCCGCTTTTTAATTAGATATATTACTTATTTCTCAATTAGGTTCCTAAATTTTTTATATATTATCTCAAATCTTAGTTATCTTTTCTCCACTTTTCAATGTTTTAATCAATATTCAATTATTTTTCTTAGATTTTTAATGAATTCGTCATTTTTTACTTATTTTTTTTCATTTGCAATGATTTTCACAAATTTTATATTATTTTAAATATTTGTTGATTAATTCAAAAAATTTCAATTATTTGTCTCAAAATTCCATTATTTTTTTTAATTTTCGATTATTTCTATAATGTTGTAATTATTTTTTTAAGTTTAAAATTCTTAAAATCATGTTGTAATAAGGTACTTTCTTTTACTTTACAAATATTCTGTATTTTTAAAAATTATTTTTCTAAAATTGGAACTAATATCTACAAATTTCAATTATTTTTATCACTTTCCAAAAATTTTCTTCAAGGATTTTCATTATTTTTCAATTTTTCCCCTAAATATTAAATTTAACTTCCAGAAGTTTCAATTATTTTTTTCAATTTTTTCAAATAAAACATTTTCAGTTTTAATTATTTCCTTCAATATCAAATTAGGTAGTTTCATTATTTATTAATTAACTTTCAATTTCTTTCGACATTTTTCAATTATTTTAAAAAATATGATTTTTGTTCTTCAAATTTTCAATGTTTTAATCATTTTTTAATTATTTTTCTCAAGCTTCAATTAAGTTGGTCAATTTTTAATTTTTTTTTAACTTGCAATGATTTTTACAAATTTTATATTATGTTTATAATTTGGTTATTTTTTTTTTTTTTAGCTTTATTTTTTGTCGCATCTACATCTAGGTAATTAGCGACAGGAACATTGTTACTTAGGTATTATACATAGTAGTGTGAATGTGTAAAAAAAAAAAAATCTAGATGAAAATTAGTTGGTTATTAATTCCGAAAATGTACTCGAAATCAAATAAAATTGTCAACGTTTTCGTTACAATAATTACGCTAATTAAGAAACTCTTTAATTTATTTTTGGTCTATTCCCCCCCTCCCCCCCAGAGTCAATATTATGTTTGCAGATGGCAAAAATTTACAAGTCGCCGCCCCTGCTTCCTTCACTAGTGGAAAAAATTACTATATTCATTTATAGTCGGGAAATGACTACTTTCAACACTAATGGTGAAAAAACAATTTCCATCATTTGTTTGGAAAATGTCCATTTTCATCCCTAGTAGAGAAACTGACTATTTATATCACTAATTTGTCAAAATGACCATTTCCGTCACTAGTGGGTAAATAATTGTTTTATTCTCTAGGTGAAAAAATGTTCATTTTCTTCCCTAATGGGAAAAATGGCCTTGAGTAAAAATGACTGGTTAGCCGTGCTAACAAGGTAAGGCGATTTCAAAGAAAGCATAATTCGTTGAAGCGGAAGAAGAAAAGAAAGGGCGCTTAATAGCAAACGCCAGAAGCGATCGTGAAATTGATTTTTTTGAAGCTTAACAAAAATTGGAAGGTGAAATGTGGTAGACATCCTTTCATGGAAAATTACTTTTCTCTATAGTTTAGAAAAGTACATAAGTAAAGGAAAACGATAGAAAATTTCCATTCTGTGCTTTCTACACCATTTGAGCATTATTTTCTGATTTAATATTATATTTACTTGCATAAAAAAAAAAAAAAAATCAATAAATGTAGGTAAAAATGTGTAATTTTGAATAATTTGTCCAAAATGATTTTTCTTTATTAATATAATAAAGATTGTGATAAATAATAAGTATAATAAAATAAATATTGGGACAGCAAAATATTTAGTATAAAATATATTGAAAATAAAGAAAGAAATTTAAATTCACTGAAAAGAGGTAATAATTTGCCAATTCTTCATTCCTCGGAAGTCCTATAATATTTCATGATTCATCTTCAGTAAATAACATCTTAATTTATTTTCTATCGATTATAATAGCATTTCATGAATAAAAAATGAAGTTTTTTATAATAACAAGTATTTTCCTGTTCTGGAGGTGGAAAAGACAGGATTAGTATATAAAGGTGCGAATTTTCATTCTTTTGACACTTAAGGAATTTTACACTGTAATAATATTTTTCCGCCTTTTGTAAAATGAAATTATTTGTTGCTTTTCTTTTCGCAACTTTAGTTGCACTCAGTATTTCTGCTCCGCTTGATGAAGAAGAACCAAGTAAGATACTCTATTTTCATCCAATTATTCTTTTATGAAAATTGGTTTTTTGCACAAAATGAAAAAATAAAAGGGATTGAACATCAGAATTAATTCCTTTCTGTTATTGAATTCACTTACAATTTAACTAACTTTTCATTTGTAGTTAAATCAACAAAAGAATTTGGTTAATTTTATCAATTTCATCTTTTGCTTAATTATAACTAATAATCACCTTCGTTTTTTCAGTGTAACATAAAATTTTTTCTTATTTCAGAGAACGCAAATTGGGGACGTAAGTGAATTATAAATATTTAAAACAGTGTTTCCAGAATTAAGAAAAAAAACCATAAAATCATTTTTTAATATCATATAATAATTATAGTTGATATTAGAATTATCAAATAATTCTTCTCCTAATATATAATAATGTTATAATATCAAAATAACTTACTAAACCTGGTAGATTTTTGTAAAACTTTGACAATTACAAAAAAGAAACTTCATTTTGAAATTATAATAAAAAAAAAAGATTGGAATTAAAGTTTGACAAATGTTGTAGAAATTTGTTTTTTCAAATTTATTTAATAAAAAAACACGTATTGTTAATTTTAATATAATTGAAAACAATTATTTATTTTTAGCTTTGTATATTGACGGAACTCCATGTCCGGCAAAAAACTTTTATAGCGAATGCAATAGTTGCTTTTGCTTAGAAAATGGAAAATCGGCTGGATGTACTCTTATGGCATGTTTACAACAACCTGAACAAATTGAAGTTAAAGTTGTAGAATATTAATTTTATGTATATAGATTATTGTACACGTTTTATAAAAATTTGTGTTATAAAACTTGCGGAAAATAAATTTTAAAACACTTTCACTAAATAATTCCTGATTTTAATTTATTCTTTCATTTTTTTAAAAAAAAGCTGAAAAAATGAATAATTTAATATAATATTTTATTTAATTAATAAAAAAAAATTTAATTTCAATAAATTTGTATTTTATTTTATATTGTACTAGTTTTCGAACTATTGGCGTGCCACCAACAGTATTTTTTGGCAGAAAGTATTTTCTGACAAAGAATATTTTCTGACAGAAAGTGTTTTTAACAAAAAGTAGTTTATTATAGAAAGTATTTTTTTACCAAAAGTATTTTCTGACAGAAAGTATTTTTCCCAAAAATTATTTTCGTGCAAAAAGTATTTGAAACAAAATTTTCTAAGCAACATAATTCTCTTAAAAAAAACTATTATATTCTAATATATTTTATTAAACTCCACAACCAAAAGAAATATTTTCCTATTTAAATATTGGCTTTTAGTAAAAAATGTATAAATCTAATTTTACTACTTTTTCAACCAATTTTATAATGACTTTTAATAAATTTAAGTTAAAAGTTGAAAAAAGTTTAAATTTAAAAAAATGTTATTAAAAATGTTTTTTTCTATTATAAATTTTTCATTTTTTTTTTAAATTCTAACGTTAAAACATATTTAATCTGTTTTAGAAACCTAAATATAAAAATAAATTAGAAAAAAATTTATCAAAAAATGAAAAATTTTAAATTTTGCATTTTTTGAAAAACTGTCATGTTTCCCGTCGTTATTAATATTTTTCAATCAAATAAGGCCAAAATTTTAAGTTACGCAAATACCTAAAAATAAGCAAAGTTTGACTTTAATCGGTCAAGCCGTTTCTGAGTGATAGTGAAACAAAATATTGAGGACATCAGACAGACAAAAATTTTTTTATTAGTATTTTTGGAATCCTTGTTGTTTAAAATGACAATATATGACAACAATTTTGAATTCGAAGCAATGTAGAGACAAAAGTTTGATTTTATTATATAGATTCAAATTAATTATTATTTTTCTAAAATAGCGTTGTTCTGTAATTTATAATAATTCTTCTTTGTCCAAGGATACATAAAACCAAGAACAATTTATTCTTGATCTAAGAATATATACTTAAGTAAAAAAAAATGATTCTTGATCCAAGAATATATACTCTAATTTATATAATAAACTATTCTTGGTCCTAGAATATATACTTAAATCACTTATATAAACTGTAATAAACTGTAATAAATGAAACTATGATACATAAATAACAATTCAAAAAAATATTATAATTACTTATACTTTGTAATACAAAAAGATAAAAATTACTAAAATAAATTAAAAAAGTATCCATTATATTTTATTCCTCACTGAAAAAACGGCACTCTTTTCCTAAGAATTATTCTTTGTGCCTATTTAAGAATAAAATACACCTGTTTAAAGAAGATAGTTATCTTAAAATATAAAGAATATTCTTAATCTAAGAATATATTCCTAATTTCAAAAAATATTCTTAATCTAAGAAAATATTCTTCAAAGAAAAATACCGTTTTCTCAGTTCTCATAATTTCCTATTGGAATAAAAATGTAGATTTGACATAAACAGAATGTTGTACACTAATTTGAAAAGTTTCCTTTTCCATATTCTAATGCAAAAAATAAGGTACACCCACGTTTTCTTGCTTACAATCTATTCTTTAGAATCGTTGAATCGAGCGGGTCGAGAAGAGAAAGACTTGAAAAGAAACAAGAAAGTGACAAGAAAGAAAAGAGTGCATTGGCTTGAAAGAAAGCAAGAAAGACACAGATATATGTCTGTATGTGAGAGACAAAAAGGAAGAAAGTAGAAGAGTGCACAATGAAAACCGGAAATTCAAGTTGAACCAAACCTCTAATCTCCAATGGATCGATTTACGAAGATGAAGTTTCCTGCATCGACGATAGCTTGCAAGATTTATACAGAGAAGTTGAGCCAAAATGGCCTCTTTGAAATTATCCAGCATCCTTAAAATCCGTTTTAGAAACAGTATCGAGATACTTTTCAAGTTTCAAAGCCAACTGCATGAATAATCTAACCTGCAGATCTGCTGGCGTGAATCAGACCAAAAAAAAAAATGACTCTCGTATTCAAGTGCAAGGTCATTCTTAAAAATCCCGGTCTTAACTTTTGGTGGTCGGAAGAAATCCAGGGGCTTTAGTCTTTGTTATATTTCACTCACCCTATTCACTGAAGACGTAAATCTCTATCAGCAAAGTCAAATCTGCATCATTATTCATCTATCATTCTTCTGCGAATTGTAATTTTTATCAAATAGTACGTAATATCAGAAGCGGTGAATTGTGTATGGTATACGTCTGCAAATTCCATATATCAAAAAAATCGCCTTGTGGAATTCCATATGGCAAAAATACAGACAAAAAATCAATTTTTTAATAAGAATGTGGATAAATGAATTTACAATTCGAAGAAAATGATTAAAATTTAAAAAACAAAAACCATATTTTAAAAAAATAATTTAAAACTGACGGAAGAAGTTAAAAATTAATTAATAAATAATTTAACTAATTTGATATTGAAGGAAATAATTAAAACTGAAAAAGTTTGATTTGAAAAAATTAAAGAAAAGAATTGAAACTTGCGGAAATTGAATTTAAAAATTAGGGAAAAAATTGAAAAATAAGGGAAATAATTAGAAATTGGAGAAAATTGTTGAAAAATGATAAAAATAGTTGAGAATTGTAGCAATTAATTTAAATCATAAAAGAAAATAATTCATAAAAATTGAAGAAATTGTTCAATATATTTTTAAATTTACTATTCTCAAAGACTGGATTAATAAAATTTTTAATCAATGAAATTTCAAATTAATTGAAGTTTGAAGAATTATAATATAAAATTGTTATTATAGTCTTGTTTATCTCAACTATATTCTACAATTTTTTTGATTATTTTTTTCAAATTTTTATTATTTTCTTCAATTTACAATTATTTCTATCAATTATTTTATTATAAAATTTATTTTTCAATTAATTTTCTAGATTTTTTATTATCTATCTCAAATTTTAATAATTTTTTTAATTTACAATTATTTTTATCATTCTGCAATTATTTTCTTATATTACAAATATAAGTTAAAATTTTTTCAAATATTTTTCAAAAAACTAAAATTATTTTCTTCAATTTTTAATTATTTTTATTACTTTACAAATATTTTCTTCAAATTTTAATAATTTTCTCCAATTTTCAAATATTATTAATATCGTTTTGCAATCAATTTCTTCAATTTTTAATTATTTATCTCATTTTTCAAACATTTTTTACAAATTTTCAGTTTCTTTTATATTTCTGCAATTATTTTCTCCACCCTTTAATTAGATATATACTAATGATTTTTTACTTAATTTCCTAAATTTTTATTTCTTATCTCAAATCTAAGTTACTGTATCCACGTTTCAATGTAATACCGGAAATTTTAAGTATTTATCTCAAATTTCCATAATTTTCTTTAATTTACGATTATTTCTATCATTTTTCCATTACCTTTTGTCATATTCAATTATTTTTTTTAATTAATTTTCAATTTTTATAAAATTTATCACAATTTCCACTTACTTTTTCAATTTACAATTTTTTTTATCATTTAGCAATTATTTTCTATCATTACAAATATATGTTGTAATTTTTTCAATTATTTCTCAAAAAATAAAATTATTTTCTTAAATTTCTAATTATTTTTATTACTTTGCATATATTGTCTCGAATTTTTTTAATATTTTCATTACTCTTTAATTAATTTTCTAGATTTTAAAATATATTTCTCAAATTTTAATAATTTTCTTCAATTCTTAATTATTTTTATTACTTTCCAAATATTGTCTCGAATTTTTTATTACTTTCATTACTCTTCAATTAGTTTCCTAGATTTTGAAACATATTTTTCAAATTTTAATAATTTTCTTCAATTTTTAATTAGTTTTATTACATTGCAAATATTTTTCCAAATTTTTTATTAGTTTCATTATTCTTCAATTAATTTCCTAGATTTGAAAATATTTTCCTCAAATTTTAATAATTTTCTTCAATTTTCAATTATTTTTGTTATTGTCTTGCAATCAATTTCTTTAATTTTTAATTATTCTCACTATTCATTCTACAATCAAACTCCTAAATTTTTTATTATTTATCTCATTTATTAATTATTTTTTTCAAATTCATTTTCTTTTTGTCTTTTTGCAATTATATTTTCTCCACCTTTTAACTAGATATATTAATTATTTTTTAATTTATTTCCTAAATTTTTATTTATTATCTTAATTTAAATTACTGTATCCACGTTTCAATGTTTTAATCATTCGTTAATTATTTTTCTCATATTTCAAATACTTTTGACAATTTTTTTATTATTTTTTTGTAAAATAGCAATTTTTTACAAATTTTATATTATTTTGATTATTTGCTGATAAGTTCTGAAAAATTTAATTATTTCTCTCAAATTTCCATTATTTTCTTTAATTTACGATTATTTCTATCATATTTCTTCATTTTTCAATTATTATTCTTATCATTTTACAATCAACTTCTTCAATTTTTAATTATTCTCACTATTCTTTCCTCAATTAAATTTATAAACTTTCAATTAATTTTCTTATTTTTCAATAATTCAATATTCAATATTATTTTTCTCAAATTTTAATTGGATTCGTCAATTTTTACTTATTTTTTTTCATTTGCAATACTTTTCACAAATATTATATTATTTTGAATATTTGTTGATTAACTCCGAAAATATCAATTATTTATCTCAAATTTCCTTTATTTTCTTCAATTTTCGATTATTTCTATAATGTTGTAATTATTTGTTTACGTTTAAAATTCTTGAAATCATGTTGTAATAAGCTTTATTAATGTTAGAAATGTTCTTCAAATTTTCAATGTTTTAATCATTTTTAAATTATTTTTCTCAAATTTCAATTAAGTTAGTCAATTTTTAATGTTTTTTTTTTTAACTTGCAATGATTTTCACAAATTTTGTGGTTTTTGGATTATTTGGTTATTAATTCCGAAAATGTACTCGAAATCAAATAAAATTGTCAACTTTTGCGTTATAATAATAACGCTAATTAAGAAACTCTTTAATTTATTATTGTTCCCCCCCCCCCCCCCCAGATTCAATATTAGGTTTGCAGATGTCAAAAATTTACCTGTCGCCGCCCCTGCCTATGTTTGAAGCAAATTCGACGATTTTGCAAAAATTCATGCGCCATATTGAATTTTGAAATTTAGTCATATTTGTTTTCAACATCATGAAAATCTTTGAGCTACTAATTTTAAGTTTGTCTCTTAAGCTTTTATAAATTTATCCAGTATTTGTTTAACCAACATTTTGAATCCGCCATTTTTAATTATAAAAATTTAATGTAAAATTTGTTTTTAACAATCCTGAAACCACATAAACACAAAGTATAGAGTTTAAAAGTAAAAACAAAATTATTTGTGCAATTTTAAAATTTATTTTTTTAAAATTTTTACAGATTTTAATACAACATTAACAATTTTTTACATCTAAAGATATTTTAATTATTATCTTTACCCAGACCATTGACCCAGTCTCCCTTATTTGAGATAAAATACGGAAAATACTGAAAACAAAAGACAGAAATTTAAAAAAATTTATTGAAAAGAGGTAATAATTTGACCAATTCTTCATTCTTTGCTATAAATATTTCATTATTCGCCTTTAAAAATAACATCTTAATTTATTTTTTTCCTATTAATTATTATAATTAAAGTTCATGAATAAAAAATAAAGTTTTTTTATTTTAACGTGAATTTCCTGTTCTGGAGGTGAAAAGATCAGGAGTAAGTATATATAAAGGTGCGAATTCTTATTCTTTTGGCATTTGAAGAGTTTTTTTACTGTGACAATAGTTTTCTCTTTTTGTAAAATGAAATTATTTGTTGCTTTTCTTTTTGCAACTTTAGTTGCATTAAGTGCTTCTGCTCCGCTTGATGAAGAAGTACCAAGTAAGATACTCTATTTTCATCCAATTATTCTTTTATAAAAATTTATTCTTTGCACAAAATAAAAAAAAAACATAAGGAACTGAATATCAAAATTACTTACTTTCTGTTGTTGAATTTACTAACAATTTAAATAATTTGTCAAATATAGTTAAATCAACAAAAGAGTTTGGTTAATTTTATCAGTGTCATATTTTGCGGAAATCTAATAATCACCTTCGTTTTTTCAGTTTAACATAAAATTTTTTTCTTATTTCAGAAAGCGCAAATTGGGGACGTAAGTGAATTATAAATATATATTAAAATATTTTAGAAATTAAAGAAAAAAATCATAACATTTTTTACTATTTACAATAATTGATTAACATCGATAGTCAACATTACATTAAAATTAAAGCAGTATGGTTTTCTTGAAACTTTGTCAAATACGAAAAGAAACTTGATTTTGAAAAATATAATAAATTGGAATAAAGATCTTTAATATGTCAATAGAAATTTTCCTTTAAAGTTTATATTATAAAAATTATGTATTACTTATATTAAATATAATTGACAAAAATTATTTCTTTTTAGCTTTATATATTAAAGGGACTCCATGTCAGGCTAAACAGAAGTTTTATAGTGAATGTAATATTTGCGTTTGCTTAGAAAATGGAAAATCGGCTTCATGTACTCATTCACTTTGTTGAAGTCACAATTGTGGAATATTAGTTTTAGATTTATATAGATTACTGTAAACGTATTATAAAAACTTGTGTTTTAAAACTTATGGAAAATAAATTTGTAAAAACTTTGACGAAATAATCCATAATTTTAATTTTTCTTTTCATTTTCAAAAAGTGATGTTAAATAATATTGGTATTTTATTTTATATTACATTTAAATTAACTATATAAGGCTTGAATTATTTGATAGTCTGTTTAAATCTTTATTATAGTCTCTTTAGAAATTCAATCAAGTTGATTCTATAATAAATGTAAATGAAAAATTTCTTTCAACAAAGAATCGTGAGTCATATATGAATTTGAGTTGTGTGTGACATGAGTAAAGATAGTTGATTTTAAGATTAAACGTCTATAATGGTAGTGCAAAATAAATGATACCACCAGGGTGTGGCTGTAAATTTCTTTTTGAAATATTGTAGGATTTAACACAAGAATAATCAGCATGTATTTACGATTTATGATTCATTCAATGTTTACGCAAAATCACGTTACTTTTTCAAACAACATCTATTGTATAATACTTTTTTAATTTGGTATTTGAAAATAAATATTTTCAATTATTGAAATTATTTGAACTTTTATTTTAGCTTTTATTCTAACTTATATTTAACTTCTTAACCCAGACGCTTTTTTCAACTCAGAATTTAATTAAAATTTTAACTTTTATTTAATTATAACCTTTCTTCTTAAGCTCAAACGAGAATAGAAATATTTAATAACCAAAAGTTAATAACTCAAAAGTTCAATCTCGATGATTCTGTAAATACACACAAAATTGTTTTTCAAGAGAGACAGTTTATATAATACTCTCTATAAATTTAAAATAATTCATTTGAACAAAAGCTAAAAATATATTTTTTAAAAAATGTTGAAAACCATCAAGAAGAAGACAAATCTTCAGAACAAGTATTATAAACATATTTATTTTAAGTTGATCTAAGATATGAAACGGTATTTCAAAAATAGAAAGATCATGTAATGATAAAAAACTTCTTTAAAAAGAAACATAAAATTTATGTATGCAATAAGGAAATTAGGGATTCAGTTTTAACAAAAAAAGAGGATTTTCGAACTTTAATGTCATTTTAGTAAACTGTTTGATAGAGGAATAATTTCTCTGTATTTTTGAAAAAGAATTGATAAAAAAAAAATTACCGAGTTTGTTAGATGTAAAAAATTGTTAATATTGTATTAAAATCTACAAAAATTTTACTGTAAAAAAAATAAAAATATAAATTTTAAAATTGCACAAATATTTTTGTTTTTACATTTAAACTCTATACTTCGTGTTTATGTGGTTTCAGGATTGTAAAAAACAAATTTTATATTAAATTTTCAAAATTAAAAATAGCGGATGAAATATAAAAATATTCGTATTCACGTAAAACCTAATATATTTTCTGTGTCGCTAAGCACAATTAGGAGATTATATTTTTTACATTCAAAATGGCTGATCCAACATGGCTAATGATTTTTAAAAATTTAATAGACGAACCTAATAACTTAAAAGTTTCTTTAGTGATACCTAGGGGTTTTTTGAGTCGTTGAATACGAATTTGACGTTAAAATTTGAGAAAAATAATTTAATATTGATTAAAACATTGAAAAGTGGAAAAAAGATAACTAAGATTTGAGATAATATATAAAAAATTTAGGAACCCAATTGAGAAATAAGTAATATATTTAATTAAAAAGCGGAGGAAATAATTGCAAAAAAATAAAAGAAAATTTAAATTAAAAAAATTATTGAAAAATGAGAAAAACAGTTAAAAGTTTATAAATTTAATTGAGGAAAGAATAGTGAGAATAATTTAAAATTAAAGAAGTTGATTGTAAAATGATAAGAATAATAATTGAAAAATGAAGAAAAATTATAGAAATAATCGTAAATTAAAGAAAATAATGGAAATTTAAGAGAAATAATTGAAATTTTCAGAATTAATCAGCAAATAATCAAAACAATATAAAATTTGTGAAAATCATTGCAATTTCACAAAAAAATAATCAAAAATTGTCAAAAGAATTTGAAATATGGGAAAAATAATTAACGAATGATTAAAACATTGAAACGTGGATACAGTATCTTAAATTTAAGATAATAAAAAAAAATTAGGAAATTGATTAAAAAATAATTAATATATTTTGTTAAAAGGTGGAGAAAATATAATTGCAAAAAGATAAAAGAAAATGAATTTGAAAAAAATAATTGGTAAATGAGATAAAGAATTAGAAATTTAGGAGTTTGATTGAGGAATGAATAGTGAGAATATTTAAAAATTGAAGAAATTGATTGCAAAACAAGAACAAAAATAATTGGAAATTGAAGAAAATTATTTAAATTTGAGGAAAATATTTTAAAATCTAGGAAATTAATTGAAGAATAATGAAACTAATAAAAAAATTCTGAACAATATTTGCAATGTAATAAAACTAATTAAAAATTAAAGAAAATTATTAAAATTTGAGAAATATGTTTCAAAATTTAGGAGATTAATTGAAGAGTAATGAAAGTAATAATAAATTACAAACAATATTTGCAAAGTAATAAAAATAATTAAGAATTGAAGAAAATTATTAAAATTTGAGAAATATACTTTAAAATCTAAAAAATTAATTAAAGAGTAATGAAAATATTAAAAAATTCGAGACAATATATGCAAAGTAATAACAATAATTAGAAATTGAAGAAAATAATTTTATTTTTTGAGAAATAATTGAAAAAATTCCAACAGGATAAATAAATAATTGCAGAAATATAAAAGAAACTGAAAATATGTAAAAAATGTTTGAAAAATGACATAAATAATTGAAAATTGGAGAAATTGATTGGAAATTGATATTAATAATATTTAAAAATTGGAGAAAATTATTAAAATACGGAGAAAATATTTTAAAATCTAGGAAATTAATTGAAGAATAATGAAAATAATAAAAAATTTGAGAAAATATTTGTAAACTAATAAAAATAATTAAAACTTGAAGAAAATAATTTTAGTTTTGTGAAAAATATTTGAAAAAATTTCAACTTATATTTATAATATAAGAAAATCATTGCAGAATGATGAAAATAATTGTAAATTTAAAAAATTATTAAAATCTGAGATAAATAATAAAAAATTAGAAAAATAATTGAAAAATCAATTTTCTAATAAAATAATTGATAGAAATAATTGTAAATTGAAGAAAATAATAAAAATTAGAAAAAAATAATACAAAAAATTGTAGAAGATAGATGAGATAAACAAGACTATAATTACAATTTTATATTATAATCCTTCCAACTTCAATTAATTTGAAGTTTCATTTTTTAAAAATTTTATTAATCCAGTCTTTGAGAATAGGAAATTTAAAATTATATTTAACAATTTCTTCAATTTTTATGAATTATTTTCTTTTATGATTTAAATTAATTGCTACAATTCTCAACTATTTTTATCATTTTTCAACAATTTCCTCCAATTTCTAATTATATCCATTATTTGTCCATTTTTTCCCTAATTTTTAAATTCAATTTCCGCAAGTTTCAATTCTTTTCTTTAATTTTTTCAAATCAAACTTTTTCAGTTTTAATTATTTCCTCGAATATCAAATTAGTTAAATTATATTTTAATTAATTTTTAACTTCTTCCGTCATTTTTTAATTATTTTCACCAAATATGGTTTTTGTTTTTTAAATTTTAATCATTTTTTTCGAATTGTAAATTCATTTATCCACATTCTTATTAAAAAATTGATTTTTTGTCTGTAGTTTTGCCATATGGAATTCCACAGGAATATTTTTCTATATGGAATTTGCAGACGTACCAGACAGTCGCCGCCCCTGAACATAAGGGTTCTTGGAGTACCATTTTGACAACAAATTTTGAAAACAAATGTAAATTTTATTTTGTACAACACCTGAAATTGTAGATTTCGACAGTAATCAATTAAATAAATTATAATAAAACAAATAATAAGTACTCTAATTAAGTTATAAAAATCAAATATTTAATAATTAGAACCTAAAAGTCTTTAAATTTGAGCAGTTGTACAAAATAACGTTTACCAATGTTTGTACAATATAGCAATCTTCATGATAAGTTTTTTGTCAAAATAGTACTTACTCGGTTTTTGTAATCATTGACACGCTTTTTATAACAAATTTTAAGATTTCGAAATGTCGGATGAAATCAAGGCTGACAAATTTTCAAAAAATTTTTTTATTTTCCTGAAATTTGATGCTATAATATTTTTAGTGTGGTTAAGAATGATTTTGATACCAAGTTTATAAAATGCAAAATGGCGACTCGAAAATATCGAATGATTTCAGGTCGCTAAAAACGAATATGACAGAATTTCAAAATTCAATATGGCGGATCCAATATGGCTGATGAATTTTTTAAAAAATTGTTAGATTTCGCTTGACTTGATATTTGAGAGTATATGTCATCTAAAGAATACTTTAAACTAGATCTGCTATAAATTTCGTATAAAAATATTAGAAACTTTTCATTTTAGAACCAGTTGAAGTAAACTTCTTCTTCTTCTTTTTTTAAAAACGGTAAGAGATAGAAAACATATTATTAGATGAAAAAAGACGCTGCAAAGAATTTCTTACAAGATATTAAATAAGAAATTTTTTTTCTTGAAAAACATTTTCAGATGGTGAGAGAAAAACGAATACCGCTGTTAGAATTTTATGTGCTTTTATTGAATCCAGGGGCTCAATTCAGGGTGTCTACCGAAACATGATTTTCAAATTCCCGGTTTTCCTGGATCTAAAATCACATTTTTCCAGGATTTCTTTTATGTATGATTAATAGCTATAATATTAAAATAGTGAAAAAAATTAAGTGCATAACATATAAGTTTTTAAGGTGAAATTGATCTTTGAAGAAAATAATTTCAAAATGGCAAAAATAATAGAAATTTGAAGAAACAAAATGAAAGATGACAAAACTAATTAAAAATTAAGTAAATAATTAAAAATTTGAAGAAAAGACTTGGAAAATGACAAACATAATTGAAAAATATAAACAAAATAAAAATTTGATGTCAATACATAATTAAAAAACTGGAGAAAAAAATTGTCCATGAAAGAAAATAATTAAATAATTGAAACATCATAAAATTGATAGAAATTTAAAAAAAAATACTTGAAAAATGATAAAAATAATTAAAATTAAAAAAAAATTGAGAAATGACAAAAATAATTGAAAATTACAAAAATAATCAAAAAATGGAATAAATAGTCGAGAAATGACAAAAATAATTGAACCTTGAAAAAAAATGAAAGATGATAAAACTAATTTAAACTTATGTAAAAAATTTATGATTTGAAAAAAAAGATGTAAAAAGGACATAAATAATTGAAAAATGGAGAAACAAAATAAAAATTAGAAATCAATAATTGAAAAATTGGAGATAAAAATTGACGTTTAAAGAAAATAATTAAATAATGACAAAATAATTGCAAAATCCCAAAAAATTTGAAATTTGAAGAAAATACTTGAAAAATGATAAAAATAATTAAAATTAAAAATAAAAAGGAATTGACAAATGACAAAAATAATTGAAAAATTAAAAATTTAATGTAAATTAAAGTAAGAAATTAAAGAATCCATGACAATAATTTATAGATATAAGAAAATAAATTAAATTTGGAGAAAGTAATAAAAAAATGTCGAAAATATTGATAATACTTGAGAAATGACTAAAGTATTAGAAAAGTTTAAAAGCAATTAAAAAACGAGAAAAATCATTATAATAGGATAATGATAATAATTTAAAGATATAAGAAAATAAATACAAAATTTGGAGAAAGTACTAAAACTACTTCGAAAATATTGACAATAATTTAGAAATTACTAAATTAAGTGAACATTTTTAAAAAACAATTAAAAAATGACAAAAATAATTGAAAATAGGAAAAAATAGTCGAGAAATGACAAAAATAATTGAAATTTAAAGAAAGTAAATTGAGAAATTACAAAAAAATTAAATTTGAAGATAATACATGAAAAATAACAAAAATGATAAAAATTTGAGATAAATAATTGAATAATGACATGAATGATTGATAACTGGTGTAAATAGTTATAAGAAGGTAAAATTAAAAAAAAAATTGAAATTTGAAAAAAAAAACAATTGTCAATTGGTGTAAAGTATCTAAAAATTATTGATACATAATAATAAAATTATTGAAGAAAATTGTTGAAATTTGAAGAAAAAAATTGAAAACTGTGTAATAAATTTAAACTAGGTAAGAATTATGTCCATTTCATGGAAATTTCGCTTCCAAGTAAGCAAAATAATTTGCTTCCCCATAGAGGAAGCAAGAAATTAATAATATATAAGTTAATTGGGGAAGTTGTTAAAAAAAAATTTTTTTAATGCAAAAAAATGTAAAAATATGAATTAATTATTTTACGAATTCTTGATCAATTATAAAAGTTATATAGGTCAATCGATTCGTTTTGAGATAAGGAATATGATTTTTGTATTCATTAAGTTGTTTTTTTTTGCATAAAAAAAAAATTTTGGCAAAAAACGATTTTTTTCGATGAAAAAAAGGTGCTCAAAAAAATTTGGTTGAGTATTTTCAAAAATCCTTGTGTCCAAATTTAGATATTCATGAGCTTAATAAGTCATTTAAATTTTATTGGAATCCGTTTAAGCGTTCTCAAAATATCTTTTACACAAAAAACGCTATACACACACACACACACACACACACATACATCTGGACATTTGCTTAGAAATAAAAATTTTCGCTTTTTAGATGAAAATGAGTCGATTTAGACTATTTTTGGAAAATCGAAAATTTTAACGATCACAAAGCTTCCTCTATGAGGAAGGAAAATGATAAAAATAATTTAAATTTGATGTAAAAATTGAAAGACGACGAAAGTAATTGACAATACTGGTTTAAAAATTTGTAGACATTAATTAAAAAATTGAAAAAGTAATTAAAATTCGAGGAAACTAATTAAACAATGTCAAAATTTATTGAAATATAAAGAACATAATTGTATATAATAATAATAGATAATTATTATTTTACTAAGAAAGTGAGAAAAGTAATTTTTTTTAAAGTCATGAACAGGGCCGGATTTATATGTAGGCAAACTAGGCAACTGCCTAGGGGCCCCCACCAAAAAGGGCCCCCACCAGCTATAAGATTTTCCACAAAAATAACTTCGAAAAATATTTTTAGGCATTTAAAAATCTGAAAAAACCCAGTAAGAAAAAGAGAAAATTAAAAAATATTGAAATTTTATGATTTTCGAAGAAAAAGAAAAACTGTTCAATCTTTTTTAATACCTTTTTTGTTCAATCTATTCGAATCCGGTGATATCACCAACTTTTATCGAAAAGTCAATTTTTACTAATACGTTTCTTAATATTTTACAATCCAAATGAATCCCTTTATAACGAAAAAAATAAAATGTATATATTTTAATACCCACAGTTCAGATTATTGAATCCAAATGAATCTCTTTATAATGAAAATAAAATTCAAATACAATGAATATTTTCGAATACCCACTTTATATAGTATATACAGTTCTTTAAATTTGTATAACATTATTTCTTCATGTTTGATTTTAATAAAATTAATCTAAAAAAATTGAGAAAGCTTATTTACATATTTAAGAAATTGTTTTTTACCTTATATTTGATTTAGAGAAAACAGATATTTGAATATTGTTTAGTATAACATTTACTATTCTGATTATTTATATAGGTTAAATGAATCTGAACTGTAGGTATTCCAGAATATACCTTTTTTCATTATAAAGGGATTTATTTGGATTAAGTAAATCTGAATTATGTGTATTAAAAAACACTCATTTTATTATTTTATTTATAGGAGAAATCATTTCGAATAAATAAATCTGAACTGTGGGTATTAGAAAACATACACTTTTTTTCATTATAAAAGGGTTCATTTGGATTAAATAAATTTTAACTGCCGGTATTAAAAAATATTAATTTTTTTTTAATTATAAAGGGATTCATTTGGATTTAATAAATCTGTATTGCGGGTATTCTAAAATATTCGTTTTACTTTTTTCTATTTTTATTAGAAAGGGATTTACTTGGATTCAATTAATCTTAACTGTGGATATTACAAAATAATAATTTTTTTTTTAATTATAAAGGGATTCATTTAGATTTAATAAATCTGTACTGCGGGTATTCTAAAATATTCGTTTTACTTTTCTTTTATTTTCATTATAAAGGGATTTACTTGGATTCAATTAATCCTAACTGTGGATTTTACAAAATAATAACTTTATTTTTCTTATTATAAACGCATTCATTTTGATTGAAAAATATTTAGAAACGTGTATTAATAAGGATTGATTTTCGAGTAAAAGTAGATGCTATCGCCGGATACACATGTATTGGACAAAAAAGGTATTCAAAAGTATTAACAAATTTTAATACTTTTCAATTCCTCTCTTATTACTGGGACTTTTATAAAATAATTGTAAGTTTTTAGGAATTCAAAAAGCCCGCTCATTAAAAAAGTGTCAAGTTTTGAAACTGCTTTTTCGACTTGAGTAAATTTCGGAAAAATCCATTCCTTGCATAGGCCCCCACCAGCGTCTGCCTATGGCCCCATGTTTGGTAAATCCGGGCCTGTTCATGAATTACCACCGAGTAACAATAAGTTTGAAGTGAATTTGAGCAATTTTGCAAAATATGTCTGCCAAATTTGATCCGCCATTCTGAATTTTGAAAAATTGGTAAATCTGATATCGTTTTCACAATCAGAGACTTCGAAAACTAGTAATAAGTTTCAAGCGAATTTGAAGAATTATGAAAACGAATTAGCTGATATTTTTAGAAATTCCCGGATATAATTTTTTTCCCGGGTTTTTCCCGGTCGAACTAAAATCCCGGCAAATTCCCGGTTTTCCCGGAATTCCCGGTGAGGTGATACCCTGTTGTCAATTGCATAAAAAATAAAGGATAACAAAATTCTCGCTCGAGTTTAAAATGAATTTTTATTTTGTTGGGAGAAAATTGGTAGGTGGTAAAGAAAAGATTAAAACCTAAATTAAACTGCGATATCCTATCGGCAAGATCAGAGAAACTGGTAATCTGTAGATTCTAGGATCGACATTTGCGGCTTATGGTTCGGTCCTACTTATTACTCCGACAAGCTGTCTCCCTGTCGTAAACGTCGAGTAGGTATGAGTACACTTTTTGTAGCGAGAGTGTGTATGTGTGTGTGTGTGAGGCTAGGTTCACTTGTGTGCATGTAAGTGAACACTTGTTGCGTGGGTGTCGGTCCCACGCGTCTAGGTGGGGCCCACACTCTTGGGCCCAGCTTCTCTCATCTCTTGTGGACCTGGTCTGGTCATTACATATATGGAAGAAGGTACAATCTACCAAACTTGATGCACACGACCACTCTCAGTACCGTGAGATCATGAGAAAATCATCCTTCCAACATTCTCGTCAAACACTTAATCTAAACGAGGATACGAATTTTCTAAATTAACTGTCTAATATACTCAACACTAACAAGAACCTCAACTCTCAATTGATGTCAGGTTATGCTAAGTTATACTGAAATTTCAAATTTTCAGATTTTAGTTGGTAACATGTGCAGATGGCGACATCTTACGGAAGAATCTTAATTTATACTTGCAAACATAACCTCTTCTTTTTTAGCAGTTGTTTATAGCAATGTGCCGTTTCCGAAATTTATAATTTTTTAAACTTTCAGTTGAAAGTTTCAATAAAAAATTTCAAATTAATTGAAACTTATGAAACTTTAGCCATAACGTCTAAATTTTTAAAGTTAATAGTTTAAAAATGATTTAGTTACGTTTCGAATTAGTCTTTTTAACTGTAAAAATCAAATTTCAATGCAAATAATTTTTGAAAATGATTTTATTTCACGAAATAGAGGTTGGGACCTTCTGCGCAAACTCAGTACTCTTACTATGGCGCTAAAATTTAAATTTGCATAATATTGGTTAATAATTATTCAAGTTAATTCTAATATTTCTAAGTAAGTGCATGATTAAACTATTCTAAATGTTTTAATTTTAATGTTTTATTTCTAAAAAAATTTATTTCCTTAATTTTAATTGTTATAACATTATTTTTCCTTTATTTTTAATTAATAAACTAAGATCTTCTTTAAATTAAATATAATATAATAAATATAAATATAAAATATAACTTGATATTAATATTTGGCGAAGGCAAATTGCTTTATTTTGAAAAATTATATTTTTAATTTTTGTTTTCAAAAAGGTTAATTTTGGGAATAAAACAGTAAACAAAGCAATTTCACATTGTTCATTCAAATTAAACATTATAAATTTAAAAATATTACCAAAATTTTCAGAATTAGAAATATTTCGAATTATATTATTTTCTTAAAATAAAGTATTTTAGTAAAATTTGAATCATTTAAATTAAGGATCAGTTAATTAATCAGCTAAATAAAGAAAACCATAAATTGTTTATTTTTCAAAAAAATAATTGCATTCAAACAATAAATAATAATAATAATTTGCAGGTTCATTCCCGGATTTTTTAAATTATTTTTTCACTCATAAAAATTGTTTTAAAATTTAAATTCAATTTCTCAATTGTAAGACTATTTCTTTTAATTCTCCACTATTTCCTTCAAATTTCAATTCCATTTTTTAATTATTTTCTTTATTATTAAAAATTTATTGCCTTTTTTCAATTATTTTTCCGAGTACCAATAAATTTTTTTGATTTTATTTTCTTCTACATTCAATAATTATTGTGCTTTTTCAATTTTTAGTTTTATTCTTAAAATTTCAATTCCTTTTTGCAATTTTTTATTATTTTCTTAATTTTTCAATTTTTTTTCCTCTTTTTTAAATTATTTTTTTCAATTTTCAATCTAGTTGTTCCATGTTCAATTACTTCCAACAATTATTCCTATAATTTTCATATTTTTCAAATTATTTTGTTTAAATTTAATATTAATTGTTTATTTTTTAAAGTTATATTTTTTTAATTGTGAATTAATTCACTTTCCAACTAATTCTTACAATTATTATTTATTATGTATTTTTTGCTCAGTTTTGTATTAATCTAGCCATTGTTGGAATTTTATTCTGAATTTGAATTTTTTTTTCTTTCGTTTATAATTTTTTTTCAATTATTATAATTATTTTTTCAAGTTTCAATTCAATTCTTAAATTTTCAATTTATTTCTTGAAGTTTTTATTATTTTCTTCGTTTTTCAATTATTTTCTTTAATTTCAATTATTTAGGATTTTCAAAACAGTTTTTCAATTTGCAATTATTTCCAACAGTTTTGTTTGACTTTAATATTTTTTGTTTAATTTTTTAAATTATTCTTTTTAAATTGTGTAATTATCTCGACATTTTTCGAGTTTTGTTTTCAATTTTAAATTAGTTTCGTTTTTTTCAGTTTTTATCTTAAATTTTGTAATTGTTGTTCTAATTTTCATTATTTGATTTGCAAAAATTTTTAGTTAAATTTAATCTTAAATTCTATAAATTTCTTTTACATTTCTTTAAAAAAAGGAGAAAAACTTTTTTCATAAAAAAGTGCCTCAAAAAATAGTGAAGAATAAGTTTTTCTAGAAGAATTGTATTCATTAAATTTTTATAATAAATATTTTTGTGCAAATTATAATGGAAATATCTCGCACAAAAGAGTAATTTTTTTAATTTTTACAATTTTTATGTTCTCACTTTTAAGATAAAATCTTCTGGAAAAATTGTCTACTTTGATTTTAATAATTTACAAATTTGATAAATTTCATGAAAAGTTTCATGGATCATAAGTTTCATGATTTGAAACTTTCAAAACGAAATTTTCAAAATGAAACTTTCAACGGCACATTGCTAGTTGTTTACAGAGTTCTAGAGTTGCAAAATTCTCGGAAATTTAAAATCCAGTTACATTCTTGAAAATATAACCGAGAATATTCTCCTTCCGAAGAATTTATGAAAATTTTCTACGATTGAATGAGCTCCACTATATTTTGAAACACAAACAATTTATTGAAATAAGAATGGATAAATAACAAAATAATTAGCATTAAAAATTAACTATAAGGCAGTTTAGTGTAAAAATTATTGTTAAATATAACAATTATGAACGGTGTTTTATATAAATTATCAAAATTGTAATTTCTTATATTCAACTAGATTAAACAACGCGCGTTGAGGCGCTATTAGTTCCTACACGTTATGTTATGAACAGTTGTAAATATTTTAAATATAATATTTAAAAAAATAATGGCAAATTTTGCAAATTAATTAAAAAAAAAATTCATGAAAAAGATTAACATTGTCGAAAGTAATTTAAAAAAACGTAGAGATAGTTTAAAATTAAAGAAAATAATTTAAATTTGAGAAAAATACTTCAAAATTCTAGAAATAAATTGAAAAATTAAAATAATGAAAAATTAAAGAAAATAATTGAAAATTGAAAAAAATGATTGTAATTGAGATCAATAATTAAAATTTGAGAAAACTATTGAAAAAATTTCGTAATATATTTGAAATAAAGGAAAATTAAAGAAAATTTCAGAAAAATAATTGAAACTTTTAGAATTTTGTTGCAAAAAAAAGAAGAAAGAAATTAAAAATTAGACTAAATAAATTTTAAAAAAATAAACATAATTTAAAATTGAATAGAAAAATGAAAATTTCAGATAAATAATTAAAAACTTTTTGGAAATTATTAAAAAAAATGTAAGTAATTGAAAATTGAAGAAAATAATAAACAAATAATATAAATAATTGAAAATTTAATTAAATAACCTCGCCGAAATAATTTTCTAATTTTTATATATAAGCATTTTACCTGTTAAATATTAAGTACTTATGTACAAAAGGGCACTGCCCGTAAATTGTTGTTAAATAAATAAATAAATAAATAACTGAAATATTAGATAAATAGTCTAAAATTGGGAAATTATGAAAAGAATTGAAAATGATTCAAAATTGAAGAAAATAATAGGCAATTTGAGAAAAGTACTTCAAAATCTTAGAAGTGAATTGAAACAATTAGAATAAGAAAAAATTTGAGAAAATAATTGAAAATTAAAAAAAATACGACTGAATTTGAGATCAACAATTTTAATTTTAGAAAATTAGTTCAGATATGATAAAAATGATTAAAAATGTAAGAAAATAATGAAAAAATAATGTAAATTTATTTATTTATTTATTTATTGAATCCTTCAATTAAATAAATAAAGTAAAGAATTTTAAAATTGAAGAAAATAATTAAGTTTTGTGAAATTAATTGAAAAATTACATAATATATTTTAAATAAAGGAAAAGTATAGAAAATTTCAGAAAACTGCTTAAAACTTTTAGCAATTCTTTACAAAAAAAAAAAGAAGAAAGTATTTAAAAACTAGACAAAATAAATGAAAAAAAAACATAATTTCAAATTAAAAAGAAAAATATTTAATTTAAGAGAAATAGGTAACATATTTTAAATAAAGGAATATACATAAAGTACAAGAAAAGCGTAAATATAATTGAAAATTTAATAGAAAAATGAAAATTTCAGATAAATAATTAAAAACTTTTAGGAAATTATAAAAAAGAACGTAAGTAATTAAAAATGGAAGAGGATAATAAACAAATAATATAAATAATTGAAAATTTAATTAAATAATTAAAATATTAGATAAATAGTTTAAAATTTGAAAATTGAGTAGAGAATTGAAAATCATTAAAAATTGAAGAAAATAATAAGAAATTTGAGAAAAATATTTTAAAATGTTAGAAAATAATTTAAAAATTAAGAATAATTAAAAATTGGAGGAAATAATTGAAAAATGATTTTAAAATTTGAAACTTGGAGAAAATAATTGAAATATGATAAAATTAATGATAAGTTGACAAAAATTATTATTTCTGTATAAATACTTTGCAAGGTTCCCATAATGGTCAATTTTTTACTGTGGGATACATTAGGAAATAAATAAAAATAAATAAAATAATAGAAAAATACTTAAAAATATTAGAAAATAATTTTAGATAATGAGAATAATACTTAACAATCGAGAAAAATAATTGTAAAATGATAAAATTAATTCAAAATTGAGAAAACTAAGTGAAATATGCTGGAAATAATTTAAGATTTAGAAAAAAAATTGAAATATGATATATGATAAAAGTAACTGAAATATGAAAAATTGAAAACAGTAAATAAAATTGAGGGAAATAATTAAAAAAAATCATAGAATATGTATATTCAAAGAAAGAAAATAATTACAAAATTACTTTAAAAATTTTGATTAAAAATCGCACACATAATCGAAAATTGATGACAATAATCTAAATTTGTGATAATAACTACAAATTTTGGAAATTAATTGAAAAATAATGAAAATATTAAAAGATGGAGACAATCATTGCAAAATAATAAAGAGAAATGAAAACTGAACAAAATAGTTATTTGAAATATTTGAAAGTTCAAGAAATTAATTTAGAAATTATGAAAATGATTAAAAACTGAAGGTAATAATTGCAAATTGACAAAAATAATTGTAAATAATAAAAATTAATTTAAATTCGCGACGAATAATATAAAATTTAGGAATAAATAATTATATTGATTTAATGTCAAGGAAAAAATAATTAAAATCGAAAAAGTGATTAAAAAAACTAAACAAAATAATTAAAATTTGAGGAAGGTAAATTTAAGAGGTTGGGAAACAATTTAAAGATAATTAAAAGAATTAAAAATTGCAGAAAAGAATTAAAAAATGATAAAAATAGTTCAAAATTCAAATTTAGTATATTTGAAACGTGGATTAATTAAACTTTTAATCAATGCAAGTTCACATTAACTGAAATTTGAAGAAATAAATTGCCATAATTTCAAAATTTGAGAACATTTTAAAAAGGTGAAATATGATTTAAAATTTAAAAAGAAAAAAACTTCTATGTAAAAAATCATGTATAATTGGGGCCCCATTTTCCTGTTTGCCCCAGGGCCCTTGCCCTCCCAGTTACGCCACTGTTTATTAATTAGCATTTTTTATTTCATAAATAGTAAATTCTTTTAAAGAATAATAAAAATTTATAAGTTAGTATTTTTGACTGTTCAGCTGTTGTATCTCTATATATACTGATTAGAAAATGTTAATTATAAGAATTTTTATTTAAATTGTCTTTTTCCCCATCAATTTTAACTCAAAATTATATGTAATTTTTTTCTTAAATTTAGAAAATTACACTTTTTCTCCTTCTACAGAAGTTTTTCGCGTTTTTTTTACTTTTTTACCTACTTTTTCAATTCAAATTCACGCTACCAAATAGCGTATTGAAGTTTATCCATTCCCAATAATGAATACTTTTTTTACAAAATTTCTAAAAATAATTTATAATAAAATATTTAAGTATAACACAATTATATGTCCACTAACTTTTCATTTAAAAGCATTTTGTAGAATTATTTTAAGAATATAATGCTTTACAAAGTAATATTTGTAGTCAAAAATATTTTTTGACGTAGTTTTATGTTTACTGGTGGTTTTAAAGATATATATAAATGCAAGTTATTCATTATCTTTGATGAATAAAATTTATTGAATGTCAATGTTTGCAATAAATATTAATGATTATTTTCTCATTGGTTTTTCTAAGTGTTTTATATAATTATCTTTTTTTTTTGTAAAATAGAAACTGAAAAATAACACGACTATTTAGTAGTAAATTGTTTTGTTCACAAATAATAATGATGTTACAAGTTAAAAATTGATGTTGCAAAACTCGCAATACAATTTTTTTTTTAAATTAAATAAGGACCTCATTTTGTCAGTATTAAAAAATTAAATCAACAATTGATATTCAAATTATCTTTTTTATAATGTTTTCGAAACAAACCTCCAATATTTAGTTAATTCACATTTCATTGTAATAATACAAGTTGCAAAATTAGAATTTAATATATTTCAAATTACAAATACTATTTTCAATATTTACAAAATACTAGAACATTTTTTGTACATTCATAAATATATAGAAATTCTTAGTCAAAATATATTAATTATTACTTATATTTAGATAGGCAATAGTAATAAAAAATAAAGCTTAACTATATTTTTTCAAATTTAGTGCCATATTTTAAAGTTTTAATCGTGGCACCGATAGTTTCAATAAATTCTGCATTATGAGTTTGGAACCCTTTCTGCTGTTAAAACTCATGTTTTAATGTTTATAACCTCAAAATGTGTGCCAATTTAATACGCGACTACAAGTAATTGTCTTTAAAATTGAACAAAGTGTTGAGTTTAATATGTAATCATATCAAGTAATTATTATATTTCTATGTACTTATTTATTATTTAACATTATTATCTGGTTTCTTTTTCTTCAATTTTTGGTGTTAGATTACGATATTATTTTTAATGAACGAAACGTATTATTTGAAAAAATGTTTCACACTTTTAAAGGTTATATTTATGTATTATGTATTTTACCAGAAATGAGGATTTGCATTGAAAATGTAGAAAACACATTGCGTTGGCTTGAATTTTAGATTGCATTAAAGATTAACTTGTATGGAAAAAGCCTCTTGAGTTGGCACTCACTCAGAATAACTATATCTTACGAGATTTAATCTATTCCACTGATGATAGTTTCAATTCTACAATTATTCAGATAAACAAAGTTTCCGTGAAAATCATGTATAAACGCAACATCTTATCAGATTGGTATCTTTAACAACACTCCACAGGAAATACTTGATTATGACTCACAAATTTTTATTATACAATGAGACACAGTAAAAAAAAATGTTAAAATTGGATTAAACGTATTTTCAGCATTGCCTTGTTTGAAAATACTTGGAAATGTGTAAAACTGTTTAGAACTACTTAGGACTGTTTCAAACTAGTTTAAAGTTGTTAGGATCTTTATTCAAATTCTTAAAACTGGTCCCACATTGTTGAGAACTATTTAGAACTATCTTAAACAATTCAAATGTTAAAAAATATTTGTAACTGCTTAAAAAAGTTTCGAACTACTTAGGACTACTTTAAAGTTTAAACTAGTTTAAAACTGATAAAAACTTTATGCAAATACTTTAAAACTGGTCCCTAATTGTTCAGAGATACTTAGAACTATTTAAAACAGTTTAAATCTTGTTTAAAAATATTTGGAACTGCTTAAAAATTAAAACTGTTTCAGAACTACTTCAGACTGTTTATAACCAGTTTAAAATGGTTTTCAACCAGTTCCAAATTTTTTACAGCTAGTACAAAATTGTTTATAACCTGTTTAAAACTATTTAGAACTGTATAAAAATGTTTAGAAGAATTTTAAATTGTTTTGAACTAGGCAAGGCCAATTAAGAACTTGTTCAAAATTTTTAGAACTAATTCCACTTTGCTTGCAACTATTTTGAACTTGTTTTGAACTTGTTCGAAACTGCTCAAAACTGTTAAGAACTTGTTCAAAAATGTTAAAAGTTGTTTAGCATTTGCTTAAAATTGTTAAAAAAAATTTGATTGTTTAAAAATTGTTCATAACTGTTTAAAACTCGTTCTCAACTGTTCAAAACTGCTTTAAACTGTTTAGAACTTATATGAAACTGTTCTAAACTGTTAAAAACTTGTTCAAAAATGTATAAAATTGTTTAGTATTTTTTTAAAACTGTTAACAATGTTTAAAACTTTTTAAACGTTTTTCTCAACTGTTTGAAACTTGTTCTAAACTGTTCTAAACTGTTTGAAATTTGTTCTAAAAGTTTTTAAACTGTTTAGAACTTGTTAGAAACTGTTTTAAAATGTTTAGAGCTTGTTCTAAACTGTTTTAAACTGTATAGAACTTGTTCAAAACTGCTTCAATCTGTTTAAAAATTGTTTAAAATTATTTTAAACTGTTCGAAACTGTTTAGAACTTGTTATAATTTGAAACTACTTTAAATTCTTGAAAACTTATTCAAAACTGTTTAAAACTTTTTAAATATTTTTCGAAACTATTTTAAACGAGGGGGTATTTTCTTGCGTATTGGAGTGTACACTTCTCTGGTAATAGCCATGTATTACTCGTAATAGAGCGTAATAGTCAGTAATATTGCGTATTGATAGGTAATAGTTATGCAATAGTAAGTAATATCGTGTAATAGTCCCGTAATAGTGCGTAATAGTAACTGTTCTTTGCATAGCTTAAGTCATTAAATGATTAATAAATTAGAAAAGAATATATTGCACTTCCAATTGATTATATTTGGATTTGAATTAGGCGCGAATACAAGCTAATACTACTACACTGTAAAATAATTCGTTGTATTTTTCTCGTTCGTTTTATACATTTTTATTCTTGTAAATTAATGAAAATTTTTCATTTCGTCCTACGTGAGTTATTTATTTATTTAATGTAAATAATAATATGTTCTTATGACTACTGTGTTCATTAAGCTTGATTTTAAATGTTTCGTCAAGTGTTTGGTAATTTTTAATAAACTGTTCTCGTTCGTTTTATACAACGTGTTAATTCGAGAAAAAAAACCGAAAATTGGTTCGATTTATCATCTTCCTAAAGAAGGAAATTTTCAGGTATTTAAAAAAAATTATCTAAAATGAAAAGAATTAAGTTTTTTTTATAGTATTTGACTTTAATTTGTCAATTTTTCATCATAGAAATAGTCATTTAAAACAAGGAACTAACCATGTTCTCAGGGCTGTTATTGATTTAAATCACTTTGATTTAAATCGTGATTTAAATCATGATTTAAATCATTGGAAAATTGGCATTAAAATCATGATTTAAATCCAAAGTTTACAATTCTCCGGTGCATGTAAAACATCACAAACCATAAACAAAACCCACAAATTTGTAGATAAATTTTAAAAATTTTAATATTTTAATCTTTATAAAATTTAAAAAATTGTGCTAATACAGATGATCAAAATACCTACGATTTACAAATCTTTGGTATGAAGATAGCAAAAAAAGTATTACAATTTTATATCTTCATATTATATAAATTCCAATTAAGTCATATTCCAATTTGATCAAACTTTTAAATTTCAATTAATTCAAATTTGAATGGATATTAATTAATGCAAAATAATTAAATAATATTAATACTTTTTTATATTCACAATAATCCTTTTTTTTAATATTCTTACAAGATTTCCAAGAGATTTTAATTTTTTTAAACTATTTATATTAATTTTTATCTTATAATTTCTTATTTTAACAAAATTTTAAGTTTTTTTCTACTTTTACTTTTGATATTTTTAATATTTCTTATTCGTCTTTTTATTTTTGGATTTTCTTTAATTTTTCTCTTTTTATGCAAATTATTTAATATTATTTTAAACAATTCCGTTATTATAACATTCACGAAACTTTTTATTTCGTTGATTTTCATAATTATTTAAATATTTTTAAAAATAAATACCCTTATTTTTTTGGTAAGTTTATTCAATTTTTTTTAAGAATAGAATCTTGTCTAATCTTTGCGAGATTTTTTGCAAACTTACTTATTCTTCCATAAAGTTTTTAGATTTTCTTTATTTTTGTAAATTTATTTGTTGGACTTATTTTAAGTGTAATATTATAAAATTGGGTTTGGTTTAATTTGCTTAAACTTTTTTTATTTTTAAAGGATTTTTAAGTTTCTTTTGTCGACTTTCTTTATATTTATCTTGATATTGTATACATTTTTTAATTTTATTTTTTGTACTTTTTACATTTTTTTAGTTTGTTAGATTAAGGAAAAAAACATTTCTATATTTTCTTCCTATTTATTTAATTTTCTTAAAGTTTCACTATTTTTTTAGTTCTTTTTTGCGTTTTAATTAATTCTCTAATTTTTGTTATCATTTTTCTATTTCTAAGAAGTATTTTTCCTTCTTTTCAATTGTTTATTTTTTATCTTATATGTAATTACGAATTTTTGAAAACATTTATTTGGTGCTTTTTTTTACATTTTTAAATTTCCCAATTTTCTACTTTTTTGATTTTCCATTCAATTTATAAAATAATTCTCTAATTTTTCTAAACTTAAAATTTTGTTCTCTTTAGTAATATATTTTAACGTTTTCTTAATTATCTTCTTATTTATTATTTTAATTTTAAAAAAATGTCCGTAAATAGTTTAATTTTTTGAAAAGAGTTTCTACTTTTTTTATATAATTATGTCACTGTTTCATTCTTGTGTTATTTTTTAATTTTTTCTTTAATTAACTACTTACAAATAAACATTTGGAGATTTTAAATACTGATTATATTTTTAAAAAAGTCAATTTTTGACTTAAATCAAAAAAATCCGATTTAAATCAAATAAATCCGATTTTTTTTTAAATCATGATTTTTATCAGCCCTGCATGTTCTATTTCACCCGGACAATTTCATCTCTCTCGGAATTGTCTTTTTTTTAATAATTTTTTATAAACTGAGAAAAAATGAAAGAAAATTAAAACGGCTTCACAAGCCAATGTATATGGATGTTAATTAATATTAAAGTATTTTACAAAAATTCAAAAAAGCTATTCCAACTCTTCCGGACTTACTCTTAATTAAGTTTATTTCGTTCTATATGTGAGTTATTTATTGTAGATTTAAAGTAAATATGTTCTTATGACTAAATTTTTAGTATTTATTTATCTATTTCATTGAAAATATTTAATATTACACCTGTAATATTGTGTAATACTCATGTAATGTACCGTAATATACCGTAATATATCGTATTATTTTTGTAATATAGCGTATTGGCGTAATACTAGCGTAATAGGCGTATTAGATACGTATTAGTCGTAATATACGTAATAGGGATTACTCTGTACGTCTTTTTTTAAAGAAAATACCCCCTCGATTTTAAACTGTTCTAAACTCTTAAAAACATGCTTAAATTTGCTTATAACTGTTGAGAACTCGTTAAGAATTGTTCAAACTTATTCAAAACTGTTTAAAACTTGTTTCAAATTATTTAAAACTGTTTAATTTGCAATTTTTTGAGACTGGTTCAAATCTATTTAGAACCTATTCAAAAGTTCCTTTTTTAAACTTTTTAGAACTTTCATCTACTTTGATTTTAAAGTTCAAAATAATTAATCAACCTCAACTTCAAGTTTATCTTGACTTATATAATGAATATTTATTTAATTAAGAAACCAATTTTTTTTTATACGCGAAAATGATTTAAATCGAATTTTTAGAACCGTTCTTCTAAAGCATATATTCTCTTTAACAATTCAATATTTTTGTTCTCTAAATCCGGGAAAAACGTATTTGTAGTTCTAAAAATTTTCCAAAATTCGCTCTGAATAACCAGTAAAAATGCTAGAATTTAAAAATCATTCTTTTGCAAAAATCTTGAACATCGTAAAACCGAAATTTTAGTTTCAAAATGAAAAAACCTGATTATTATTAATATTGATAACCGTTTTCTGAAAAAAGTACCACTGAAAAAAAACCGATTAATTCTTTAAATTTATACATAGCATGACATTTTAATTATACAACTTACAAGGTGAACTTTATAAGACCTTAATTGAGAGTAATAAATGCTCGCAGAATTTACAGCTACACTTAATCTTTACAAAATAACTGCACATGATACTTCTATAAAAAAAAAAGTAATTATCCAGAAATTTTAGTTCAAAGCAAGTGAAAATCTGTTTAATTAAATTAGAAATTACTGAAGAGAGACCTTTACTTTAAAGTTTATTTTTACGATCAACGTATTATCTTTAATTAAATTCATCGACATTTAATTTAGTTATTTAATAATTTCCTTAATAAACTAATTTCACTGAACAATTTTAAGGTAGGGTTTTTTTAATTAAGTTAAAAGTTTCACATTTAACGAGAAATTGAATAAGAAAATCATTTGCCTGGAATTTGACTAAAACCGAAAAGTGTTAAAAACGAAATTGGTATAAAGCTGTTGCTTTGGGCGGCAATTTACCTACAGCGAATCAGAAATTTTGCACTTATCCTCTCTCGTTATCTGCATACAGGGCCGGCCAGCATTCCTCTCGAATCACGCTGCTTCTGCATAGAAATGATCTCCTCAACACATTTTAATTATACGAGTTGATTAACACACTTCTTTCCTAGCCAATAGAATAATTAAAATTTACATTTTTCATTCAAAGTGCCAATCTTCATTTTTCCCAGTTTATAAACTGCTCAGCCGTGCTTTATCCAACAAGAAAGAATTTTTAGAAATTGACAAAATTCATGACAATCAATATTAAACAATACTTTTTTATAATGTAGCTTATTTACTGGGGTGGTCCAAAACATATTTTTTTTTATTTTTAATGCTCTCACCCCCTAGGATTGTTCCATATCGAAAAAAATACCTCTATTTTTTTAATTTTTAGGGTTCCGTACCGTAAAACGGAACCCTATTAAAATCACTATGTGTGTCCGTTTTCGCACCCCTTCTAACTTCTAAACTATATGAGCTAAAGTCTTCTAATTTAGTCCACATATGTAATTTCACCTTGGATTTACGAAAATGATATGGAAAACGCGATTCCAGCTCATGAACATGCCGAAATCCAGCAAAAACTACTTTTTTGCCCTAAAATTGAAATAAATGACCATGTCCCCCCCCCCCCCCTAATCTTCTAAACTATTTGACTTAAAATGCTGAAATTTGGTACACATATGTAGATTCACGTGTAGATTACAGGAAAATTATAGAGAACTCTCGTAAAGACTGTCTTCATAGTGTTTACTAGCCAAAAAGTACGATTTTTTGAAAAAAATTCAAAAAAATGACCATGTCCCCCCCCCTAATCTTCGAAACTACTTGACCTAGGATGCTGAAATTTGGTACACATATGTAGATTTACGTGTAGATTACAGAAAACTTATACAGAACTTTCGTAAAGACTGTCTTCATAGTGTTTACTAGCCAAAAAGTACGATTTTTTGAAAAAAATTCGAAAAAATGACCATGTCCCCCCCCTAATCTTCCAAACTACTTGACCTAGAATGCTGAAATTTGGTACACATATGTAGATTTACGTGTAGATTACAGGAAAATTATAGAGAACTCTCGTAAAGACTGTCTTCATAGTGTTTACTAGCCAAAAAGTACGATTTTTTGAAAAAAATTCAAAAAAATGACCAATTCCCCCCCCCCCCCTAATCTTCTAAACTATTTGACTTAGGATGATGAAATTTGGTACACATATGTAGATTTACGTGTAGATTACAGGAAAATTATAGAGAACTCTCGTAAAGACGGTCTTCATAGTGTTTACTTGCCAAAAAGTACAATTTTTAGAAAAAAATTCAAAAAAATGACCATGCCCCCCCCCCCCCCCCCTAATCTTCTAAACTATTTGACTTAGGATGCTGAAATTTGGTACACATATGTAGATTGACGTGTAGATTACAGGAAAATTATAGAGAACTTTCGTAAAGACTGTCTTCATAGTCTTTACTAACCAAAAAAAAAACGATTTTTCGAAAAAAAATCTTCCAAATCTTCCCCTAATCTTCCAAACTATTTGACCTAGGATGCTGAAATTTTATACACATATGTAGATTTACGTGTAGATCACAGGAAATCATAGAGAACTTTTGTAAAGGCGGTTTTCACAATGTTTACTAGCCAAAACCTACGATTTTTTTAAAGAAAATTCGAAAAAATGACCGAGCCCCCCCCCTTTTAAATCGTTTGTAGTATTTGACTTGGGATCCCGGGAACAAGGGTTTATATATAATCAGATACATTTCAGATATCATCAGATATATTGTAGATATAATCAGATATATTTCAGATCTAATGATATATGATTTGATCTATTCAGATATAATCAGATATAATCAGTTATTTAAACATATATCTGCTTATATATATTTAGATATAATCAGATCTGATATTATATCTGTTTATATCTAGATAGATATCGCCTGATGTGAGGTCATATCTAACTAGATATATTTTAACATAGAGTCAGAATTTATGAAGTGGCCCCCTATTTCACCAACATTGACAAAAGATAAAAGTCAATACATTTTTTTGTAGTATTAACTAATACAAATTAGTTGCTAAAAGGGTTTTTGAAAATTTTGAAAATTTAAAAAGTTATAAACAATTATAATTTTATGTACCCTATTTTTGAAAAATTCATAGTTTAAAGAGTTCAAATTAAAAATGAACATTAATACCCGGAGTTTACTGACAATAGTTGTAACTTTTAAGTACCATAACTGATGTACCAAAAAAAAAATTTTTTTTATGAAAAATTTTTTATTTTTAATAAACAAATTACATTATTTTCCTGTTCCAAATCGCAAATTAAAGTTTTTTTTTGAGATAACGAAACTCTATACATCCAAGAAGATGTTTATGCAAAAACATTTTAGTATTCTTTAATATTGAAAAAATTACATGGTTTTTTGTTGCGCGCCCTGTTACGCTTGAGTGAAGTGCACCGGCCGCGACGCGACGCCACGGCAGTGGGACAAAACCGGCTTTTCGTGGACAAATTAACTTGTAGGTCAGAATTCTTGACGGATTAACATGTATTTTTTTTATGTGAGAAAGTAAATTCGATCGAAGGAAGGCAAATAAATAACATAAACAATGTTATTTTTTAATAGTCAGAACGACGTTTCGACGACATGGTTCGTCGTCATCATCAGGTTCTAAAATTTTATTAACAAAAATAATGAATTGTCACAAACATAAAAAGAAAAAACAAACAAAAAACACTAAAAAATAAATAAATAAAATTTACCGAAATTAAAATGAAATTATTACATATTGTAATTTGTCGAACAGTTAAAATATAATCCAAATGCTACAAGCATTTTGTCAAGACTGAGTTGAAAATATTTTTAAAAATTTAAAGAGCAGTAGAAATTCGGAGTCAGTGAACTTAAAGGTAAACAAAACAGAGACGGATATAGAAAGAAAAGTACAATCACAATTTCAATCGATTGATTAATGGAAAATAGATTTTGTTCAGGTATAAAATATCTTCTTTTTTGTTAATAGTAAAACCGTGATTTTTAATATGCAACATTTCAGAAAAAACACGTTTTTTATAATTTGATTCACGATCTATAATATGAGAGTTATTCCAATCGAATTCGTGATTGTACTTAGATTGATGTGTACTGAAAATAGGATCATTGTTATTGCAGTTAGATTTGTGTTCATTAGTACGTTTTTTTAATGTACGTTTTGTTTCGCCAATATAGCTCGCAGGGCAATCTTTACAATCAATTTTGTATACAATATTCGTGGTATTCCATTTATCTGTAGTATCTATGCCCAGTTTTACGATATTTTTAAAATTTTTTTTTACAATTGGAATTGGTTGAATGTTGGCAGATTTAAAAATTTTTGATAATCTAGTGAAATCAACATAATTAAAAGGTATACCAACTTTCGGCATTTGTTTATACAAAAGTTCACGTGGATTGTTAGAATTATTTGCATTAATGTTTTTAAATTTAATATTTTTAAGACGTTTGGTTATATGTTTATTAATAAAATCCAAAGGATAGTCATTCTTCATTAAAATTTGTTTTACTTTCACTAGATTATTTTTATGAAAAGACTTATCAGATAGTAAGATAGCTCTATCAACTAAATTATAAACAATGTTGATCTTTTGTTGTACAGGATGATTTGAAAAGTGATTGATAAGTCTGCCTGAAGAAATGGGTTTCTGGTACCAATTATTAATTATTTTATTATCTTTTATTTTCAGTGTGATGTCCAGAAAATTAATTTGTTTGTCCTTCTCAAGTTCATAAGTAAATTGTAAATGTTGATCAAATGAGTTAAATATGTTAATAATCAAATCAACATGATCTTTATGTAAACTCAAAATTATGTCGTCAACATATCTGTGGTAAAAAAGAGGAGTGCAATTATACTTAGTTTTTAATATTTTCAAGCAATCACTTTCCAAATCATCCATGACAATATTGGCAAACAAAGGTGATATGGGTGAACCCATAGGAGTACCATATCATCATTATTTTTGTTAATAAAATTTTAGAACCTGATGATGACGACGAACCATGTCGTCGAAACGTCGTTCTGACTATTAAACAATAACATTGTTTATGTTATTTATTTGCCTTCCTTCGATCGAATTTACTTTCTCACATAATAAACATTTCGGAAGGGAATCTGTCTTTTAATTATGTATTTTTTTTAATTTACAGCTTATTAAAATGCGCTAAGAACTATTGTGGCCGGCTTGTTTAATTGTTGCTTGTGTCAAAATTTATAAACAATTCAGCAATAAATAATTAAATATATTTTTTAAAATTTTTTCTAAAAGCTTTGAAATCCAAAGAAAGTACACTTTCTTACAATTATAGTTCAAAAATAAACAATTTCTGTCATAAGTATTTGTTATGAACAATTTTTATAAATAATTAAGCAACAATACGTATTTTTGATGAATTAAATATTCTTTTTTAGACTATTGTCTGAATTTCTTTTTCATAAATAAACATTTGGCAGAATGTGATTAAATGTCAATAATTTTATTTTTTATAAAAATTTTTGATAAACAATTAAGCATCAATCCATACTTTTGATTATTTTTATAATTATTACAAATAAAATTATTGACATTTAGTTACATTATGGATTTATAAAGAACGTATTCAGGCACTTATTCTAAAAAAGAATATTTAATTCATCAAAAATACGTATTGTTGCTTAATTGTTTATAAAAATAGTTTATAACTAATGAATTTATTGCTATTTAGTTACATTCTAGCAAATGTCCATTTATGAAGAACGAATTCAGGCACTTACTCTAAAGAAATTTCTTTAATTCAACAAAATTATGGTTTGTTGCTTAATTATTTATAAAAATTGTTCATAACAAATACTTATGACAGAAATTGTTTATTTTTGAACTATAATTGTAAGAAAGTGTACTTTCTTTGGATTTCAAAGCTTTTAGAAAAAATTTTAAAAAATATATTTAATTATTTATTGCTGAATTGTTTATAAATTTTGACACAAGCAACAATTAAACAAGCCGGCCACAATAGTTCTTAGCGCATTTTAATAAGCTGTAAATTAAAAAAAATACATGTTAATCCGTCAAGAATTCTGACCTACAAGTTAATTTGTCCACGAAAAGCCGGTTTTGTCCCACTGCCGTGGCGTCGCGTCGCGGCCGGTGCACTGCACTCAAGCGTAACAGGGCGCGCAACAAAAAACCATGTAATTTTTTCAATATTAAAGAATACTAAAATGTTTTTGCATAAACATCTTCTTGAATGTATAGAGTTTCGTAATCTCCAAAAAAAACTTTAATTTGCGATTTGGAACAGGAAAATAATGTAATTTGTTTATTAAAAATAAAAAAATTTTCATAAAAAAAATTTTTTTTTGGTACATCAGTTATGGTACTTAAAAGTTACAACAATTGTCAGTAAATTCCGGGTATTAATGTTCATTTTTAATTTGAACTCTTTAAACTATGAATTTTCCAAAAATAGGGTACATAAAATTATAATTGTTTATAACTTTTTAAATTTTCAAAATTTTCAAAAACCCTTTTAGCAACTAATTTGTATTAGTTAATACTACAAAAAAATGTATTGACTTTTATCTTTTGTCAATGTTGGTGACATAGGGGGCCACTTCATAAATTCTGACTCATAGTCAAATCTGATATTATACCTTTCTATATCTAATTAGATATTGTCAGATATGAAGTCAGATATAATCATTTTTTTAACAGATTTAATCATACATAATATCAGATCAAACTATATCTAATAAAAAAATAAAAATTTTTGAAATTTGAAAAAGTCCAAACTATATTATTTATATATATTATAAATAAATTATTTTTTTATTAGATATAGTTTGATCTGATATTATGTATGATTAAATCTGTTAACAAAATGATTATATCTGACTTCATATCTGACAATATCTAATTAGATATAGAAAGGTATAATATCAGATTTGACTATGTTAAAATATATCTAGTTAGATATGACCTCACATCAGGCGATATCTATCTAGATATAAACAGATATAATATCAGATCTGATTATATCTAAATATATATAAGCAGATATATGTTTAAATAACTGATTATATCTGATTATATCTGAATAGATCAAATCATATATCATTAGATCTGAAATATATCTGATTATATCTACAATATATCTGATGATATCTGAAATATATCTGATTATATCTAAACCCTTTTTCCCGGGGATATAATCTACTTTTTATTTTATTAGTAATTTGCCGATTTCATTGAAATTAAATAAAAAATTCAATATAGTGCATTAAAGTTTTGTTATTTGTTATAAGTTTTAAAATAATTTTAACTATATTAGTATATAAAGTTATAGAAAAATGACTTTGTTATTTGAAATATATATACAATTGCTATTGCATTTCAATCTCTATTTCATATAGTTAAAAAAATTATAGAGGTACGGAACCCTTCGACTTGGTACGAGTATAACTCGTACTTGCCCGATTTTATTAATATTTAGATTGGACTCAAAGCGCTCAAAGTTTCCCATGCAAAATGCATGGGAAAAAAAGACTTTTTCGTAGAAATGGTATAGGACCCTTGAAAATCAATATTTTTCAATCGCCCTGCCCTGTTTCTCTTCAGAAGACTTCAAACATCAATGCAAAATTGTTTATTTAACAATTTTTTATTATTAACTATTTTTTATAGGGCCTCAAAAAAACACCATAAATTACAAAATTATGAAAAAATCGTTAAAAAATATTTTTTACTATTTTTATGAGAGTTTTCTCCTATATTTTGAATAAATAACATAAATATTGATTTTTAATCTTTATTCAATGTAATTGCTAATTTTTTTAAACAAATTATTATTTTTTATGTACAACTTTTCATCAAATTGAGCTAGAGAGTTGTAACTTTTTCTTAATTTTGCAACTTATCGAAGCCATTGGAGCCAAACACGAACAAATAAGTTAAAATAATAATTTTAACAATTGTTTAAACAAATTATATTGTTTATTTTCAAGATTTGCACAAATTGAGCTACGGAGTTGCAACTTTTTCGTAATTTTGCAACTTATCGATGCCATTGGAGCCAAACACAAACAAAAAAGTTAAAATAATAATTTTAACAAATGCAATTTTTTTTTTCGAAGACAGTGAAGCCATGTACTAACAACAAACGAAAAATAATAATCTTTACAATTGTTTAAGCAAATTATGTTGTTTATTATAAACTTTTTAATAAATAGAGGTAAAGAGATGCAACTTTTTCTTAATTTTGCAACTTTTCGAATTCAATGAAGTCATGTGCTAACAACAAACTAAAAATAATTTTTACAATTGTTTAAACAAATTGTATTGTTTATTATCAACTTTTTATTAAATAGAACTACAGAGATGCAACTTTTTTTTTCAATTTTGCAACTTTTATAAGCTTATAGAAGCAAGTATTAGCAACAAAATGAGAAAAGAAATGTTTACAATTGCTTAAACAAATTTTATAGTTTATAATCAACTTTTTATGAAATAGGACCAGAGAGTTGCAACTTTCTCTAAGATTTGCAAGTTTTCTTTTGTTGACAGGTAGGAATGACTCTAAGATATAATTATAATTAAGTAAAAAACTTTAGAATATTTATTTTTTTAATATGATGAATACATGTGTTGGTTATCACATCAATTTTTTGGATAACGTTTTTTTGTTACAGTTCGTAAACTGTTTTTGGTATTTTGCTTTTGATCCTTATCTTTTGTTATTAGTTTGTTATTAGTTTGTTAAAATAAGATAATAACACTAAATTACAGCCAAAATGTACATTTAATGCCACTATTTTTTTTATGTACTATGGTTCTCTAAACTTAAAAATGACATTAAGAAATTTTTCTATGGATAGGTTTCCGAAATATGAATTTTTAAAATTTTTTTACGTTTTTTTCGGAGGTGACTTCACGTTTTAGGCCGTATCTCGAGTTACAGACGTCCGATTAAGTTTTTCTAGGTGTCAAATTAAAGGTAATAAAATTCCAAACAATCGCTTTTAACATTATTTTTCAATTGGTTAAATATTTTAAGTGATATAGTCCAAAAAAAAATTTTAAATTTGAGTTTTTGGCCCAAAGTCTGAAAAACAAATTCATTCTACCGCCATGCAAAAATAGAAAACGTCAAATTATGTCCAGTTTAAAATTTTCTACATATATGGCTCACTGTTAGGAAGAAAAAAATGTATGAATGAAAAAAATCTATGGGTAATTATTGAAGTTATAAGCCAGGGTACTGAAATTCTCGTTTTACGCCATTTCGGTATTTTACCTCCTTTTATAGTGATTATGTTGATTAATTTAATGAATACAATATCTAATTAGAAAAAAGACTTTTTTCACAGATTTCAAATAATTTTCAGTGCTTTACTAATTCAAATTTGACTGAAAAAATTTTTGGAGTTTTTGACAAAATTTCTGAAGAGGCATAAATTGATTAAAATCTTCTTTTTTGACAAGTTAAAACAGATTTCTTGAATTTTGTTCGTTAATAGATGAAAAAGTTTGAAATAAGATATATAAATATAGAAATTAAAAGATATTTGCTGGGAATTTTTTTTCCGTTTTTGACAAAAATTTCTGAAGAGGCATAAATTAATTATAATTAATTTCATATTTCTATATCTAATTTCAAACTTTTTCATCTATTAACGAACAAAATTCAACAAAAATTGAACCTCTGCGCATCTGATTCAACTTGTCAAAAAAGCAGATTTTAATTAATTTATGCCTCTTCAGAAATTTTTGTCAAAAACTCCAAAAAATTTTTCAGTCAAATTTGAATTAGTAAAGCACTGAAAATTATTTGAAATCTGCGAAAAAAGTCTATTTTCTAATTAGATATTGTATTCATTAAATTAATCAACATAATCACTATAAAAGGAGGTAAAATACCGAAATGGCGAAAAACGAGAATTTCAGTACCCTGGCTTATAACTTCAATAATTACCCATAGATTTTTTTCATCCATACATTTTATTCTTTCTAAAAGTGAGCCACATATGTCAAAAATTTAAAACTGGACATAATTTGACGTTTTCTATTTTTGCATGGCGGTAGAATGAATTTGTTTTTCAGATTTTGGGCCAAAAACTCAAATTTAAAATTTTTTTTTGGACTATATCACCTAAAATATTTAACCAATTGAAAAATAATGTTAAAAGCGATTGTTTGGAATTTGATTACCTTTAATTTGACACCTAGAAAAACTTAATCGGACGTCTGTAACTCGAGATACGGCCTAAAACGTGAAGTCACCTCCGAAAAAAACGTAAAAAAATTTAAAAAATTCATATTTCGGAAACCTATCCATAGAAAAATCTCTTAATGTCATTTTTAAGTTTAGAGAACCATAGTACATAAAAAAAAAATAGTGGCATTAAATGTACATTTTGGCTGTAAACTAGTGTAATTTAACGTTTCGCTCTGCATTGTCATTGAATAATTTTAGACAATTTACAATTTTTATATAAGCGTAATAATCGACATCCTGATGCTATAGTGAGGGATGTTTCTCAAGAAAAGAAGTTTACATTTTAAAACGTAAAAAAAAGTTCATTAAATCCTCTTTCAGAAATTGATTGACACATTTTGGTCTTTCTAGCTTTATTCCATGAAAAGATAGAAATAAACATTAAATTGTTTAAACAATTGTTAACTATTATTTTCTCATTTTGTTGCTAATACTTGCTTTTATAAGCCTATAAAAGTTGCAATTTTAAAAAAAAGTTGCATCTCTGTAGCTCTATTTAATAAAAAGTTAATAATAAACAATATAATTTGTTTAAAAAATTGTAAAAATTATATTTAGTTTGTTGTTTGTTCATGGCTTCACTGAACTCAAAAAGTTGCAAAATTAAGAAAAAGTTGTATCTCTGTACCACTATTTTATAAAAAGTTGATAATAAACAACATAATTTGTTTAAACAATCGTAAAGATTATTATTTTTCGTTTGTTGCTAGTACATTGCTTCACTGTCCTCGAAAAATTGCCAAATTAAGAAAAAATTGCAACTCTGTAGATGAATTTGTGCAAATCTTGAAAATATACAATATAATTTGTTTAAACAATTGTTTAAATAATTATTTTAACTTTTTTGTTCGTGTTTGGCTCCACTGGCCTCGATAAGTTGCAAAATTAAGAAAAAGTTACAACTCTCTAGTTCAATTTGATGAAAAGTTGTACATAAAAAATAATAATTTGTTTAAACAAATGAGCAATTACATGGAATAAAGATTAAAAATCAATATTTATGTTATTTATTCAAAATATAGGAGAAAACTCTCATAAAAATAGTAAAAAATATTTTTTAACGATTTTTTCATAATTTTGTAATTCATGGGTTTTTTTTGGAGCCCTATAAAAAATAGTTAATATTAGAAAATTGTTAAATAAACAATTTAGCATTGATGTTTGAAGTCTTCTGAAGAGAAACAGGGTTGGGCGATTGAAAAATATTGATTTTCAAGGGTCCTATTCCATTTCTACGAAAAAGTCTTTTTTTCCCATGCATTTTGCATGGGAAACTTTGAGCTCTTTGAGCCCCATCTAAATATTAAAAAATAAAAAAATAAAAAAATAGATTTTTTTTTTCAATATAGAACAATCCTAGGGGGTGAGAGCATTAAAAATAAAAAAATTGTGTTTTTCCATGTATTTTGGACCAGCCTATTATTTACACCGCACCGTCGCGACGATGGGGCAAAAAAAGCGTCCGCGGACAAATTAACATATAGAGTCCACAAATATTAATCGATTTAGAAGTTTTTTTTTAATTTAAAAAAAAATTGAATTTTAAAATTCTGCATAACACCTCTGATTTTGTTTTTTGAAAAATAGTTGTTTTCATTTGTTTATTTATTGTTCAAAATAAAAAATATTCCAATTTCAACCAGTTTAATTTTTCATCAAACGCAATATTTAAATTAGGAATGACAAAAAATGTTAAAGTAATAATTTAAGAACAAATTCTAATAGTGAGTTAATTGTTTAAAAAGTGTTTGTATTTGTTATAAACAAATTAGTGGATGAAAAATATTTTTATGATTTACTTGATATTTATCAATCTAAATCTATCTATTATTCAATATTTATAACGAATTAGTGATTAAAATTACAAAAATTATTTTGTTTATTTATAAACAAATTTTATAAACAATTTTACTTGTCCAATTCCTTATCATGAAATTACTGAAATTTTATACAAAATGTACAATATAATTGCTGCATATTATTGAAAAAAACAGAATCTAATTTTTTTTTATCTGCAGCAATAATATTGTTCATTATGTACAAAATTTTAGTAATTTCAGGATAAGAAACTGGGCAAGTTAAATTGTTTATAAAATTTGTCTATAAATCAACAAAGTAATTACTTTATAATAATTTTTCGTAATTTTAATCATAATTGGTTACAAATATTGAATAACAGATAGATTTAAATTGCTAAATATCATGTAAAACATCAAAACATCTTTCGTCCACTAATTTGTATATAATAAATCAAAACATTTTTTAAACAATTAGCTTATTATCAGAATTTGTTCCTAAATCATTACTACACAAATTTTTGTTTTAGTTAATATAAATTATGCGTTTCATAAAAATTAATCTGGTTTCAATAAGAAAAATATCTTTTTTTCATATTTAACATTTAATAAACAAATGATAACAACAATTTTTCAAAAATCAAATCCAGAGATGTTATGCAGAATTTTGTTATCTTCAAGTTTAAAAAAATGCATCTAAATCGGTTAATATTTCTGGGCCCTATGTTAATTTGTCCACAGACGTTTTTTTACCTCACTTTGTCGATTAAAAAAAAAAGCTTTTAACTTAGCTCCTCCGTTAAACCTTCTGTTTTAGCCACCGCTGTAAACAGGCTCTATTTTTGAATAAATCATAAATAAACATTCTCTTAAATATGTAAAATGAGTAAACACACGATTTGATAAAGATAACAATTCGATTCTCGAGATATTGAAGAATAATACGAGTTTTGTTTTTCTTTATATAGTAATTTTCTCAATATTACAAAAATACAGATTTCTATCTTATAAGAAGAAAGAAAAGTGGAAAAAATTTGCTACACATGTTCTGTTATTAATATTGGTCGCACCCTGGGAATATATATTTTTTTTTTAATTTTAATAACTTTTTTTAGCTCACAACACACCCTGAAAACTCGTCTCCAAAGTGTATAATCTTGCACGCGAGGTTTGGGGACATACCGCCTCCCAGCAATCTGCATACATTTATTCCCCGTACACTCTCGCTGGAAAACATATTTTTTTTACTAAAGGTTCTTGCTGAATCTTGCATATAAATTATTCTCTCAATAATGATTTTATTAAGGTATTTCGTTTATCAATATAAACTGAAATTTCACAATTATCTTATTTCGCAAAAATTAAATTGTCCTTTTTATTTTAAAAATCGTTCAATTCACTAAATAGAGAGAAAAAAAAGGTAAGTGCAGGTAGAAAATGGAGAAAAAAATTTTAAAAAAAGACAGTAAAAAACAAATAATAATAGTAGTACTGTGATTTTTCTAAAAATCAATTTTCGAAATTAATTAATTTTTAAAAATCAATTTCAAGTGGAAAGTGAGTGGCAATAAATTTGGCCGGCAAAGTACATAAATTGAGATCGAATACATTAGCCCCTCTGGATTATGGGGAATTTTTCGAAGCCCTTCTCGAAATACCTTTTTAGTGTATATGCGAATAGAGGGCCGAACCAAGTGAATAGCTCACACCCACGCGTGCGAATTAATACCTACAGATAAGAGAAAGAAAGAAGATGCCTGAAAAGAACGAGTGAGGAATGAGAGAAAAAAAAAAAAGGAAAATTTATGAATAAACGGACCACCAAGCACGAGTTGAAAAAAAATATTTTGTTAAAGATGTATACGCCAATGGGGATATCGATGTTCAGTATGTTTTAAGTGGCGCCTTGACACTCTCCTTTGCCTTTGTTAATTAACAAACAGATGCCCAATTAACTTGGTCGACCCACTTTTCAAACCTCCTCGACTCAGTGCTTTGCATACATTTTATATAAACTTATTTATATCTTAGAATGAGGAAAATTTATTCAAGGCGAAAGTTCATTTACGTGAACGTAGGGATAATTGGATTTATGCATTGCAAATAACTAGAGGAGGACATTTTATTAACTTTTTTTTAAAAAAAAGATGGAATTTAAAAAAGTTAAATATTTGCAGGTAATGTTATTTGTTTTTAGTTGTGGGTTTCTTTTAAATGCAATTTGTGTAAAAAGTTTAAAATTTAGTTATTTTGAGTAAGTAGTTGATGTTTGTAAAAAAAGAGAATCGGGTAGGATTGTAATAATTTGTGTTTATTTCAAGAGACGCGAAATTTTTTACGGAGTTCTAATCAGTTTAATGTAGATTTAAATTATTTTAAACTGCTATGAACTAGTCTCAAAATTTATTTTCATAAAGTTTTTATTATTGGTAGTCTAACTAGTTCTAAACAGTTTTAAATAGGTTCTGAGCAGTTTTTAGTAGTTCGAAACAGTTATAAACTTATTTTAAAGAACTCTCAACAATTCTTCGATCTAAGTAATTAGAATCTGTTTAAAACATGTTTTAAAGCGTTTTGAAAAAATTGTAAACACCTTGAAGTAATTGAGAACAATTATAAACATTCTTGAACTAATTAAAAGATTTATTTATTGTTTATTTTTTATTTATAGTTTAAAACTAGTGTTAAACAGTTTTAAACAAATTCTAACCAGTTTTAAGTGGTTTTTAGTAGTTTGAAATAATTTTAAACTGATTCTAAAGAGTTCTAAACAATATCTAAACAATTTAAAGTAGATTTAAACAATTTTAAACAGCTATGAATTATTCTCAAAATTTATTTTCATAAGGTTTTTAAACTTATTTTTAAAGAGTTTTTAACCATTTTTAAACAATTTGATTTAGATTTAAACGATTGAAAACTGTTATGAACTAGTCGCAAAATTTATTCTCAGTAAGTTTTTATTATTTGTAGTATAACTAGTTCTAAATAGTTTCAGACAAGTTCTTAGCGTTTTTTAGTAGTTCAAAGCAGGTTTAAAGCAGTCCTTAAAATTTTTAAACTATTTCTCAACAATTTGAAGTAATTTTAAACAGTCTTAAACTGACTTAAGCAAATTATAAAATCAGGGTATCTACTAATTTCGTCCCACAAAATTCCCGGTCATTTCCCGGTTTTTGTTCCTATTTTTCCCGGTTTTTTCTCTTGTTAACTTAAAATTTAGTTTAAGTATAAATAGACCTACAAATGGCTACAAAAATTGAATATAACAGTTGATAATTGAAGAAAATAATTGAAATTCACAGAAAATAATTGAGAATTGAAGAATTAAATATTAAACTTTACCAAAAATAATAATTAAGAATTAAAAGAAACAATTAATAATGAAAAGAAATAACTAATAATGGAAAGAAATAATTGAACAATGACAAAGATATTTGACAATTAGAAACAAAATTTAAAAAAAAGTAAATATTAATCTACAATTGAACAATAATTGAAAAAATTGAACAATGGTTATTAAATTCAAAGAATATAATTGTAAATTGGTCAACTAGATAGAAAATCCCAAAAAATAATAATTCAAAACTGAAGAAATAAATTGAAAATTAAATAATCAAATTGAAATCAGAAAAACACAGAATTATTGAATGTTAAAAAAACGATTGAAAATTGAGAAATAAAATTGAAATTCGAATACAATAATTGAGAATTGAAGAAAATTACTGAACAATTGAATTAAAAAAAGAAGAAAATAAATTATAATTAAAAAAAATGGAAAATGACAAGAATTATTTAATATTGAAAAAAATATTAAAAATTGAAGAATAGAATTGTTATTTAAAGAAATTAATTGAGAATTGAAAAAAATTATTGAACAATCAAATTGAAAATAGAAGAAAATTATTGAACAATTGGATTGAAAAAAGAAGAAAATAATCTTTAATTAAAAAAAAATGGAAAATGAAAGGAATTATTTAATATTGAAGAAAATATTAAAAATTGAAGAATACAATTGTTATTTAAAGAAATTAATTGAGAATTGAAAAAAATAATTGAACAATCAAATTGAAAATAGAAGAAAATTATTGAAAATTGAAGGAGGTTTTGAAACAGGAAATAAATAACTGATAATTGAAAAAAATAATTGAAAAAAGTCGAGATTACTGAATATTGAAATAACCAATTGAAAATTGAACAAAATAATTAAAAATTAAAGAAAATAATTAAAAATTGACGAAAAAAAAAATATAATTGATAATTGAAAAAAAATATTCAAAAAAGCCGAGAATTATTGATTATAGAAGAAAATAATTGAAAAATGGAAGAGTTATTGAGATGTGAAATAAATAATTGATAATGGAAAAAAATAATTTAAAAAAGTCGAGAATTATTGAATATTAAATTAAATAATTAAAAATTAAAGAAAATAGTTGAGATCTGAAGAAAATAATTAAAAATTGATAAAAATAAATAAAAATTGAAGAAAATAATTGAAAATTGAATCAAATAATTGGCAATTCAAAAAAAAAAAATTATAGTTAAAGAAAATAATTAAAAATTAATTAAACTAATTGAAAATCGTAGAAAATATTTCAGAATTAAATAAATTAATTAGAAATTGATGAAAATAATTGAAAATTGAAGAAAATAATTGGCAATTGAGTCAAATCACGCCAAGTGGGCACCCCTTCGGAACTTTTTCAACCGATTTTGTTGAAACTTGGAAAAATTGTTGTACCAATAGGATACATTAAATTTGTGAAATATGGTTCATATATATGAACGGGTTGCCTAGATACAGGGGTCAAAGTTGATTTTTTTTCGAAACGGTAATTTTCAAAAATTTTTAGCTCCAAAAATATTGTTCGTAGAAAAAAATGTTCTGAACATTTTTTGTAGCACATTAGTTGTAGTTTCCAAAAAAAATTAGTATTACCAGAAAAAAATTTTGTTTTAAAGATTATTAATTGTTTTAAACAATTAAGTTTTTTTATGCTTTCTCCATCCTCATAAACATCTTCTTTTACATAAAAAAGTGTATTTGATATTTAAGTACAGAAATCAACAATAAAATTTAACTGCCCGACATTTGCATAAAAACAATCACAATTTGTTTATTGTTGTGCGCGACGGTTATGCTGTTTTACCTTATTGCGCGTAACCTCGTAATGGTGCTAGGCAAAAGTTTGATTTATTATTGTTTTTCGATTAATTATATTCATAAAAAAACTAAAAGAAGCTTATAATTTCAAATTAATAAAGACTGCATTTCGTAAGAAAATTATAATAATACATTTATTAATAGTTATTAATTTACATTTAAAATAAGGTCAAAATGGTTTTAACCATTTTAAATTTCGAAATTTTAACGATATAAAGAATGAAAAATGAACATTCCAACATTTTTTGTTAAAAAACCAGAAAATCTAGAAATTGCTTGAAAGAGTAGATATATCAATTTATAATTAAAATAGACAAAATAGAAGAACGAATTGAAAAAAACATGAAAAAAAATGAAAATGACAATTTTTTAAAAAATTGGTAACTGCGATTTTTTTTAAACTTTTGAAAAAATATAAACTTTTTATAGGTAAATGAATCCTTTTTAATGTAAAGAATAGGATTTTTAATATATAAAGCTAAATTTAAAAAATAAAACAAAAATGTTAACAAAAAATCAATTTTTGATTCTTTAATCAAATTCCGAGTATCAACTTTGAAAATTATTGAAGAAGAAAAGGATTTAGAGTGAAATGTTTTGTTTGTTTTAACGAATTAGCGAAATTTTTTTAAAAATCGTTAAACACCCTGAGTTTACTGATTAATTTAGAAAATTTTAAGCCCTAATTTAATTAAATAAAATAAATGGGTAAAGAATTAAAAAAAACAACTCGTTTTTCAAAACCAGGGTGGCCACAAAACTTAATTTACAAATTTCCCTGACATAAAATTTTTATTATAAATAATAAACAAACAGCTAGGTAAAATAAATTACAATTTTGCTATATTCTTAAAAGCAGGGCTGATAACAATCATGATCTTTTTTAAAAAAATTTAAAAATCCGATGTTTTTTTTATATCAATCAAAAATTGATTTTTTTAAAATATAATCAGTAAAATCTCTAAATGTTTATTTATAAAGAGTTTATTGAATAAATGAAGAAAAAAATTAAAAAAACAACACAAGAATGAAACAGTAACATAAAAATATATATAAAAAAGTAGAAACTCTTTTAAAAAGTTAAATTATTTATGGACATTTTTATAAAATTAAAATAATAAATAAGAAGATAGGGGAAAGTCGGGCAGCCCCGGACCCTTAAGCCTTTTGGTCAATAAATTGTGTAAATATTTCAAGAACAATAATTAAATTGTTTCATGGTGAAAACAAACTATTTGTCAACACTTAAAATGCTTCCAATAATAAAATAAACATATTAATTAAGAGATACATAAGGACAAATATGAGGAGTAAAACACTAACCCTCAATAGTTCATCGGGTAAGTCCGGCCACAGTAAAATAAGCTTTTTATTTTAATTATATAACTCAGTAAAGTAACAACAAATTATGTCTTAAATAATCGTCAGAGAATCATTTATGGATATCAATTGAAATATAAATTCAAAAGTGTCAGAAATTACAAATATAATATCACTTTTATATGACGTTCAATGCGACACTCATTTCTTAAATTGTCCGAACACTTTAAGGTTATATTTACAGAATAGTAGTTTTTTATAAAAAAGAAATGAAATAATGGAGTCACTACACTAAAAAAATAAGTTGAATTAAATGATACACCATTTCTAATTTGTTTCAATTATAAAAATATGGTATTATATATAAAATAAACAGTGGCCTCGGCTACCCGATGGCCAGTGCTACCCGACTTTCCCCTAATTAAAAAAAAAACGGTAAAATATATTAATAAAGAGAACAAAATTTTAAAATTAAAACAATTAGAGAATTATTTGACAAATTAAATAAAAGAAATTAATACAATTTTGGAAAATTTTAAAATATTGAAAAAGAAAAGAAATTCTATGAAATAGAAGAACGATGTTAACATGAGAATATTTAATACAAGATTAAATTTACCTAATTTAAAATAAAAGAATAAAAGCTTCCAAAAAAGTAGAAAATTGAGAAATTTAAAAAATGTAGAAAAAAGCATCAAATAAATGTTTTAAAAAATTCATAATTATAAAATAAAAACTAAATAATTTAAAAGAAGGAAAAATGATAACAAAAATTAAAGAATTAATTAAAACGTAAGGAAGGACTAAAAAAATAGTAAAACATCAAGAAAATTAAATAAATAGGAAGAAAAATGGAGAAATTTTCTTTTCCTTAATCTAACAAACCGTAAAAAAATGTAAAACCAAAAAACTAAAGCAGAATCGTTAAAATGTTGAAATCTTATAATAATTAAAACCATTTTAATTTTATTTTAAATGCAAATTTATTTATAACTATTAATAAATCGTTAAATTTTCGAAATCTTATAATGTGCAGAACCTATTTTAATCTTATTTTAAATGCAAATTAATGACTATTAATAAATCGTTCAAATTTCGAAATTTAAAATAGTTAAAACCATTTTGACCTTATTTTAAATGTAAATTAATAACTATTAATAAATGTAGGGGAGAAGGCCCCAAGTTGGACACCCTTTCGTCTTATTGCTGTAGAGTCCAAACCAAATAAAATATATTAAAATGTTTTATACCCGATAAAAGTACAATTTATAAGGTAACTTATGGCCACAGAGATAAAATTTTATTTTGAACATAAACATTTTTTAAAGCGTTTTTTCTAATTGTTAAAATTGTCGGTCTAAAAAAAAGTGGCCCCAAGATGGACACATTCTTAAAAGTCTCTGAAAATTGTAGTAAATAAAAAATTAACATTGTGTAACAATTCTTAAACTAATTTTTAATCATTTTACGGAATGTATTAGGAAATAACATTTCTAAAAACTTCAATTTAATAGCTTAACAGTAAAAAGTAATAAAATATCGAAAAATATCGATATATCATTTTCTCTAACGATAACATCACATTTTATGGTAGAAAATAAAAAATTTTAATTAATTGGCTCAAAAAATTATTGAAAAAAGTGTAAAATCAAAAATAAGCAAATAAATACATTGAGATTTGAGGCCTGTCCATTTTAGGGTACATGACGCCATTTTTTAATCCTCAGTAAAAAAATATATACGAACACTGAATTAGTAAAATCATTTTAGGATATTATTATTCGATAAATAAAGAATATTATAACGTTAAGTACTCATTCTGAATCATAAATTTAAATAACTTTACCAACTTGAGAAAAAACTGTCACAAAACTTTTTTTAGACACAAAAGTACGTGGTATGTGTAGAAGAAAAACCAACTAGGTTTTTTTCTTCAAATGTGCATCAAAATGTTCGCCTATACAAACAACAAAAATGACAGAAAGCATAAGGCGCTGTCACCTTAAACAAAAATTTTATACGAAATGTCCATCTTGGGGCCCTGTCCATCTTGGGGCCCACTCCTCTATTATTATAATTTTCTTACGAAATGCAGTCTTTATTAATTTGAAATTATAAGCTTCTTTTAGTTTTTTTATGAATATAATTAATCGAAAAACAATAATAAATCAAACTTTTGCCTAGCACCATTACGAAGTTACGCGCAATAAGGTAAAACAGCATAACCGTCGCGCACAACAATAAACAAATTGTGATTGTTTTTATGCAAATGTCGGGCAGTTAAATTTTATTGTTGATTTCTGTACTTAAATATCAAATACACTTTTTTATGTAAAAGAAGATGTTTATGAGGATGGAGAAAGCATAAAAAACTTAATTGTTTAAAACAATTAATAATGTTTAAAACAAAAATTTTTTTTTTCTGGTAATATTAATTTTTTTTTAACTACAACTAATGTGCTACAAAAAATGTTCAGAACATTTTTTTCTGCGAACAATATTTTTGGAGCTAAAAATTTTTGAAAATTACCGTTTCGAAAAAAAAAATCAACTTTGACCCTCTGTATCTAGGCAACCCGTTCATGTATATGAACCATATTTTACAAATTTAATGTATCCTTTTGGTACAACAATTTTTCCAAGTTTCATCAAAATCGGTTGAAAAAGGTCCGAAGGGGTGCCCAGTTGGCGTGATTTGACTCAATTGCCAATTATTTTCTTCAATTTTCAATTATTTTCATCAATTTCTAATTAATTTATTTAATTCTGAAATATTTTCTACGATTTTCAATTAGTTTAATTAATTTTTAATTATTTTCTTTAACTATAAATTATTTTTTTTTGAATTGCCAATTATTTGATTCAATTTTTAATTATTTTCTTTAATTTTTATTTATTTTTATCAATTTTTAATTATTTTCTTCAGATCTCAACTATTTTCTTCAATTTTTAATTATTTAATTTAATATTCAATAATTCTCGACTTTTTTAAACTATTTTTTTCCATTATCAATTATTTATTTCACATCTCAATAACTCCTCCATTTTTCAATTATTTTCTTCTATAATCAATAATTCTCGGCTTTTTTGAATATTTTTTTTCAATTATCAATTATATTTTTGAAATTTGAATTCAATTCATCAATTATTATTCAACAATTTTCATAAAATCACATTTTCTTCAATTTCAAATTATTTTCTACAATTTTAAATTTTTTTACAATTTTTCCAGGGTTGTTAAATTTATTTTTTCTTCAATCATCACTTATTTTCTTCTACTTTTAATCCCATTGTTCAATTCTTGAATTATTTTCTTTAATTCTCAAATATAATTTTCGACCTTCAATTCCATTCTTTAATTTTCAATTTTTTTTAATATTCAATAACTCTAGGCTTTTTACAATGATATTTTTTAAATTCTCAATTATTTTCTTTAAATTCCAATATTTTTCTTAAATTTCAATTATTTATTTCAATTTCCAATTATTTTTTCATATTTCTTTCAGTTTCTCAATTTCTTTTAATTTTTAATTTCTTCTCAATTTTCTTCAATATTTAACAATTCTCAACTTTTTTAAATTATGTTTTTCTTTCAATTTTTATTTAAATTGAGAATTTTTAAATTATTTTCATCAATTCGCAATTATTTCCGTCGATTTCTAAATTTTTCTTCTGTTGCCAAATATTGTATTTAATTTTTAAGCACTTTCTTCAATTTTTAATTATTTTCGTCAATTTTTAATTATTTTCTTTAAGGGCATGTGATGATAATGAAAAATTTGTCCGTAAACTTTCTCTTAAACTACTAAATATTTTGACACCAAACTTTGTAGAATTACTCAAATTACCAAAAGGAAGGTCTCTCTGACCCAATTTTATTTCATTTTTGTTTCTAAACTAATTTTTTCTTCAATTTCACAAATTTTTGAAATTTTTGAAAAATTAGTGAACTTGAAAAATATACAGTTTAATGACAAAAATGAAACAAAATTGGGTCAGAGAGACCTTCCTAATGGTATTTTGAGTAATTCTACAAAATTTGGTGTCAAAACATTTAGTACCTTAAAAGAAAGTTTACGGACAAATTTTGCATTATCATCACATACCCTTAATTTTTAATTATTTTGTTCAATTTTCAATTGGTTATTTCAATATTCAGTAATCTCGACTTTTTTCAATTATTTTTTTCAATTCTCAATTAATTTCTTTAAATAACAATTGTATTCTTCAATTTTTAATATTTTCTTCAATATTAAATAATTCCTTTCATTTTCCATTTTTTTTTTTAATTATAGATTATTTTCTTCTTTTTCCAATCCAATTGTTCAATAATTTTCTTCTATTTTCAATTTGATTGTTCAATAATTTTTTTCAATTCTCAATTAATTTCTTTAAATAACAATTCTATTCTTCAATTTTTAATATTTTTTTCAATATTAAATAATTCTTGTCATTTTCCATTTTTTTTTAATTATAATTTATTTTCTTCTTTTTTTAATTCAATTGTTCAATAATTTTCTTCTATTTTCAATTATTGTATTTGAATTTCAATTTTATTTCTCAATTTTCAATCGTTTTTTTAACATTCAATAATTCTGTGTTTTTCTGATTTCAATTTGATTATTTAATTTTCAATTTATTTCTTCAGTTTTGAATTATTATTTTTTTGGATTTTCTATCTAGTTGACCAATTTACAATTATATTCTTTGAATTTAATAACCATTGTTCAATTTTTTCAATTATTGATCAATTGTAGATTAATATTTACTTTTTTTTAAATTTTGTTTCTAATTGTCAAATATCTTTGTCATTGTTCAATTATTTCTTTCCATTATTAGTTATTTCTTTTCATTATTAATTGTTTCTTTTAATTCTTAATTATTATTTTTGGTAAAGTTTAATATTTAATTCTTCAATTCTCAATTATTTTCTGTGAATTTCAATTATTTTCTTCAATTATCAACTGTTATATTCAATTTTTGTAGACATTTGTAGGTCTATTTATACTTAAACTAAATTTTAAGTTAACAAGAGAAAAAACCGGGAAAAATAGGAACAAAAACCGGGAAATGACCGGGAAATGACCGGGAATTTTGTGGGACGAAATTAGTAGATACCCTGATTTTATAATTTGCTTAAGTCAGTTTAAGACTGTTTAAAATTACTTCAAATTGTTGAGAAATAGTTTAAAAATTTTAAGGACTGCTTTAAACCTGCTTTGAACTACTAAAAAACGCTAAGAACTTGTCTGAAACTATTTAGAACTAGTTATACTACAAATAATAAAAACTTACTGAGAATAAATTTTGCGACTAGTTCATAACAGTTTTCAATCGTTTAAATCTAAATCAAATTATTTAAAAATGGTTAAAAACTCTTTAAAAATAAGTTTAAAAACCTTATGAAAATAAATTTTGAGAATAATTCATAGCTGTTTAAAATTGTTTAAATCTACTTTAAATTGTTTAGATATTGTTTAGAACTCTTTAGAATCAGTTTAAAATTATTTCAAACTACTAAAAACCACTTAAAACTGGTTAGAATTTGTTTAAAACTGTTTAACACTAGTTTTAAACTATAAATAAAAAATAAACAATAAATAAATCTTTTAATTAGTTCAAGAATGTTTATAATTGTTCTCAATTACTTCAAGGTGTTTACAATTTTTTCAAAACGCTTTAAAACATGTTTTAAACAGATTCTAATTACTTAGATCGAAGAATTGTTGAGAGTTCTTTAAAATAAGTTTATAACTGTTTCGAACTACTAAAAACTGCTCAGAACCTATTTAAAACTGTTTAGAACTAGTTAGACTACCAATAATAAAAACTTTATGAAAATAAATTTTGAGACTAGTTCATAGCAGTTTAAAATAATTTAAATCTACATTAAACTGACTAGAACTTCGTAGAATGAATTTGAAACTGTTTTTATCTACTTAGAATCACTTAAAACTGCTAATAACTATACTAATAACTTGTGAATAGTATACTAAAAAATTTAAAAAACTTTTAAGAGCTGTTAGAAGCAATTCAGAATTTTTTAAATCCACTTCAATTTGTTTAGAAATTATTTAGAGCTCTTTAGATTCAGTTCAAGACAGTTCCTTAATACTTAGAACCACTTAAAATTGTTAAAAACTTGTTGGAAACTGTTTAGCGCTAGTTTGAAATTATAAAAGAATGAGAAACAATAAATAAATAATAAAAGTAAATTTTTTAATTAGTTTAAAAAAGTTTGGAATTGTTGACAACTATTTCAAGTTGTTTAAAAATTGTTTGAAACTACTTGGAACATGTTTAGAACAGTTTCGAATTGCTTAGAACTAGTTAAAACTGCTAATGACTTGTAAATAATCTACAAGATATTATTATTATGATTAAATCTGCTTCATTTTGATTAGAAATTGTTTACTCTCTAAAACTGAATCAGTGAAATTTTCACTGATTTGGAATCAGTGAACAACTTCTCTTTGCTGAATCAGTGAAAATGACTGATCTTCAGTGAATTTCACTGATTCAGCAACGAAAAGTTGTTCACTGATTTCAAATCAGTGAAAATTTCACTGATTCAGTTTTAGAGAGTAGAGTTCTTTAGAATCAGTTAATGACTGTTTTGAGCTATTTAAAATCATTTAAAACTGTTAAAAACTTGTTTGAAACTGTCTAACACTAGTTTTAAACTAGAAATAAGTAATTAATAATAAATAAATAATAAAAATACATTTTTCAAGTTAGTTCAAAGCAATTCAGAATTGTTGCCAACTATTTCAAGTTGTTTAAAAATTGTTTGAAACTCTTTGGAACATGTTTAAAATAGTTTCAAATTACTGAGAACCACTAAATACTGCTAATAACTTGTTTATAGATTACTAAAATATTTATGAAACTGTTCAGAGTAATTAAAAGCAATTAAAAAATGTTTAAATCTACTTCAATTTATTTATAAATTATTTAAAGCTCTTTAGAATCAGTTTAAAACTATTTCAAACTACTTAGAACCACTTAAAACTGGTTAGAATTTGTTTGAAACTATTTAACACTACTAGTTGTAAACTATAAATAAAAAAAACAATAAATGAATCTTTCAATTAGTTCAAGAATGTTTAGAATTGTTCTTAACTACTTCTAGTTGTTTAAAATTTTTTTTAAACGCTTTAAAACATGTTTTAAACAGATTCAAGTTACTTAGATCCACTCAAAACTGTTACTAACTTTTTAATAGTATAGTAAAAAATTAAGAAATCTGTTAAGAGTAGTTAAAAGCAATTTATAATTGTTTAAACCTTCTTCATTTTGTTTTGAAATTGTTGAGAGTTCTTTATAATAAGTTTATAACTGTTTCAAACCACTAAAAACTGCTAAGAACCTGTTTGAAACGGTTTAGAACTAGTTATACTACAAATAATAAAAACTTACTGATAATTAATTTTGAGACAAGTTTATAACAGTTTACAATTGTTTAAATCTTCTTCAAATGGTTAAAAAATTGTTTAGAATTCTTTGAAATAAGTTTAAAACTGGTTCAAACTACTTAGAACGACTTAAAACTGTTAAGAACTTGTTTGAAACTATTTAACACTAGTTTCAAACTTTTAAAAATAATAAACAATAAATAAATTATAGAAACAAATGTTTAATTTGTTTAAAACAATTTAGAATTGTTCCCAACTATTTCAAGTTGTTTAAGAATTGTTTGAGACCGTTTGGAACAGGTTAAAACAGTTCAGAATTACTCAGAGACACTCAAAACTGCTAAGAACTTGTTAAAAAAATTTATAAAACCGTTGAAAGTAGTTAAAAGCATATTAAAACTGTATAATGTATAGCTCCTTCAATTTGTTTAGAAATTGTTTGAAGTTCTTAAGAATCAGTTTATAACTGTTTCTAACAACTACTTAAACTGTTAGAACTAGTTAAACTACAAATCATAAAAACCTTATGAAAATAAATTTTGAGAATAGCTCATAGCTGTTTAAAATTGTTTAAGTCTACTTTTAATTGTATAAAATTGTTTAGAACTCTTTAGAATCAATTTAAATCTATTTCAAACTACTTAGAACCACTTAAAATTAGTTAGAATTTGTTTGAAACTGTTTAACACTAGTTTTAAACTATAAATAAAAAATAAACAATAAATAAATCTCAACTACTTCGAGGTGTTTAAAATTTTTTTGATACGCTTTAAAACATCTTTTAAATAGATTCGAATTACTTAAATCCACTCAAAACTGCTACTAACTTGTTAATAGTATAGTACAAAATTTAGGAATCTGTTAAGAGTAGTTAAAAGCAATTTATAATTGTTTAAATCTTCTTTATTTTGTTTAAAAATTGTTAATAGTTCTTTATAATAAGTTTATAACTGTTTAGAACTAGTTAAACTACCAATACTATAAACTTTATGAAAATAAATTTCGAGGCTAGTTCATAGCAGTTTAAAATAATTTAAATCTACATTAAACATTAAAAACATTTATAAAACTGTTAAGAACAGTTAGAAGCAATTATGAATTTTTTGAATCCATTTCTATTTGTTTAAAAATTATTTAGAGCTGTTTAGATTTAGTTCAAAACAGTTCCTAAACTGTTAAAAACTTGTTGGAAACTGTTTAACGCTAGTTTGAAATTATAAAAAATTGGTAAACACTAAATGAATAATGAAAATAAATTTTTTAATTAGTTAAAAAAAGTTTAGAATTGTTGACAACTATTTCAAGTTGTTTAAAAATTGTTTGAAACTCCTTGGAACATGTTTAGAATAGTTTCGAATTACTTAGAACAAGTTAAAGCTGCTAATGACTTGTAAATAATCTACAATATTTATAAAATTGTTCAAAGTAGTTAAAAGCAATTTAGAATTGTTTAAATCTGCTTCAATTTGATTAGAAATTGTTTAGAGTTATCTAGAATCAGTTAATGACTGTTTTGAGCTTTTTAAAATAAATAAAAACTGTTAAAAACTTGTTTGAACCTGCTAATAATTGGTTAATAATATACTAAAATATTAATAAAACTGGTAATAATAGTTGGAAGTAATTTAAAATTGTTTAAATCTGATTCAATTTGATTAGAAATTAATTGAAATCTTTAGAAAACATTCAAAACTGTTTCGATCAATTTAAAACCACTGAAAACTGTTAAGAACTTGTTTGAAACTGTCTAACACTAGTTTTAATCTAGAAATAAATAATCAATAATAAATAAATAATAAAAATAAATTTTTAAGTTAGTTTAAAACAATTCAGAATTGTTGCCAACTATTTCAAGTTGTTTAAAAATTGCTTGAAACTCTTTGGAACATGGTTAAAATAGTTATAAATTACTAAGAACCACTAAATACTGCTAATTAACTTGTTTATAGATTACTAAAAAATTTATAAAACTGTTGAGAGTGATTAAAAGTAATTAAAAAATGTTTAAACCTACTTCAATTTATTCATAAACTATTTAAAGCTATTTAGATTCAGTTTAAAACTGTTTAGAACAACTTAGAACCACTTCATACTGTTAAGAACTTGTTCAAAATTGTTTAAAACTTGTTTTAATATATAAACAATAAACGCACAATAAAAATAAAATTTAAATAAGTTCAAAGTCGTTTAAAGTTGTTTTTGACTATTTAAAATTGATGAGAAATTGTTTGGAATTCTTTATAACTGGTTTGAAACTATTTCGAACTTTTTAGAACCAGTTAAAACTGCTATAAACTTTTTTGTAATTATTTGAAACAGCTTAAAGTAGTTCAGATCAGTCTAGAAATGTTTAAAACTACTTAAAAATGTTTAGAAATTGTTTAGAAGCCTTTAGAACTGGTTCAAAACTTGTTTTAACTATTTAATACCAGATAAAACTGCTAATAACTTATTGAAAACTGTTCAGAACTAGTTTTAAAATATAAACAGTGAAGCAACATGAAATAGGTTTTTATATCTAGGTCAAAGTAATTTAAAATTACTTCCAACTACTTAAAATTGTTGATAAATTGTTTAGAACTCTTTATAACTGGTTTTAAACTGTTTCGAACAACTTAAAACCACTTGAAACTGCTATGAACTTATTAAAAATTGTTTTAAGCAGTCAAAAGTAATTAAAAAGCAGTTTTTAAGTTTTTAACTCTACTTCAATTTGTTTAGAAATTGTCTGAAACTCGTTAAAACTGGTTCAGAACCGCTTCAACCTACTTAGAATCACTTAAAACTGCCAAAAACTTATTTGAAAATGTTTATAACTGTTGGAAAAAGGTAAAAGCAGATTAAAATTTTCTGAAACTACTTTAAGTTGCTCAAAACTTGTTTGAAACTTTCTAGAACTGGTTCAGAACTGTTTTAAACAACTTAGAACCATTTGAAACTGCTTAGCACTTGTTTAAAAATGTTTAACAGTTTAAAATAGTTCAAAACAAGTTTGAATTCTTTAAAACTACTTCAAATTGTTTAGAAATTATTTAAAACTGTTTAGAACTGATTCAAAACTGTTTTTAACTATTTAGAACTACTTAAAACTACTTAAAACTACTTAAAACTGTTTTAAAGTTTTTAAAATTGTGTAGAACCTAATTATTATGTTTAATCCTTATCTTAAATTTTTCAGAACTTGTTTAAGACCCTTCTGAGCTTGTTTAAAATTTTTTAAAACTTGTTTAAAACACTTTTGAGCTGGTATAATTTTGTTTAAAAACTTGTTTAAAACTTTCGAGCTGATTTAAACTTATTTTGAACTAGTTTGAAATTATTTGGAAATTGTTGAAAACTTTTTGAATCTAGTTCAAAATTGTTTCGACGTACTTTCGATTGCTTTAAACTTTTTATAACTTATTTAAAACACTTTAAAACTGGTTTCAAACTTCTTTGTACCACTTTAAACTGTGTATAACTAGTTCAAAACTGGTATTGTTTGTAAAGTATTTTAAACTATCTGTCACTTGTTATAAACTTTCAAAAACTTATTTTCTCCCAGTGTATAAATAATTTCAAACTGTTTAGAACTTATTTTAATCAGTTTTTAGAGTCTACATCAAAATTGCGCAGAGTTTATTACAAAACCCATCAGAAGCTTAGTTTTATTTTTTCTACAATTATCAGGAATTGTCTCAAGAAATTCTCTTCATTTTTTCCTTTTGTTTTTTTAAGTATATGTTGCAAAAGTTAGGTAATTGGTTTTCCATGGTCTTTCGAATTAGGTCTAAATTTACTCCAAGCAAGCTGGCAGCAGACGTTGCCGCATGTCGCTTATTGTTACAGGAAAAAGTTCCTGTCTCTATGACACTTTCACATCAGGTGAATTTTATCCATCGGCTTAGCTTCAGTACGAAAAGTTTTTTCTAAAGCTTCCAAAGGAAAATAAAAAAAGGTTTCGTACAATCTTTTAAACTTTGTGTTCTTGCTAAATACACATTCAAAGTTTCATATTTTCCTCATCATACAGAGAAAAAATTTAATTTCTGTACAGTTAGGTACATATTTGTGTTTACATCTATAATTGTATTACAAGTTTTATATAATGTTATAAGGCTTTTGAAATTAATTATTTTTTTGAATTGTAATAAAATAACGAAAGTGAAAGAACTGCACGTAATCTACCGGAAAGGGCGTGAACCAAGACTGTGAAGATGATACTTCCAAAAACTTTGTATATCATGATGCGGTTGAATATTCGCATTTGAAAAGGTTCTGGGATGCTTATCACGCAAATGTGTCGGCAGACTCCTCTAAAGTCTAACTTACAGGATACAAAAGGCGAGATTAGCGATAGGTACCACAAAAAGAAATTTTCATCAGCAGAGATCTCTTAACAAAAAAAAAAGGATCAAATTAAATTGAATACTCAAAATAAAACCGCGTAACTTAATATGTATTTTCTTGATAAAGTTTGATCTGTGGAAAATAAATTATGTTTATTATTATTTATATTTAAAATTTATCTCAGTATGCACATAGGGAAAATAAATTCATATACATATTTTTATTCGCAATTACATATTTCTCGTAAAGAAAGCAACGTAGGAATTATTATAAAACGAATTTGCAACCTAGAAGCAATTAAAAAACACCGCTACAGAAGCCATTTCTGTCTGCATTTTTATGATTATGAACTTGACTTAATATTGAAAGTATTATTATAATTTAATCAAGTTTATTAACTTAAAAATATTCATCAGAACAAAAAAATATATTTTAAAGTTCGAAATTACAGATAGCTTGAAAATTAAAACAGATAGAATTTATTTTGTTACGGATTTTTAACCTAGAAATTATTAGACAGCGTGCTACAAAAGCCGATTTTGTACGTAAATTTTTAAGATCTACTGAACTTGAAAACAATTTAAATCTTAGATATAAATAACATAAATCAAGTAATGGAAAATATAACAAAAATGTTTATAAAAACGGCTTCTGTAGCGAGTTTCATAATTATTTGGAGATTAAAAATACGTTTTAAAAATAATTCTATCTTTTTCCTCAATTAAGAAAAAAGTAATTTCGAATTATGTAATGAGTTTCTAGGATTAAATGGATGTTTTGTAATGTTAGGTTAAGTGTCACAATTCTTAGGACAAAAAAGCTACTGTAGCACGTTTCCTAATTATTTAGAGATTAAAAATCAGTTTCGAAAGAATTCCTATCTGACCCCAATTTTGAGAAATCCGAAATATCGAAATTCGCAAATTATTTCTAATAATTGGCAAATAATTTGTCAAGTGAAAGAGAGTTAAACAAAAATGTTTGCAAAAAGCGGCTTCTGTAGCAAGTTTCGAAATTATTTAAGAATTAAAATTTCGTTTCAAGTGACATTCTATTTGCTCTCGTTTACTAAACATCTGTAATTTCGAATTACTCAATATATTTTTAAAATTTGATCGATGTTTAGTGAAGGTATATTAAGTCTGACAATTATTAGGACAAAAAGGCTTCTGTAGCACGTTTTGTAATGATTCAGAGGTTGACAATCCGTTTTGAAAAAATTCCTATCTGACCCCATGTTTGAGAAATCCATAATTTCGAAATTCAAAAATTATTTCCAATACTTGGCAGGTGTTTTGTCAAGTGAAAGAGAGTGTAACAAGAATCTTGGCAAAAAATGGTTCCTGTAGCGAGTTTCAAAATTATTTTGGAATTAATATTTCGTTTCAAGTGACATTCTACTTGCTCTCGTTTACTGGAAATCCGTAATTTCAAATTCCTTAATATAGTTCTAAGATTTGATAAATGATTTGTGGCGTTAAGCCTCACAAATATTAGAAGAAGCCCAAGAAGGCTTCTATAGAATGCTTTATAATAATTCGGAGCTTGAAAATCCACCTTAAAAAATTTATAACTGATTCCGATTTTCAGAAATCCGTGATTTTGGATTTACCAATCCATTTATAAGATTTAGTAGATATTTTCTTTTATGAACTCCTATTCTAAAAAGAACAGACGTTGTGGTTAACTTCAGACGTGTAACTCCATTTTCGAGTCTCCCATTGGTCAGTACATATCAAACCTCACTATCGATAGTTTTGAGTTTCGATTTTTTGTTTTGCAGACGAATTAAAATCTTTCAGTTAAATATTGTAACTTCAAGTTTATTTGATAAAATTTCTTATAATGTTAGCAATCTAAAATAACAAAATTTTTTTTTAAAATAGTTAATACATAGAAATTAGGTTTGACCTTGACTTCCCTATACGAGAACCCTTTCGATCAACTTCAGAGGTGTAACACGTTTTATCGGGCTTCTGATTGGCTAGCAGATTTTCAATATTTTTTGTCAACAATAACATCACAGTTCAGACGTTTATTTGGAGTATTTTTCAATTTATTTAAAATCTTCGTTAAATAAATAATTGCATTTTATTGAATAATAATAGATTAAAAATAAATTAAATTCTAATAATTAAGGAGTGATAGTTTAAGAAGTGACAGTGATTTTAGTGAAGTTGTTAAGGTTATAGTGTTTTGAGTGAAATAATGTTTTGTTTACATTGGCATTCGTTTCTGACAGGTGAGTAATGATAATAATATTCATAATCTTTTATTTCTTTTTATTTTATTTGCAACTTATTTATCTGTTTTTTAGTTCTATTATTAAATTTTTTTTTTCCTAAAAGTATCATAATTATTTATGTCATTTAAAGTTTTGATATTTCTTTTTAATCTAATGCACGTGGTGATGTGTCATCGGATATCTTGTTTTTGTAAAAAGAATAAAATTAAAAAAAAATCTAAAAAAGAAAACAGTATTATTAAACGCATACAAAAAGGAAAACTTTTAAAAAGAAATGAAAGTTACCTAAGTTAGTTTTCTAAAAATACAGAAAAGCAATATAAAACATAACCCACCAAACAAATTGTTTGAAAAAGAAAAAATTGCAACAAAGAATAATTAAATATTTCAAGAAAGTGATATAAATTAGTGTGGAAATAAGTCTACAATATTTTTTCTATACTTTTCAGCCGTTTTCAATTTAAAATTATTCTTCTTCAATTTTTAATTGTTTTGTTTTGTTGTAGATTATTCGCGATAGTTTGTATATTTCTTTTTCAACTGTCAATTATTTTGTGCATTTCTCAATTATTTTCTTTAATTTATTTATTTATTTATTTATTCAATACACGGGCTTACAAAGATTACAAAAAATAATATTAAAATATTCTCGTCATTTTGGAATTTTCTTTAAATTATGAATTATTTTCTAAAGTGAATTCCATTCTACAATCTTCAATTAAGTTTATTCAATATTCCAAAAAACTTTACTTTTTTCAATTATAAACCATTATTTCAAATTACAATTTATTTCTTCAATTTTTGATTATTTTCTTCAAATTTCAATCACATTTTTTAATTTTAAATTATTTTTTCGAATATCAATATGCTTTTTTAATTTTAAGTACAATTGTTCAATTATTTTTTTCAGTTCTTAATTATGTTTTAAAAAATTCATTTCCATCCTTCAATTTAAAATTTTTTCCTTAATTTCAATTATTTTTTTTTGATTTAATTCTTTTTCAATTCAGTTGTTCAATTAGCAATTATTTCTAACAATTATTTCTATAATTTTCTTAATTTTTTTAATTTTTAATTATTTTTTAAATTAAATATTTATAGTTTGGTTTTTTTAATTATTTTTTTCAGTTGTGTATTAATCAAACCATTTTTCGAATTTTGTTTGCAATTGTCAATTATTTTCGTCATTTTTCAGAAATTATATCTTTAATTTTGCTATTATTCTTGTTATTTTTTAATTATTTTTTGCATTTATAAATTATTGTCGTTAATTTTTAGTTACTTCTTACAATAATAGAAATTTTTATTTATTCTCTTAAAATTTTAGAATTATTTTTCAACGTTTTCAATTATTTTTTTCATTTGTGCATTATTCTAGTCATTTTTTGAATTTTTTTCAATTGTCAATTATTTTCTTTAATATTTTAAAATTCTCCCCTTTCGCCAATTATTTTTCTTCATTATCAATAAGATTTGTTAATTTCAAATTTTTATTTTCTTCAATTCTCAAATTTGTCTTCAAATTTCAAATCCATATTGCAGATTTTAATTGTTTTCTTCTATATTCAATAACTTTCGTCTTTTTTTAAATACTTTTTTCAATTTTTAATTATATTCTTTAAATTTAAATTTTCAATTTTCAATTATTTTATTCAATTTTAATTGTATTTGTCGATTTTCAATCCATTCGTTCAATGCGCAATTATTTCCAACAATTATTCCTATAATTTTCTTCATTTTTTAGTTTTTAATTATTTTCTTTAAATTTAAAGTTTTTGCCATATTTTATCAATTTTTTTTTCAGTAGTCTATTAATCTAGTCATTTTGAAGATATTTTCTTGAATTTTTTAATTATTCCCATTTTTTAATTATTTCTTTTAATTATTAACTATTTTTCGCAATTTGAAATTATTTTCTATAATTTTTTCAATTTGCAATTAGTCTCTTAAAGTTTTATAATGATTCTTTGAGTTTTTCAATTTTTTGTTGTTTTGTATTAATCTAGCCATTTTTTGAATTTTATTTTCAATTGTGAATTATTTTTACGTTTTGTAATTTTTCTCAATTATTATCAATTTTTTGTTAATTTCAGTTTAATTTTTAAATTATGAATTTATTTCTTCAAGTATTTATTATTTTCTCCAAATTTTCATTATTTTCTAAAGTTTTCAATTCAGGGTGGTTGTACCGTTTTTGGCCAATTTAAGGATTTACGTACAAACTAATAGATTTATTTTTATAATAAATACATTTAATAAATAACTGATTGATGCCAATAGAATTATTATTGTTCCTATTTTTTGATTTTATTAGCCTTGAAAATAAGAAAAATACTGATTATTTTATAAATTAATTTAAAATTTTAAAATCAAATTTCACTAGTTTTGGCCAGCTGTGCTCCAGTTTTGGTTCCCTTTTTACATCACTTTTGGCCAGTTTTAAAAAATAATAAAAAATCATACAAATTTGAAGTAATATGAAATATTTTAATTTCAATATGTTGTAATAGTAAGCATCCATGAGTTTTTTGTGCTAAAAGTACTTTTTTTAACGTAATAAAATAATAAAAAACCATTTTTTTTAAAACGTCATTAATGACTCTGAAAAGAACAATTTGAAAGGTATTTATAATATTTTGCAGATTATTATATAATAAGTAAAAATCTTCTGTGTATAATTATAAATAATTAAATTATTTTGTCTTCTTTTAGAAAAAAATTGCATTAGTAATACTTCAAAATTATTAAAAACAAATGCTTCAGACATTTTGAAGGTTAAAAGAAAGTTTTCAATGTAAACAAACAGCAGTTTTCTAATTATTATTATTATTTTCTTACCAGAATTTACCACACTTAAGATTTTTGTTTATTTAAATAACATTTATCTTACTGTATTATTGTCGGATTCTGTATTATTTTTTATTGATTTTATAGCATTTTACATTATCAGTGATAAACACAAAAAAATCGCAAATGAGCTTTATTTTATTGATTAACACATAAAAATGTTGATTTTTATTAATGTTTTAATTCCTCTAGTTTGAGGCATTTTTTCTAACAGAAGTGCAATTTATAAGTATAGATCATGTAGTAACCAAAAAATACACTAACGTATGCATAAAAATATTTTCTATTTACGTTATAATAAAATGATAATTATTTATTAGTAAATTTTGTTGATAATTTATTGAAAAGTATTTTTAGGATATAATTATTATAAGATATTTAATGAATATATAATTTTTTTAAATTGAAAATTTTTAAAAATTTTGTTTTATAATTTTTATAGTTTTAAATGACGAACAGCAATGTAATGTTTCTCATTAATGTTGCTGTTAATTAATATTTTACTACATACATGTAATAATTGCAACTTTAATTAATTCAAACTTACAAGTTTGAAAAAATTAAAGTTTGAGTTAATTGACATTTGGGATTTATATAACTAATAATAGCTTGGAATCAATGAAGTTTAATATAGTTTTCGACTTTCTTTCTACCAAAATTTTTTTAGATTAAATTCTAATAATTTTTTTAAATTCAATTTTTCATATTATTATGGTCGAGTCCATACCAAGTGATCACACCAATTTCAGTCATATTGAGTAATATTTACGAAATTGATATTTTGGGTTCCTTTAGGAGTAAAAAAAATAAATTTTAATTATTTTTAAAAAATTCAAAATATATTTTCGAAAATATTCAAATTCGAAATTTTATGTACTATTTTTTTTGTGTTATCATAACTTCTGTAATTTTGAAGCAATTGAGATCATTTTTTTTTAAATTACTCGTATTTAAATACTCTTTCAAGAAAAATTATAATAATTAAGAAATTGTTTATAATTAAATTTTTATTACAAAAAATTAAATTATTTATTTAAACAAAATCTAAAGTATATCATCGATTTTTTTCAAAACATTCATAAACATAGCCTATAATGTGCTTAAAAATTTAAGCCAAAGAAAAAGATGGTGTGTATTATAGTTTTTGAGAAAAAAATTATTAAATTATGCTAGCGCGGCGCGGACCGGTGTCACCCCTACTCAACGCGTAGTTCCGTAGTAACCGAAATGTATGTATATTTTTACATAATGTAAATATAGTTAGTGTATTATATTTAAATTATAAGCTTCAGAAAGTCACACTGATCTTTTCATAGTACATGGACATCAAACTTTAGAATTAAAAAAATCGGAGAAAATAATTAAAGTAAAAAAAAGTAATTAAAAAATTGGTAATTTATAGAAAAATAATAAAAATAACTAAAAATTGGGAAAATTATTAAAATTTAAGAATAATAATTGAAAATTTGTTAAATCAATTGAAAAATAATTAATATAATTAAAAACTGGTAAAAATAAGTGAAAATAAGTGAATAATTAAAATAATTTAAAACTGAAGAAAGAAAAATAATGGACTGGTAAAATTATCAAAATTCGCGATGTTCAGGGGTGTTAATTTTTTTTCTTATGCAATTTTAGACCTAAAATTATGGGGTAATGTCAATAATAGAGAAACAAATAATTTGCGGAGTTTGAGAAATTTATTCTAAGAAAAACTTAAATTTTAAAAATTAAACCTCTTTCACAATTTTCATTTTTTCCATCGACAATTTTTTTGTGGGATTTTTAAATGATTTTCTACAATCCATCGTATGGATTTTGAAAAATAAAATTTCGAAAATGACCAAAAAAATATTGTTTTTTAATTTTTATGTAATACCATAATTCTACATCTTAATTGATGTAAGAAAAAAAATGACACCTCTGAGCATCAAAAATTTTGTTGAGTTAAAATTTCACCTATCTCTCCCCTTAAAGAATGATAAAAATAGTTTGAAAATAGTTGAAAGAAATGAAAACTATAATAAATTTAAAAGATGACAAAATTTTATAAGGAGAAAAATGATTAAAAATTTGAAACATAAAGTATGAAACATAAAATTTGTCAGTACTGCGAAGTACTGACAAACTTCGCAGGTGTGGACAGATTGAATTAATGAATGAAATTTGAAGATTATTATAAATAACTATTTTTAATCAATGTTTGTAAAAAAAAATTTCAAATCAATCTTATAAGTTCACATAATAGAAAAAATTATATGAATTTGTGTTGATATCTATAATTAAATTCAATATTTAATATTTTAAAGATTTCGAATTTGCCGCTAACATTTGTAGTTCTTAACTTGCCGCTAGGTGCGTGTATTTCTCGAAAGAGAGATCGTTGAGTATTTTCTATATAAGCAAGCAAGCTTTAATTAAAAATTCACTTATATACAGGTTTGTATCCTTTGATTTTTTATCGTTTTGCGTTTGTAGTTGAAGTGATTGAATTTGGGTCATTATTAGTACTAGTCTCACTTTTTTCTAATTTTTTAAAAAAATACTCCTCTTGACTTATACGAGTGGGCAAAATCCAGTTTAGAGAAAATTAATGTAGAATTTTGTAATTACGCAGAATATGAAGCTGAAAAACAATTGTTAAGTGAAAGATTTAATCAAGCTATGACCATTAAAGGTACACAAAAATTTCATTCCTTCGTACCCCTTGAGAATAAAATTGAAACAAAAATTTTTTCAAATTCTGTGCACAGCACAATTTGTAAAATAAAAAAATAAACATGACGATTAACTGTATTTATATTATGTAATAATATACATACATTTCGGTTACTACGGAACTACGCGTTGAGTAGCGGTGACACCGGTCTGCGCCGCGCTAGCATAACTTAATAATTTTTTTCTCAAAAACTATAATACATACCATCTTTTTCTTTGGCTTAAATTTTTAAGCACATTATAGGCTATGTTTATGAATTTTTTGAAAAAGATCGATGATATACTTTAGATTTTGTTTAAATAAATAATTTAATTTTTTTAATAAAAATTTAATTATAAACAATTTCTTAATTATTATAATTTTTCTTGAAAGAGTATTTAAATACGAGTAATTTAAAAAAAAATGATCTCAATTGCTTCAAAATTACAGAAGTTATGATATAACAAAAAAAATAGTACTCAAAATTTTGAATTTGAATATTTTCGAAAATATTTTGAATTTTTTAAAAATAATTAAAATTTATTTTTTTTACTCCTAAAGGAACCCAAAATATCAATTTCGTAAATATTACTCAATATGACTGAAATTGGTGTGATCACTTGGTATGGACTCGACCTTATTAAAGAATACAAGATTGAAATTGAAGTTTTTAGGATTTATCTACCTTCTCAGAGTTTCTTAAAAATTTGCCGATCGTTTTCAAAATTCACGGATGATTTTAAAAATTCTCGTCAATTTGAAAGTTTTTTTCGCGATACATTAAATTCTGACACCAGACTCTTTTAGGTTCCGGGCCCTGAAGAACGTGCTTCATGTGCTTCACGGTAGATTCGCCCCTGAACAAGAATTGTCTTTAATAAAAAAATCATCTACCAAGATAATATTTTGGCGATTAATTGTCAAAGTTGTCCGCAAATGCGGGCGCGTGCACAGTGGTTTAGAGCCGGGCAGAAAGAGGAGAGGTTATCGTGTATAAATTGCACTTAGTGTCCGCGACGCGAGGTCGGTTCGAGGCCGGTGTCTCGAAAGATATAAATTGGCCTTTATATTAAAGTGAGCCGCTGTGTAAATCATGTTGTGGGTGGACGACACGTGGGCAACTTCCTTAGTTCCTTAGGGGGGAGTTGAGGGGAACTGTTATCTCTCCCTGAAAAACACCACCTTGCAAAATGGAGACACCTTGGTCCAGAAAGAGTCAGGAATGCCGATCTTTCCAATGGACCAAGTTCATTTACGGACAGACAAAATTATGCATGAAAAATTACGATTTAAAAGCTGCCGCGCACCGATTACAGATGAAGACCACCCTTGACGAATCTCTAGATTGCTAACCCGGTGGTCGCTCGTGTCGATTTGCTACGAATGAAACCGGGATTTATAAGGACAAATTTATTGATTTCTCTGTCGATAATCAATTTTATTAAGCCGCTTTGAAACTAGGCAAATAAAAGTAATAAAATTGCGAATATTGAAAGTGAAATTCAGATGCAATAAGGCCGATTTTTTCAAGGCGGTTATAATCTTTTAAGATTGGAGTTTTAATCTATTTATAGGTAGATTATGATTTAAAATTCGTAGATAGTAATATAAAAATCTTTCAAAGATAGAGAACATTTCAAAAAATAAAGTAAAGTGTTTACAGAGCATTGGGTTAAAAGTACTCGTTTCTTGTCAGCTATATCGAGGCATAAATATCACTTCTTTATTCATAACTGCCAGATAAATGCTCTACTTGCTATAAACTATGCTTTTTGTACCTTTTCATTGTACCTTATTGTTCCCCATGGTTCTCATATTTTTCACCAAGTGCAGTACGATCATTTATAAAACATGTTTTTAATAACACCTCGTCTGGAAACCGTATCAGCTTTTGCAACAGTAGAAAGTGTTATTATGTTTTTCAATGTTTGTTATTGCCACGCGATCGAGACACTTTGAGAAATATTCCCCCATTGTATCTCGTGTAATAAAACACTGTTAATTTATATTCTGATACAAGTTAACCCATTAACGCCTAAAACATAAAAATTTTTTGTTCATTTTCATGCTATGTTTCTAGAAACAAACTAAATAAGATTTTTTACCGGAGTTACATTTTCTGTAGGTTTTAAGTGTGCTCTTTTTGAATCTGAAGTCAAAAATCAGTTCTTTCAAACCAAAATTGAATATAGTTTGCCTAAATCTTTCTACTCGGAAGTTTTTAGGATCGCTGATTACAAATCAGATGTAACATTTTCAAAATTCAAAATGACGGATCCAATATGGAGGATAGAAAATTTTAATTTTTGGCCAATTCGTTTCAAATTTGTAACTCAAGGGTTTTTGGAGTCGCTGATTACAAATCTGATATTCGATTTTCAAAATTCAAAATGGCGGATCCAATATGGCGGATAAAAAAAATATAAAGCTGATTGAATGGACCTAAATCTCGTTGCTGGTTTTTAGACTTGCTGGATATGAATCTGGAGTCAGATTTTCAAAATTCTAAATATTCTTTTCAGTCTTACGAATGAAATTATTATTAATAATTTTTTTGTCTTTTATCATCTTTTACAAACGTTGACTGACTAATTAGGCAAATTATCCATGAAAGAAACTGAATGTTGAATTGAATTTTTAAAAAATAAATAAAAATCACTGATGAGTAGTTAAATAAATAAAATGGAAGATTATATGTTTATACATATGCATAAACAATGAACTAATTTTTCTAATTTGACCATATAAGTTCCTGACAATGTTATTTTCAGCCGACGACATTGAAATAGAAGAAACTATTCTAAGAAGTGTCTGATTTTGATTAATTAAATGTATCTTCAATGCCCACAATTTGATTAATTGAATTAAAGTAATATTATCTATTATATTAATAATTCATTGTATAATAATTGCTTTTAAAAATGATCAATTTATTCACTGCGATTTATATCTTTTTTCTTATCGTTAAAAGATCTGTTATTATCCTAGCTCTTCAATACTGAATTTATGTCATTTTTATGGCGTGTATACTATACATATGTTAATGAAGCCGCGAGTGACAGAATAAAATTCAAATCAGAGACAAGATTTACACGGTATCTGATTCCCAAATTTCACAATCTGCACACGTCGACACTTAATTCTCGAATGAATTATATATATTTCGTTTTATCGGTTTTGTTTCCTCTTACAATTTGTTCGGTCGCCACGAAATTTTCGGGTTTCTTTATTGACCATTTTGCGATTTTTCTTGACACTATTAAAAAAAAAAAAAAAAAATGAGTCACTTAATTTTTATATCTTAACTTATATCGTAAATCACACTTTTTGCTATTAATTAAATAATAATAATCTCCGTACACTCCTGAAGTTAGTTACTATTTATATTTATTTATTTTTCTCTGTCCACGTTTTAAAACTTGAAGTGAAGTTGGTTAGTTTTTATATTTTTTATTCATCTTTTTCTGTCCAGGTTTTAAAATCCAAAGTGAAGTTAGTCCCTGCCTACTTGTTCATTAATTTTGATTCTCTTTATCTGGAAATTTTAAAATTGTTTTAGTTTACAGACAAAATATGCAGATGAGGTAGCCTTAATAACGAGATATTGATTATGACTAACAATAATTTATATATTACACATTTAAATGAATTTTAATAATAATTTAGATTAATTTAAAGTGTCGAATAGTCGAATTTATTAAAAATTCAAATGACGTTATTTTACTTTATTGAAAAAAAATTAAAATTAAAAAATGAAATACAGTTTAAATTATTCTGTAACTTTTTTAACCATTTTTTAAGTTCCAAAACTTGCATCAAGTTTGCTGCAAGTTTGTAAACTTCCGAAAAGGTTGCGGCAAAGTTTCAATAAAGTAATATTAAGAATGCCTAAATACTTATTTATCTCTTCTTATTGCAGGGCTACCAGTGATACACTTTTGTACTTTTACTGACTTTTTTTAAATTGCTCACTATTACTCACTTTTTTAAAAAAAACTCACTTTTCTCACTTTTTTAGTAAAATGTCTATTCCAAGTGCGGAGGAAGGGTCTTGTGATATTAGGTACCTGATTAAAAATTTACCTTATAAATCAATTAGTTTGTTCATATTCAGTCCTTAAATTATTGTCATGAATATTTAAATTTTGCATTTACTTCTGTTATTTTTCAATTATTTTCTCAACATTTCAATTATCTTTTTCTATCTTTAAATTATTGCCAGGAATATTTGAATTTTCAACGCCAGTTTCTATTCTACTTTTGTTAATTTTCAATAATTTTCTTCAAATTTCAATTACTTTTGTCATTATCTCATTATTTAAATATTTTTGTCATTTTACAATTATTTTCTTTATATTTCTATTATTTTTGAAATTTTAGAATTATTTTCTACAAATTTCAATTATTATTTTTTTCAAATTATTGAATGCGACCTAGCATGTGATGATAATGCAAAATTTGTCCTTAAACTTTCGCTTAAGGTACTAAATGTTTTGACACCAAACTTTGTAAAATTACTCAAAATACCAATAGGAAGGTCTCTCTGGCCCAATTTTATGTCATTTTTGTTTATAAATTAATTTTTTTTTCAATTTCACAAATTTTGGAAAATTTTGAAAAATTAGTGAATTTGAAAAATATTTCGTTTAAAGACAAAAATGAAACAAAATTGGGTCAGAGAGACCTTCCTAATGATATTTTGAGTAATTCTACAAAGTTTGGTGTCAAAACATTTAATACTTTAAGAGAAAGTTTACGGACAATTTTTTCATTATCATCACATATTGTTATATCAAATTTTAATTTTATTGTTACTTGAAATACATTTTAAAATTTTATATTGCAATGAGCTTTTGTCCGTAAATAAATAAATACATTAATAAATATAATTTTTTTTTTATTACCATGAATTTTTAAACTTATTATATTAGTTTTCAATTATTTTCTAGAGATTTCAATCATTTTCTTCATTATTTTTATTATTGTCATGAGTTTATTAAATTTGTACATTTTTTTTCAAATAATTTCAACAAATTTCAATTATTTTCTTCAAACTTCAATTATTCTCTATAAATTTTTTATTTATACACCAGCTTTCAATTATTTATGCCATTATTCAATTACTTTCTTCAAATTTCAATTTCAATTTTTGCCATTTCAGAATTTTTTTTACAAATTGCAATTTTTTTATTCAATTTTTTTTTATTGTCATGAACTTTTAAATTTCTTACACCTGTTTTCAATTATTTTCATTATTATTTTTAGTATTGTAATGAATTTATTAATTTTCTTACACCTTTTTCAATTATTTTCTTGAAACTTTAATTGATTTTTTCATAATTGAATTTTTTGCCATTTTTGAATTATTCTCTTCAAATTTCAATTATTGTCTTCAAACATCAATTAATTTCTTCAACTTTCAATTATTTACCTCAAACTTATAATATTTTTTTTAACTTCACAATTGTTGTCTATAATTTTTTAATTTTTACACCAGTTTTGAATTATTTATTTCAATATTTAAACTGTTTTGTTAAGTTTTAGTTTTTTACAAATTGCAATTATTTTATTCAATTTTTTTATTGTCATGAACTTTTAAATTTCTTACACCTGTTTTCAATTCTTTTCATCATTATTTTTATTACGAATTTATTAATTTTTTGTAACACCATCTTTAATTATTTTTTTCAAACTTCAATTATTTTTTTCATATTTGAATTTTTTTGCCATTTTTGAATTATTCTCTTCAAATTCCAATTATTGTCTTTAAACTTCAATTAATTTCTTTAACTTTCAATTATTTTTCTCAAACTTATAATTTTTCTTTTAACTTTACAATTATTGTCTATAATTATTTAATTTTTACACCAGTTTTGAATTATTTATTTCAATATTTCAATTGTTTTGTCAAGTTTTCAAGTATTTTCTTCAAATTTGAATTTTTTTTTTAAGTTATCAATTATTTTTGTCATTTCTCAATTATTTTTTCAAATTACAACTATTTTTGTCAATATTCAAATATTTTTTACATTTTGAAATTATTTTCTTTAAATGTCATTTTGTTCAATCTTTTTGTTATTGTCATGAATTTATTAACTTTTGAAGATCAGTTTTCAATTATTTATTTCGTTATTTAATTAGTTTCTTCACATTTTAATAATATCTTTAATTTTTCAAATATTTTATATAATTTTTCAATTAATGTATTCAATTTTTTATTTTTTACTTAATTTTTAAATAAATTCTCATTTTTCAATATTTTTTTTTCTAAATTTCAGTCATTTCCGTCAGTATTCAACTATTTTCTACAAATATACATTTTTTGATTTTTTTAAATTATTTTTTTTAAGTTTCAATTATTTTCTTGAAAATTCTATTTTTTTTTCAATTTTTCAACTATTGTTTAAAAAGTGTAATTTTTACACCAGCTTTTATAATTATTTATGTCATTATTCAATTAGTTTCTTTACATTTTACTTATTTCTTCAATATCTCAATTATTGTGTGAAAATTAAAATTTTTTACATCAGGGTAAGAATTCTTAAAAAATATCACGATTTGCAAGTGGTCCTCCGATTTCTTTGAAACCGTGGGAAATAATAGTCTTATATGTATAAGTTAAATTTAATTCTAAAAGGATTTTGAAAAATTTTCAAAATGGCGGCCGCTACGCTATGTTGAAAATCTTAGTTGCGTTTTTTTTAAAAATTAATATCTCCGAAACTTTTTTATGGATTTTAATAAAATTTACAGACAATATAGTTAAAAATATGTAGTATAATTTTATGTTATCATTCTCAAACTTTTGTTTTAAATTTTAATTATTTTTGTTATTCCTTAATTATTTTTTTGTAACTTCAATTATTTTTGAAACTTTAATTATTTACTTCAAATTACAATTATTTCGTTTCAATTTTTGTCATCATTTTTTGATTTAAATCAATTTTTTAATTAGTTTTGTCATTTACAGCTTTTTTTTAAATTGAATTATTTTTGTCATTATTTAATAATTTTCTACATATTTCAATTATTTCTGCGATTTTCGAATTGTTTTTTTTTTTTTAATTTGAATGGCCTTTCCTGCTGGTGCCCCCCAATTTTAATATCAAACTCTATTTTGCTTATTCACTTTTTTTATTTAAAAACTCATTATTTACTCACTTATTTAAATTAAAAAGTCTTTTTTTCACTATTTTTAATCTGCAAGTCCACTGGCAGCCATCCTCAATGGATAAATATTATTCATCAATTTTTTTTATTTATTATTATAGTTTAATTCTTAAAAAGTATGGAAAACCAATCGCGTTATATTTTGCTAGTTTATTGAATAAATTCTCTTCGATAAATAAATATATTATTTTTGAAAAAGTTTTTTTAGTTAACGACATTAAAAAAAGTCATTTTTAATTAAGTGAAAATTATAATTAATGCATTTTGAGATTGCTATAGAGTTTATGTTAAACATATGATATTTAATTTTTTTTTTAACATTTTTTTATTTTTTATTTAAAAATGAACTAAGTTTAAAGCAATCAGTTAGGTTGATTTTGTGGAAAAGTGCCCACGGGCAGAAGACATTAGTCACGGTATAATTGGCATACATGTGCCTTCACAACAGACATGTGAATTTTCCCCCACAACACCCTTTCGTACCAACATACGCCAAAAGCAATCTCTGCAAATTATTCACATTACAACACTCTCTGTGAAATTATAGACATAATTTAATTCTCACACAAGCTTATTCCCAAATTATTAGACTAAACCGGGGCAAGTTGACTAAGCTGACTATTTTACATCTGTTTTTACATAATTCAAAACTCACACAAGCCTATTCTCAATTTATTAGACTAAACCGGGGCAAGTTGACTATTTTGCATTTATTTTTCTCTATTTTAATAATATACTCAACAAAAAATTACTTCTTGAATATAAAAGGAGCATATTTTTTATTGTTTTTTTTTTGTAAATTCCATTAACCTTTTTACCTCTAGAGTCTAAAATTTTTTATTTGCATTTTCCAGCAGGTCTTGCTTTTAACAAAGAGTTTCTTCTTGTGCTCTTTGTTTGTGAAGGGTCTTTTTGTCGTATAACTCCAGCACGTTTCCATTCTTCCAGGATCGATCCCAACAAACCAAATCGATTTGGAATCGAATGGTTTTTATTATTAAGTCGCAGTTTTTTTTTTCTCAACTTCATACAAGCAACACACGTATTAAAAATAATTTGAGAACTTTTTCACTTATTTTCGTGACAATTTGACTTGAATTAAAGTAGCAACGAATAATAAATTTGTTACCGTGCAATTCTTAAAATTTGCACTTCCAAGCGGCAGTAAATTTGCAAACCAGTTCTGAATCGTTATCCCTAAAAACAACTCCAGGATTCATTCTCGGCGAGGCTATAAAGTCATTCGTAAAAATTTCAAATACAAATATGAAATTTTGTGTATTATTTAATTGTTGCCAAGTGCAGTTTAAGGTAATTTAAAAATACCTTTAGTTTGCTCTGGTGTAAATTAAAGTCGAAATCAATGTTTAGATAAGAGGTACATTTATTGAATCTGTAATACTGGTTCTAAATTAAGGCTATCTTACCCCGTCATCAGTATGGTCTGTCAAATAAATTTCTTTATCACACGCTTTCTCAAAAACAAGCTCAATCTAAAAGATAATTTTCGTGGAAAGACGAAAATGCTGGCAAGAAGAATGGTATGCTTTCTGCTATCATAATAAAAGAGAGTATAATCCATTTCTTTTCATGTATATATATACCTGAGATTTGTTTCGTCGACGTGCTTGATACTTTATCTGCTCGAATTTTCGTGTTACCGGTATTCTTTACGGCGCATAAGGCAACAATTCTAATCTTTTTAGTGAACGATCGTAATCGTAAATAAACGAGTAACTCGATTTCAACAAGTACGTGGGCTACGAAACAATAAATGTGATGGACAATACTTATACTATAGTTTTGGTGGTGGGCGAGAGTGGTGTTTCACTCCCTTATCATTTTTTTGTTGTTGTATACTAGTTATACATGCCGCCTACGATTTAGTCACGGTGCCAGCGTTACTCCCAAAAACTGATTTTGATGCTAAAAAATTATGTGAAAGAAAATTAAAACTGTAAAAATTACATTGTATGTTATAAAACTGGAAATTTTTTACTGCAGCTTCACAATATCAAGACGATACGATTTTGAGGCAATATTGATATTGATCTCGAAATCTTTCGATCATCCAAATATCGTATAGATATTGCTGAAATAAATGTAAAATAAGAAAATGTACTATTAATTTGTATAAATGTATCTGTTATTTTCAGTAAACTGTTTTAATAAATTGGTATTTCTTTTGTTATTACTGAAATTCGAAATTTCGTATTTTAGAAAATAATGTATTCTTCTTAAATAACTAAAACATAAAAAATGTTTAAATATAACAGCGAAACGCATCTTTAGGTTAGATATAGGTATAGTGAACTTCTTGATATGAATTTTAGTAATTTAGCGATAGTGAATATCTCCAAAACAAATAAACAGTCAAAAACTAATAGTTTAAGTCTTAAACATTCATGTGGTTGTATTTATTTAACCTAAAAATAAAAATTTTAAATTTTATTTAAAAATTAAATAAATAAAAACATTAATATGTGATTATATATCTTGAGCCAAATTAGTGAAAAGAGAAAAAAAAAAGAAACATAAACAGGAAAAAATCAGTTAATAAAATTATAATTATGTGTTTATATTTATATTTTTCAAACAATAAATATACATTTAAATATATTCAGTTTTATCAATTACTATTAATTATTATGTGATAATAAATAGCTTTTCTTATTTTAAAGTTTATTAAAATAACCTTTAATTTTTGTTTACAAACATAAAAATGTTATTAATTCTGTAAACAACGAAACACACGATATAATTTTAAAAATAACATTAATAATAAAATAGGTTTGAAGCTAAAATATTGTTATATTTAAATTAAATAATAAATTTAATATAGGTTTAAGTACATACTTTTTTGTATATATATGTATTAAGTTCATCTCTTTCAAATTTTGAAATACAAAAAGAAAAAACGTAAAATGAAAATTTAAAATCCAATTTATAAACGTTAAAAACACTTTATTAAATAATATATATAGCAATATTAAAAACTTCTAAAGTTTATTTACTATTTTAATAACCCTACTTTTTAATAAAAATTAATTTAAATGGAACTATAAGAATAAGAAATACTACTTATCAAAATATTAGAAAATCATATCTATGTAAACTTAAACTACATAATAATAACGAAACTAAATACATATTTCAATTTATTTATAGTTTTGAAAACAAAAGTACAAATACAAAATTATAATTTTGTCAACTTATTTTATCGTAATCACAGTCCTCCTTGATTCATTTTTTAATCGTCACTATACATTTTACAGCATTTCACTGAAGATAATTATAACACTTTCATTAATTATATCATATTTTAATAAAAATTGCAATATTCATTATGTGATAAAATAAAAATAAAAAACACCCAACCACGAAAATTTTTAAAGTTAAAATTGTTAAAAAAATTAAAAATTTGAAAGGCAGTGTGATTTATTAAAAAACTACAGAAATTATCACAATTTAAAAAAACACATATTTTCTCTTGTTTATATAATATGTTCATCATTTATATAAATTTTTTTTTATTCAAAAATCAAATAGAGAATCGCTATGATAAAACTTTCTAACCTCTTTTAAATGTTTGACTATTTATGTAGCATTATATATAATATTTTCAAGTTTCTTTCATTCACTCATTAATTCTGTTCAATACACCTGAAGTTTGTCACTAGATTTTTTACCTTTTGAAAATTGTGTCAATTTTTAAATTTATATCAGTTTAAAATCCTTCAAAGTTCAATTGATTTGAATGTCCGCTGATTAAAAATTCAATCAGTTCCATGCTTCAAAAATAATTAATTTAAAATGATTTTAAAATTTCTTCTATTTTTAATAATTCTCTTCTATTATGATTTCAACTACAAATTTTATCATTTTCGTCTCTTTTCAATTACTTTCTTCACTTTTTAATTATTTTCATTAACTTTAATTATTTTCATTATTTTTCAATTTCTTCGTTAAGTCTTAAATTCACTTTATACGCGAATTTTAATTATTTTTTTCAATTTAGCATTATTTTTATCATATCTCTCTAAATCTGAATTAGTTAAAAATAACTAATTTGAAAGCAAAAACTCAGTCACTAATTGAAATAGTTACATTTCTACTAACCATTTAGTAAAAAATAACTAATTATTAGTTAAATTCATATTTAGGTTATGTCAACATTACTAAATATTTAGTAAAATTCTGTTTGCTAATTTAATTAGTCAAATTTTAACTATTTTTTAGTTATATTTTTAATAATAATTAGTCATATTTTAACTATTTTTTAATTATTTTTAACTAATTCGAGAAACAAAAAACTCAGATACGATTTTACTAATAATCAGTTATTTTTAACTAATGTAAATTTAAAGATTATTGCAATTATTTTCTTCTACTTCAAATGTTTTTAATTACTATTTAAACATTTTTAATTAATTGTCTCAACTTTTAATTGTTTTCTTCAATTTTTAATTATTTTGCAAGTACTACATTTTGCAAGTATTTTCTCCAATTTTCAAACAATTTCATTACTTTTCGATTAATTTTCTAAATTTTCAATGACCTATTTATAGGTACTAATTTTGAATTATCGTTTTCTTACTTTAAATTTATTTTTATCATATTTATTATTACTTCCTCTACTTTTTTATTATGTTAATTATTTTATTAGTTTTTTAAATTTTCCATTACTTATTTTTTATTCAACTATTCATACGGGCTCGAAGCTCTTTATTATCTCCATTTTAAATTATTGTCTTCAATTTGTAATTTTTAAAATCATTTTTAAATTATTTTTCGTGTTTTAAATATATTTTGTAATATTTTCAATTATTTCTCTCAAACTTTAATTGGTCTTAAGGAGGTTCTATGGTATGACGGTACTAGTCAAAACAGAGACTATTATTTTGAGGTTAGGTTTAAATTTAATTTTAAGAATATATAATTAAAAAATTGTATTTATTAACTTTATTTACATTATTTACTTTTTAAACATGACTATTTTTCATGTGAGATCAAAATCATAATTTTAAAATGTCAGAACGTCTAAACTGTATTGTATAAAGCGTGAAATATTTGTACAAATTAATTTATTGCAACTCTCACAGGTACATAATGGCACTTTTTTCATCAGATATTTAATCCTCATACATATGTGATGTATTAAAAAAAGTTTCATTAATTTGGTAATGCTAAATACTTTGTGGCAAATAAATATATATGAAAAACTACTGATTTCCCATAAGACTCAATGCTGAATGTTGAAAAATGTTAAAAAACAAAAACGCTTATAACTTTTTTCACAAGTACATTAAAGTCTCGAAATTTTAACTGCATCATTATAAAACCTTTGTCTATCAGTGAACCAAATTTGATGAAAATGGTAATGTTAATTCTCTTTACGATAGAACCTCCTTAAATGTTGTTTCATAACTTTTCTACTTATGCAATATTATTTTTCTTAAATTTTTAATTATTTTGATTGATTCTCAATTATTTTTCCCATTTTTTCGGTAGTGATAACATTTTTCCCCCAATTTCTCTAATTTTCGATTATTTTCCTTCTTTATCATAATTTCCAAAATTGTTCTCTGAAATTTAAATTTATTGCTATTTTTAATATATATTCAGTCATTTTCTTAAATTAAATTTCAAGATTTTCAATAATTCCACTGAAAATCCAATTATTTTCTTCAATTTTAATTATTTTTATCAGTCTTCAATTATTTTATTTTATTTTATAGATATTTTGTAATTTTTTAAATTATTTTCTTTAAATTTCTATAATCATATTTATTTTTTTATCATTATTATATTTTTTGTTAATATTATTTTCCCAAAAATTTTAATTTTTTCAATTAATTTCTAATATTTTTAAGTATTTTTGTCAACTTTCAATTAGCTTCTTCAATTTGAAAATTTATCTGTGATTTTTAAATTATTTTCCCCAATTTTTAATTGTTTTAATTATTTTTCAATTAATTGGCAAAATTTGCAACTATTCTAATGTTTCCCAGAATTTTTGACGTCAAACTGCATATCTCAAAAAAATGCAAGTATTTTTTTAAATTTCAATAATACTATCTTTAATGTTTTCTTAATTGTAAAATTTTATATATTTTGTTCTATATAAATCAAACTTGTTTTACTCATATTTAAATCTTTAAAACACCAATATCTTTTGTCAAACCCTATTGTTTGTCAATCTTAAATCATTGAGATCAATACTACAATCTCATTAAAATCGATATTAAATAATACTATAGAAAATCTCGACAGTCCTTTATCGATATTGTCTGGAATTTTTTTTAGAATATCGTCTTGATGTTATATATCAACATATCGTGAATATCTATTTTTTACAATTTAAGGAGTCGTTCAAGTAGCTTGTAAATAAGGTTGTTTTCTTTTCCATACTTTTGTACAAAAAGAGTAGTAACTACGAAAAAAAAAATCTTTTCCGAGAAACTATAAGTAGCGAATAAACGAGTAGTTCTATCTTCGAGGGTCATGAATAATTTTAACGAGATTACAGGTGAGACGAGAGCAGTTAATATAAAAGCTTGTCAGGCTCTACTTTTCGGTGAAATATATCGACATAATGACCGCTTATCATTATACCAAACTAGGATCCGAAAGAAATGAAAATATACGGCAATAATTCATTTTAAAATTATAAATAAAATGTCTAACGAATGAATAGTTTCAAATTCCTGGATCGTAAACTACAAATTTTCCAGGCTTATTCCTTTAATAATTAATAATTGATTATTTAAAATTTTGTTTATTAAAAAAATATAAAGAAGTGCAGTTTTGTACAATTAGTATATGTTTTTCTTTATTTAGAAAAAGAATGTAGTTTGGAAAATAACTACAAAAATAAATAAGTGAAAATTATGCATATATTTCATAAACATTTGGTTTTTACGTAATGTTTGTAATAACGCGCTCTAGCGCGAGATTAGTTTCTGATAATTTTGTGTTATCAAAAATTATTATAAAAAGTTTAATTAAAATGTTTAAATATAAATAATTCAAGTTTGTGTAGGACAAAATTTATAAAATTTTACAATTAAAAAAAAACATGAATAAAGTAATTAAGTAATTCAAATTCAAAAAACTAATTGCAAATTTTTTCATTTAATTGAAAAATAATTAATGCAATTAAAGATTGTGGAATCTAGTTGAAAAATCATAGACGTTTTTTAAAATTCAATAGAAAATAATTGAAATTGATAAATAATTTCAGTTTAAAAAAATAATTGCAAATTTCTCAAATCAATTGAAAAATAATTAAAAATTGGAAAAATCATGTTCGTAAGGTATTTTTCAAATTATTTTGCTTGACAAAATAAAATGCTATTTTATGTTTTAGGGACGTATAATTTTCATTATACAGGTTCAAATTTGATGTGTAAATACAATTAAATCTAAAAAGACGTTTTGAAAAGAAAATTAGTTTCTTGTTTTTCCGGTAGAGTGCAGCATCAATCAAGCATCGATATCGACACGAGCAGTAACTTTTCACATGAAGATGTAAGTTATCAGAAATAAGAGTTATATTCGACTTTCACTGTTGGTTAAGTAGAATTTTCAGATTATATACTCTCTCGACCTTATGTAAAGATCGAGCCACTAGAAAGTTCTTTACCCATTTCAAATGAAACAATTTATTATTATTTTGGTACTTTTGATACTAATGAAAATTTCAAACAAAAAATTTCTTACTAGAATTTATTCTTAATATTTTAAACACATGTCAAAAATTTGTTAAATTGAATATTAGTTTAAAATTTTAATAAATGTTTGGGGTTTAGTGCACAATTTTGTATTTTTTTCATAGTGTAATATTCCCGAAATTTATGACGTTTATAATAAATTGCAATTTTTAAACAATTGAAATTTTCAATTTTTTTAGAATTATTGTATTATTTCCTGGATAAGGGAGCAAATTTTTTTTGCTGAAGTAGAAGCAAAATGTACATGAAATAAACATAATTTTTGTCTTGTTTACTTTATTGTTTTATTTTTGAAAAAATTTTTATCTATTACTTTGATTATATTTTATAATCACTCTTATTAGGGGTCTTCCAGAAACCACGTTGCCCCTTTATTGTGAAGGGGGTTCCTTCTCTGAAGAAAGTATAGCCTTATTTATTTTATGCAATTCAAAATTTTTGAGATTTATGAGAGGTCTTATATCCAGAAGAAATTTTCGTTTCTAAAAATGCTTAATTCTTATTTATTTTTCTATAATAACTGAATTTCTTAATATATTATTTGTATATTTATCAGCTAATTTCCAGTTAATAATAATACCACTAGTTTACAGCCAAAATGTACATTTAATGCCACTATTTTTTTTTTATGTACTATGGTTCTCTAAACTTAAAAATGACATTAAGAAATTTTTCTATGGATAGGTTTCCGAAATATGAATTTTTAAAATTTTTTACGTTTTTTTCGAAGGTGACTTCACGTTTTAGGCCGTATCTCGAGTTACAGATGTCCGATTAAGTTTTTCTAGGTGTCAAATTAAAGGTAATCAAATTCCAAACAATCGCTTTTAACATTATTTTTCAATCGGTTAAATATTTTAGGTGATATAGTCCAAAAAAAAATTTTAAATTTGAGTTTTTGGCCCAAAATCTGAAAAACAAATTCATTCTACCGCCATGCAAAAATAGAAAACGTCAAATTATGTCCAGTTTTAAATTTTTTACATATATGGCTCACTTTTAAGAAGAAAAAAATGTATGGATGAAAACAATCTATGGGTAATTATTGAAGTTATAAGCCAGGGTACTGAAATTCTCGTTTTACGCCATTTCGGTATTTTACCTCCTTTTATAGTGATTATGTTGATTAATTTAATGAATAGAATATCCAATTAGAAAATAGACTTTTTTCACAGATTTCAAATAATTTTCAGTGCTTTACTAATTCAAATTTGACTGAAAAATTTTTTGGAGTTTTTGACAAAAATTTCTGAAGAGGCATAAATTGATTAAAATCTGCTTTTTTGACAAGTTGAATCAGATGCGCAATGTTTGAATTTTTGTTGAATTTTGTTCGTTAATAGATGAAAAAGTTTGAAATTAGACATAGAAATATGAAAAGTAAATGATATTTAACTGAAAATTTTTTGGAGTTTTTAAGAAAAATTTCTGGAAAGGCATAAATTGATTAAAATCTGCTTCTTTGACAAGTTAAATCAGACGCGCAAAGTCTTGAAAAGCATAAATTGTATTATATTACACAAAGTAGTTAAAAATATTTTTCTTTAATGGGAAGTCAAAGAAAATTGATTCTTTTTTAATTTATAAGGAGAAAAACCATTGACTTTCGTCTGAGGGCTGCTGCGGACATATATTTAAAAAAAAAATAATAAATTTCATATTTCTATATCTAATTTCAAACTTTTTCATCTATTAACGAACAAAATTCAACAAATCTTTTTCAACTTGTCAAAAAAGCAGATTTTAATCAATTTATGCCTCTTCAGAAATTTTTGTCAAAATCTGCAAAAAAATTTTCAGACAAATATTTTTTATTTTCTATATTTCTAAATCTAATTTCAAACTTTTTTATCTATTAACGAACAAAATTCAACAAAAATAAAACCTCTGCGCATCTGATTCAACTTGTCAAAAAAGCAGATTTTAATCAATTTATGCCTCTCCAGAAATTTTTGTCAAAAACTCCAAAAAAATTTTCAGTCAAATATCATTTATTTTTCATATTTCTATATCTAATTTGAAACTTTTTTATCTATTAACGAACAAAATTCAACAAAAATTGAACCTCTGCGCATCTGATTCAACTTGTCAAAAAAGCAGATTTTAAACAATTTATGCCTCTTCAGAAATTTTTGTCAAAAACTCCAAAAAATTTTTCAGTCAAATTTGAATTAGTAAAGCACTGAAAATTATTTGAAATCTGTGAAAAAAATCCATTTTCTAATTAGATATTGTATTCATTAAATTAATCAACATAATCACTATAAAAGGAGGTAAAATACCGAAATGGCGTAAAACGAGAATTTCAGTACCCTGGCTTATAACTTCAATAATTACCCATAGATTTTTTTCATCCATACATTTTATTCTTTCTAAAAGTGAGCCATATATGTAAAAAATTTAAAACTGGACATAATTTGACGTTTTCTATTTTTGCATGGCGGTAGAATGAATTTGTTTTTCAGATTTTGGGCTAAAAACTCAAATTTAAATGTTTTTTTTGGACTATATCACTTAAAATATTTAATCGATTAAAAAATAATGTTAAAAGCGATTGTTTGGAATTTGATTACCTTTAATTTGACACTTAGAAAAACTTAATCGGACTTCTGTAACTCGAGATACGGCCCAAAACGTGAAGTCACCTCCGAAAAAAACGTAAAAAAATTTTAAAAATTCATATTTCGGAAACCTATCCATAGAAAAATTTCTTAATGTCATTTTTAAGTAACAAGAAGCTTAGTACATAAGAAAAAAATAGTGACATTAAATGTACATAACATTTTTTTTTTTTGTAAACTAGTGTAATTATTATTATTGATATTACTTTAGAATTATAAATAACAAATTAGAAATTAATTAATAATATACAAATAAATATCAAATTAATTCTGTAATTTTCTTAATTTTTTTCTTAATTTCCAAAATTATCCTTAATTATTAATTATTTTTATCATTTTTCAAGTAGTGTTGTTTATCTCAAATATATTCTGTAATTTTTTTCAATTATTTTTTACATATTTTTGTTATTTTCTTAAATTTTTAACTATTTCTATCATTTTCAATTACTTTGTGTCATTTTCAATTACCGTATGTCATTTTTAATTAATTAATTATTTTTTTATTATTTATCTCAAACTCCAGCTATTTTTTCAATTTACAATTAATTTTATCATTGTGTGGTTACTTTCTTTTATTACAAATATAAGTTGTAATGTTTAAATTATCTTTAAAAAGTTAAAGTTATTTTCTTAAATTTTTAATTATTTTCATTATTGTTCAATTACTTTCCTAGATTTTAAAATATTTTTCTCAGATTTTAGTAATTTTGTTTAATTATCAATTATTATATATTACATGTAAATAAATAAATAAAAAAAAATAAATAAATAAATTATTGTTATCATTTTGCAGTAATTTTCTCATTAAATTCCTGAAATTTTAACAATTAAAAATCTTATTTCTCAATTATTTTCTTTAATTTGCATTTATTTCTATCATTTTTCAATTACTTTTTGTCATTTTTAATTAATTTTATTTATTTGCAATAATTTTCACAAATGTTTATATTATTTTGATTATTTGTTAAATAATTCTGAAAATTTCAATTATTTATTTTAAATTTCCATTTTTTTCAATTTTTAATTATTTCTATATTTTAATTATTTTTCTCAATTTAAAATTCTTGAAATCATTTTAAAACAATGTGATTTCTTTTACTGCACATATATTCTGTATTTTTTAAAATTATTTTTCTAAAATTGCAATTATTATCTTCAATTTTTTATTATTTTTCAATTATTTCACCCAATTCAGTAAAAATTTAAGTTTTTTTTTTCTCAAATTGCAACTAATTTTTTAAAATTTTTTTCAATTCCAAAATTTTATAAATTTTGTCCTATACAAATAAATCTTGTTTTATTTATCTTTAAGCAGTATGATTTAAAATATTTAAAATTTCTGATAACACAGGCTGATTTTAATAATTATTCTTGTCATCTATTTAAGAATAAAATATTCTTAAAATTTTCAGAAAATATGTTTGTTTAAACAGAAAATAATATTCTTAAAATTAGAATATTATAATAGCCTAAATGTTAACATTGTACTATAAAATGTTAATATTTTTAATTTATAGACTTAAAATTCAACGATAACTTTTTTCATTTTTTAATTTTAGAAAATATGCACTTCTATCTCACAGGCGTATATATTTTTTTACATTTTAATTAAATTGATCATAGTTAATTAATTTTTTTTTTAATGTACCTACATGAAATAATCATTTTTACTATATTTTGAAAACATAATTTTTAATTAGCGTGGGATCAATCAGAAAAAGTGCGCATGCGCGGAAAAATGCGTATGAGTGCGAGAATTACGTAAGTAACATTATTAAATCTAAAATTCGAAAATAGGTTTTTTTATGCTTTTAGGACCGCTTTCAGTGGAGTAGCTGTTAAAAGGCAATGTGGGGCAGTGCTTAAGGGGCACTTAGCTCAGGGGGCCCTTGGTCAACCGTAATAGAAATTTTTTTTTATTTGAAAAAATTCCAAAAACCTTACTAATTGTAGTAATTAAAAGTTTGACTAAATTAAACAACGCGCACTGGCACGCCATTAGTTTTTACACCTTGTGTTATCAAGAATTATAAATATTTAAAATATAATATTTAAAAATAAATTTATACAAATAAAAAATAAAATTAATATTTATTTTGAACAAAATTAATAAATTTTTAGAATTAAAAGAAATTGTAAAGAATAATTGAAATAAGACAAAAGTTTTCCAAATTTTGAAAATTAATTGCAAAAAATAATTATATTAATTAGAATTTAGGGAAAGTAATTTAAGAAATCATACAAATGTTTTAAAAATAAAGAAAATAATTTAAATTTGAGAAAAAAACTAAAAAATCTTACAAATAAATTAAAAAAAAAAATTGAACAATGAAAAATTAGAGAGAAAATAATTGAAAATTGCAAAAAAAAAGGATTGGAAATAATAGAGACAAGTAATTTAAATAAAATTGAATTAATTAATTGCAATGTCAGATATAAAGTTTAAAATTTTTAAAATTATAAAACAAATGAAAAGATTGAAAATTTTGGACACTAATTCAAAAATGATTTTAAAATTTAAAACTTTAAAAAAATAATTGAAATATGATACAAATAATGATAGGTTGTAAAAAATAAATTACATTTGAGTAAAATAATTGCAAAATTTACAAAATTTTTTGGAATTAAAAAAAAATAATTGAAACCTAAGAAAAATAAATAAATATTTAAATAAACTTGAGATCTTAGAAAACAATTGAAAACAATGACAGTAATTAAAAATTAAAGAAAAGAATTGAAGAAAGCTCTTAACAATTGAAATTTACGATTATTAATAAAAAATTTTAAAAATTATGAAACCAAATGAAAATTATTATAAGTTGAAGAAAATAATTGAAATTTGAGAAAAATGCTTAAAAATCTTAAATAATAATTTTACAAAATGAGAATACTAGTTAAAAATTCAGGGAAATAATTGAAACATGATTTTAAAATTTTATATTTAAATAAAATACTTGGAATGTGATAAAAACAATAATAAATTGACAAAAATAATTACAATTTGAGAAGACTACTTGAAAATCTTAGAAGTTAATTAAAAAAAATTACAATCACTAAAAATTGAAAAAAAAATTGAAGAAAGCTAAAAATAATTGAAATTTGTTATAATTAATAAAAACATTTTGGAAACAAATTAAAATAATTAACAATTGAAGACAATAATTGAAATTTTAAAAAAATACATAAAAATCTTAGAAAATAATTTTAAAAAATAAGAATAATAATTAACAATAGAAGAAATTTATTAAAAAATAATAAAATTGATTCAAAATTGAAAAAAATAATTCAAATATGAAAAAATGAAAACAGTAAATAAAATTTGTGAGAAATAATGAAAAAAATCATAGAATATATTAAAAAAAAATAATAATTATAAAAATAGTAAAAAATGTTTTATTAAGGTCATGTAATGGATTATGACGTCACTGGTATAGGCAAAATTTGTCCGTAACTTTTCTCTTAAAATATTGAATATTTTGTCATGAAACTTGGTAGAATTACTTAAAATGTCATTAGGAAAGTCTCTCAGACCCGAATTTGTTTAAATTTTGGCCCAAAATTAATTTTGGGAAATTTTCGAAAAATTGCAAACTTTTTTAAAAATCAATTTTGAGACAAAATTTAAACAAACTCGGGTCTGAGAGACCTTTCGAATGACATTTTAAGTAATTCTACCAAGTTTCATGACAAAATATTCAATATTTTAAGAGAAAACTAGCGAACAAATTTTGCCTATAACAGTGACATCATAATCCATCACATGCCCTTAAAGAGAATATTAAAAAAATTGCAGAAAAAAAAAATTAATGAAAATAATTTAAATTTTATCCAAATAATAGAAAATTTTTTAAAGTTATGCCAAAATAATGAAAATAATTGAAAAATCGTTTAAAACATGGAAAATTGACGACAATAATCTGAATTTGAGATAGTAACTGAAAACTTTGGAAATTAATTGAAAAATAATGAATATATTAAAAGATGGAGAAAATAATTGAAAAAAAATAAAAATAAATGAAAATTGAACAAAGTGATTCAAAATTGAGATATTTTTATATTTGAAAGTTCAGGAAATGAATTGAGAAATTATTAAGATAATTAAAAAATGAAAATAATAATGGCAAAACGACATAATAAATGGTAAATTAAAAATAATTTAAATTTTCGATGACCTTAAAATTTAAACTTAAAACGAGAAAAAGAATATAATAAAGAATTCTTATTGCTTTCGAGCATGATGTTTCATATCTTTGAACATTTATTAGAACATACGTTTTTTTAGTATTTCTAAACACGCATGTTTTATTGATAAGAAAACAAACTTGCAGTTTCAATAGTTTGAAATAAAAGTTTATTCTTATTGTAAAAAGCAATTTTTATTGTTTTAAAACCAGGATCTATTCCCGATAATATATCCCTTATAAATTAGATTAGGTATTTATTCTAGAAACAGAGTTTTAGACAAAAATAGATTTAACTCATATTGTACATTTTTCAATAAATATAGTTAAATTCCGTATGCTGCGCAGTTTTAGCTTTTAAAAAATTAAAATCGAAAATGAAGCTCAAGAAATGTTTTTAAAAACTATTATTTCGGCATTTTTAAAGTTTTTGTATTGTATTTATTCAACATTCAACAATTTATTTCCAGTATTGGTTAACAAGCCCGAAATAAAAAGAGATTTTTTTATTTTTTTACTGTTTCTACCAACTGCAATTATGGAATTTTTATAAAATTGCAATTTCTTTTTACTTCATCATGGAGGAAGTTTTTAATTCGTTCAAATTTACAAATTTTTTAAAATGCTTCAAATTAACTTTCTTCCATCTAGAAATGTATCATATGAGATCCTGATCAAATGTCCGGATGTGTGTGTGTTAACTTTTTCTTCTAAACACGATAACCCGAAAACGGTTTAACGGATTAAAATAATATTTGTCATGGTTATTTTTACTATCAAAATCTGAAATCAGACATTAGGGGTTTTGAATATAACTATTAAAAAACAATTTTCTTTTAAATTTGATGTTTTAAAATTTTTGCTTCTTTCAAAAAAGTATTTTTTAATCTTTAAATTCAATTAAACATATTGAAAAATTATGTTTTACTGACGTGGAAGCATTGATAAAAAAATAAAATAAAATTTTTTGACTGTGTGAATGGTTGAACACTATCTTTCTTTTTGGCACTTTTGTTTTCTCGAAGTTATAAAAGTGATTTGACATTCTTCAGAGATAAAAAATTTAAAAATCTGCTTTACAGCTTTTCGGAAATTTATGTATGTTTAATTTAAGAGAAAAGAATTTAAAATCGTTAAAAAATTGAATCTTGTGGAAATGATTGAACATGATCTTTCTTTTTGGTACTTTTCTGTAAACGAAACTACAGAAGCAATTTTATATTTTTTAAACATAATAAATTTAAAAATCGGCTTCGCAGCTTTTTAGACAATTCATTTATCCTTAATTTAAGAGAATGGAATTTGAAATCGACTAAAAATTGTGTGCTGTGGAGATGGTTGAACAGGAGTTTCATTTTGAGACTACTGCACCAAGAAATCTTGGAATGCGTTTTTATATATTTTAGTAATTAGAAATTCAAAAATCAGCTTCGCAGCTTTCTAGAGGTTTTAATTTCCAAGAATTTCGTAAAAAAAATTTTAAAATCGGATAAAAATTGTGGGCTGTAGAAGTGGTTGAACGAGATTTTTTTTAATTGTCCTAATGTAAAAATTTAGGAACAAGTTTTTATACATTTTAATAATTATAAATGTGAAAATCGGTTTTGTAGCTTAGATGAGAATTAATTTATCAGAAATTACATTTGGATATGTTGTTCACTGGATTTTTCTGTATTTTTTTTAAGTAAGTTCCATTCTAAATTTAATGCAAAACGTAGTCAGATGCCGAGATCATTGAACTATTAATTAAAATTAACACTACAAATTAGAAGGTCAATCATAAATATAAGGAGTTGCACCACATTTTTCTAATTTTTCCAATTCGTCCATAATCTTCTTGTGCCATTTCACTTTTGACAAATAATCGTGCAAGAAAGATAACTTTACATGCATAAATTGTTGCCCATATTTTTCATATTTTGTTACCTCATCAATCCTAAATTTACTTCCAGGAAGAAGAACAGTCTCTCTTTCTCCTGTCACAAGAATACTTTGCAGTCTTGCTCTAATAAACGGTCTTGAAATTTTCATCTCGTACAACATCGCAACATGGTTTTGTTTTTCTGCAAAACTCAATTGAAAAGATTCTGCAATACTTTTCTTTTCCGATACTGACGTAAATCTTGTGAATTCATATTCTATCTTGTCAGGACCAAATAATTTTTCAGCAACTTTAAGGTCTTTTGTGTCTCCTCTGTATAACGTCAGATCACCACTATGTTCAAAAGGATCGTCGGATTGTCTTATTGCTAAACGATAAAAAGCTTCTCTCATCATTTTTGCGTGTTGCGAAGTTCCTCCAATAATTCTGTATCCTGTATCTGTGTAATAATCCAAACTAAAATAATCTTCTATGCTGGCTGATTTATATACGCAATTATTTATAAAAAAGTGAAAAAAGTAAGGTGAGTTATCATAATTAACTTCCTTTTCTGGAAATAAACGTGAATATATCTTTAATACTTCGTCTACTTGGAAATCTTCTTTAACAACCGTTTTAGAGAACCTTAAACGAAAATATAGTTTTGGATCTGATATTTTGTATTGTTGACTCCAAGCGGGAAGTTCGGATTTTCCGTCTTTTAAAAAAAGTACCCAATCCTTGACAAATCGCATTTGCATTTTGGCCGTTTCTGAAAAGATGTATTTTCTAAGCTCAGTACGCACTTCTTTTTCAGGTAGGTTTGAATTTTCCTTCATATAATTGACAGCTTTAGTCTCCATATTGTTTCTTCTGTTTTTTAGAGCAATTCTGAAATCAGTTTCTCTACTACAAGGTTGTGTGACATCCATGCCCGACGACTCATTGAGCAATAAAAAAGTGCAGAATATTATCAAGTAATTGATGATTGCACTTGTATGAGCAATTTTAGGTGAAATGATAAAGTTTGATATTTCCATCTTCTTATATTATTTGCCAATTCTCATTTACTTGAAAAAATATCTTGTGGATATGGAATCTGTAGGAACGTAAGTTTTGTGTCAGATATATAGATTTTATTAAATACCTTGGAAATAATATTAATATTAACGATCTTTTATATTCAGATTGCTTTTTTTTTTAATAGAAAAAGAAATTTAATTTCTTTTAGAAAAAGAACTTGTCTCTGCGAGTTTGAATAACAATAATTTATTTTCACTTTTAGTTTTGACAATTAACAAAGTTAAATTAAAATGAGAAATATTTGTTGTTTCTATCAAAACTGCAATTCAAGAAATTTTTTTTATAAAATTGTCATTTTCGTTTTCTTTTTAAATATATTTATTACCGTCAAGTGGGGCTATTTTGTGCACGCGAGGTTTTTAATGAATAAAATCTTTTTAGTCAGTTATTGCTTAAGTTTGCTACTTTGTATAAATATTTTCTGATATCTAGACTACAGAGAGTACTAAATGAAATTACTTAATTCTTTATCAGTAATTAGAAAAAAAATCGTAAAGTCGTGAAAATCAAGCTGATAATTTTCAAAGTTCTCAAAGTTCTGTTCACATCTCCGGAAGTTTAAAACTGTTTCTAAAGGTATTTATAACACTAGTTGACAATTTAGTTGTGATGATGTATACGTGATGCGCTAACTTTTTATTCCATATTTTAAGAAAAAAGTGTAAAAACTGAAAAACCATGATTTGGTGGGTTATTTTGTGCATTGTTTAAAATCAAAATTTTTTCAATAATTTGTTTTGTAGTTAGTAAAAAATACTTTAGAATTTCGTTTTAAAATATTTTTTTCGTATTTTTGTTATAAAAGACGAGAAATAAGTATAAAATGTTAATTTTACACGTGGTGCCATAAAAACCAGAAAAACGTGACATTAATAATTATTAAACCTATTTTTAAGCAATCGAAAATTGTAAACAGCACAATATAAGCAAAAAATCAATTACCTAAATAATTACTTACACTTCCTCAGATCCTAATGCAGTTTCTGTGAGGATTTTAAACTTAAAACTTTTGTCGAATCGTAGAAAAAAAGTTACACTTTAAAAAAATTTTTAACAACAATGAACGTTCGCATTCAAAATGCTATTTTAAATAGAAAAAATTCAGTTATTTTTAACATTTACCTCGAAAAGAAATGAATTTAATAAAAAAAAACTCATTGCTTTCAAGCATGATTTTTTTTTATCTTTGTACATTTATTAGAATATACGAGTTTTATTATTTCTATAAGCACGCATGTTTGATTGATAAGAAAACAAACTTGCGTTCTCAGTAATTTAAAATAAATGTTTATTCTTATTGAAAAAATTAAATTATATTGTTTTAAAACCAGGAGATATCCCCTATAATATCCCTTAAAAATTGAGAATTCCTGATTAAAAAAAAAAATTGATTTTACGAAGATGTCTGTCTGTCTGTCTGTCGTAGAAGAAATTTTGTCGTCTGATAACTTGAGTAAAAATTGTCGGATCAACTTCGTCTTTGGCACACTTTTTCTTGGTTCAAAAATACAGATCAAGTTCGTTAGCCAGCTATTTCCGTCCAAAATTTTCAAAAATAGAACAATTTCAAAAATAAAAAAAAATTCAATTTTCAAAAAAAAAATTTCTCTAATTTTTTTTTACGGGGGACTTTTATTGGGCCTGTAGGGCCGTTAAACAAGTGTATAATAACTAAAAAAGAATTCCTTTTTCTTATATATAAAACAAAGTTCTCTTCAGATTTTTCGTAAACAAGAACAGTTAAGATTTCACTTAAGAGCAGATTTTTAACTAATAATAATATTAATTTTTTAAAAAGACGGATTTTTGTGGATCACTGGAAAGTCAATAAATTTAAACATTTATAAGGAAGAGATAAATAACTTTTTGAAATATTAATTTTTAATGTTGGATGCAATTTAAGATTATATTTTATTCGAAATAACACAAAAGTAAAGCAAAAATAAAACAAAATATCTATAAGATCTTAAAAATCTTTTAAATAATACAAAATTTTTAATTTCTCAGAGTTTTTCGAATTTGTTTTCAGTTGAATTTAAATGAATTCGAATTTTCACCTAATAGAATTTTTAGGTCACCGAATACATATTTAACAGAATTTTCATTTAAAAGAATTTCAATTTAGACGAATTTTAATTTAGAAGAATTTTCATTTTACAGAATATTAAGTTAATCGAATTTTTAAATGACAGAATATTCGTTTGACCGAATCTTCATTTATCCGAAATTGTATTAGAATGAATTGACATTTGATAGAAAACTTAAAACGTAGAATTTTAATTTGACAGAAATTGCAAATGGCCGAAAAAGCATCCGGTAGACATATTTTGGCCCGAATTTTGAAATTGACCAATCAGAAAATATAAAAAAAATTCCCATTGGTCAATTTTAAAATTCGGGACAAAATATTTCTGTCTGGTGCTTTTTCGGCCATTTGCAATTTCTGACAAATGAAAATTCTACGTTTTAAGTTTTCTATCAAATGTCAATTCGTTCTAATACAATTTCGGATAAATGAAGATTCGGTCAAATGAATATTCTGTCATTTAGAAATTCGATTAACTTAATATTCTGTAAAATGAAAATTCTTCTAAATTAAAATTCGTTTAAATTGAGATGCTATTAAATCAAAATTCTGTTAAATATGAATTCAATGACCTAAAATTCTATTAGGCAAAAATTCGAATTTATTTAAATTCGATTAAAAATACATTCGAAAATGTGAAATTTGGGCTACAAGAAAATTCTACCTCATGAAATTCTATATAAAATGAAAATTCTAAATAATTAATTTTAGAATTTAATCATGCGTCCCTTTTTTTTAATTTAATTCATTGAAAATAAGAGTAATTTAGTTAATTAAAATTTCGTTTTCAGATGAAAGCAAATCGACGCCCCCCGTTGATAACATGTTTATTAAAAAGCCAACGAAATAAAATGATAATTTAAAAAACAGTCGAAAATCATTTTTATTAATAATTTTGTAAGATATGATTTGTATTCAATTGTTTGTTTAATTAAATGTCTGTTGAAGTTGTGTGCCACAGAATGTTAATTGGACCGAACGTACACTATAATGTTTATTTAATCAAATATATGCAATAACATTCTATTTTAATCTTCAAAACTATATTATAAAGTTAATACAAGGCTATACATATATGTAAAAGAGGTATTCTTTTTTAATCTTGTACCTAAAAAGTACAATTCCGCTCAAATTTTTTATATTGTTTTAATTAATAATATTTTTTTAGTTAAAAATATTAAAAACTGAATTAATAATTAAACATAATTTGAAATGATTAAAAAAAAATATTAAAATTAAAAAGTTGAATATATCTACTGAATTTTTTTTTTAAACTTTGTCATTTCATTAAAAGAAAATATCTACTGAAATTTTTTTTTTAAATTTTGTCATTTCATTAAAATTTAATATTATTTTTCAAAATTTAAACATATTCTTTTTTGAGAAATTTATTATTTTTACATTAAAAAATTGTATTTAAAGTGAATTTTATCAAAATTATAATATATTTTAATAAATTTGAAATAAAAAATTATTATGTGTCTTATAACAATAACAATAATAATGATGATAATAATAATAATAAAAATGTAAGTTCATACTTTTTGCTTACCTGTATATTTGAAAGTTCATGAGTTAAATATTAAAAATTATCATAATAGCTACTAATTGTACTATTGATCATATTTCTAAAATTATGTTCTAAATAAGAAGTTTAGAGTTCTATTTAATAATTTTATTTTCATTTGAAAAATAATTAAACACTGATTGTATGATAAAACTTATGTGGTTTTTTGTGTTTTTAAATAAATAATATATTTTTTACAGTTTATACAGTTTGGAATCTTTTTAAGTTTTCATATCTTTGTTTCAATAATAATAATTATAATAATAAAAATGTAAGTCAATATTATTTGCTTTCCTGTATAGTTTAAAGTTTGTTAGTTAAATAATAAAAATTGTCTTCAAAGCTACTAAATAGTGCAATTGAACCGCCGGCGTTCAAAATTATGTTAAATCGAAGTCTCGATTATTTCTTTTAACTAGTGTGTTTGAAATAAATATAAACATATTTTAAACCTAATTTTGTTTAAATTTGTGAAGAACAATCAATAAGATTCTTTGTAATGGACTAGATAACATCACAATGATTATGACGAATTTTCCACGCTTAAATAAATTCCTGAAAGAATAATGTTAAATTTAACAGATTTTCAATACTTTGATTTTTTTTAAGATTATTTTATAGGTAAGGATTTTAACTTTTGATTTTTAGTTTAAAACATCAAAAATCTGTAAAAAAAAAATTAGTAACAAATAACACTTTTTGGATGTAGTCAATTTCAGTCTTAATAAAATCCGTAAAATTCAACTACAGATGCAGAAATAACAATTTTGATCTTTTATTGAATCTACTACTATAAGATAAATATCTTTAAATGGTGAATTTGATATATCCAAAATACGAAGGAAAAGAAGATTAATTACATTATTTTAATAATACATTAATTTACTTAAATAGGATTAAAAAAAAAATATATTAAAAGATATGTCAAAATATTGTGGATAATATTGTAAAACAAATATTACTAAAAGGGTAGTTAATCAGAGAACTTAAAACATTTCATTATCAACCAAAAATATTTCCTGCTTATTCCATGAAAAATACAAGTAGTCTCAACTGCAAATTTTAAAAGTAAAAAGTTAATTTCTTAATAACCCAAAAAGCTATTTTCCTAGAATTTTGGAGTAACTCACGAACTTTAAACTATACAGGTAAGCAAATAATATTAACTTACATTTTTATTATTATTATTATTTTTTTTTTTTTTTTTTTTTTTTTACAAAACAAGTTTAGGAGAGGAAAAAATGCATTTACGCACTTGTTCGTGTGGGACTCGACCACATCCTGTGGCAATACAGCACTAAAACAACCTCTCCCAATTCTTGCTTTACATATTCTTATCAACTTTTGCTCCTTCCGTCCTGGAAGGTAAGCAAAAGTTTCTTTTTTTTTTACTCTGTACAGTTTCACCATTCTGTTCTTTGGGTCTTCATGTCCATTGCCGCCGATGTTCTTATGCGGCCGACATGAAATTGTTGGATGCTTTTTTAGAGCTACCTTTAAAGATGTTTTTTTTTTTACAAGGAACAGTTCTGTCGGACCACAAAAAGAGAATTCAAAAGAACTGCTTTTTGCATTCTACCTGCTAACAAATTGGCTTGACGTTCGCAGGTTGGGATCTTCTTCAGTTGGCTCACAAATGAAGCCTTCATCCCTCCTAAGCAGCCGAGAATTAAAACAATCAAATGGACTCTATATCCTGGATGCATTTTACTCAATTCGAATAAGAGCTCTTGATATTTGATCCGTTTCTCATCCTCCTTTTTAATGATGTTTCTGTCGGCAGGAGCCGAAAACTCAACTACATAAATGATCTTACTTTTATGATCTTGGAGGACCATATCAGGCTTGGTGGCACTGATATGATGAGTGGTGGGGAAAGAAAAATTCCAGTAGATCTTGCACTGGTCATTTTCTACAACGGATTCTTGATCCATTTGGGCATACGGCAGAATGGGCTCCTTATCTATACCGTACTGGTGACGAAGGTGGTAATACAAAACCTTCAGTGCAGCATTGTGTCTTTCTATATATCTGTTACATGCATAAATCGGACAGGCACTTAATATATGACTAAGTACTCTGAAGCTGAATGGGCAAGTAAAGAAAAGAAACTTATAAGACTGATTTAGAAACTTAAGTATAGCAAAGAACTAATTTCACAGGTATGCCAAAGGCTAGGAACTGTGAGAAAGAAAACAACGCGAAGCGTTGGTTAGCGGCATTTTTTTTTTTTTTTTTTTTTTTATGACTAAGTGTCTCCGGGTATTGTTTGCATGCACGACAGTTGGAATCGTCAACAGGTATATGCATCACACGGCTGCGGTACACCAAAGTATTAATCACTCCATCCTGACAAGCGAACAAAAATCCCTCTGTCTCCGATTTTAATCCAGCCGATTTAAGGAATGCAAAAGACAAACCTACAGACAATCCCATTTCTCTGACGATATTATAAAATTGTCTGTGAACAGGCTTACTAACATGTTTTTCTAAAAGAAGTACATGTTCTGAATTCTTTACATGTTTTTTGAGCATCAAAGGTGGTAATGACGCTATTCCATGTTCGGTATTATTTGTATCAAATCGAAGATTAAGTTCCTTTGCCGCTCTATTTGCCGCTTGATATAAAAATGCCCCATTATTTGCAACTTCATGATGATGGACAAATTGCATTAAAGGATCCGTACTATTCATCACTGAGCATGCCGCAGCCAGTACAATACGGCGATGAAGACATTCTAAACTTAGTAACCCTCTTCCTCCCTGATCTCGTGGAAGGTATATTCGAGTTACGGAAGACCTTGGATGATGGCATCGATGTATTGTCATCATCTTGCGCGTTTGTCTATCCAGTATCTTCAGCTCATCCACATTCCATTTAACAGCCCCAAATGTGTAGAGTATTAAAGGAATGGCTAATACATTTGTGGCCTGTATCTTATTCTTCCCTGATAATTCGGATGACCAAATTTTTCTGAGAAGACCTCGATATTTAATTTGGAGTTGATCTTTAAGCCCACGCACGTCTTGAGTTTCCGATTGTGGAATTCCAAGATATGCGTAAGTTTCTCCTTCACCAAGATGATGAATGGTGTTGCCACCAATAAGCTGAAGATCGTCTAAATCGCCTGATGTTTCAGATGTTTCCAGTCTTCCTCTATTCATATGGACAACAGCACTTTTATCAAGTCCAAAGCTCATTCCAATTGCACTGGAATACTTGGCCACTGCAAACACTAGAATTTTTAATGCTTCCTTACTGGAGCCATAGAGCTTAAGATCGTCCATGTAAAACAGGTGGTTAATCTTGTGAACTCTATGTCTTGGTTTGCCACACAAGTATCCAGAGTGTTTTTCACGAAGCACAACAGACAGAGGCAAGAGGGAGATACAAAACAATAGAGGACTAAGAGAGTCGCCTTGGAAAACTCCTCTTTTGTAGATGATGACGTCAGTCATCACCTGTTGCTTGTTTGATGTTAATACAAACCTTGTTCTCCATAAAAGCATAAGCTCTCTCAAGCATCTCACTATGTCTGGATGTACCGCAAGACATTCAAGAAGCTTAATAATAAGCTCATGACTGGTGGAATCAAACGCCTTACGATAGTCAATCCAAGCCATGGACAAGTTTCGTCGATAAAATATCGAGTCTTGGGTGACACACCTATCAATCAGTAGGTTCTCCCTACAACCTGCCAGACCTCTCTTGCATCCTCGTTGTTCGCCTATTGTACTCCATACTGGTTGAATAGATGACAAAATTCTTTCCTTAAGGATACCAGTAAATAGCTTGTAGCAGGTGTTAAGACAAGCTATTGGTCTGTAATTTTTTGGACAAGTCAAATCTCCACATTTTGGCAATAGTACCGTACGTCCATCCACCAACCACTGTGGTATTGGATGTTGACCGTTGAGAAAGGTAGAGAATATGCGGGCCAGGTGTTGGTGTGTTGAAGTAAACTTCTTCCACCACATGTTGTTAATTTTATCCGGCCCAGGCGCTGAAAAGTTTTTAGTTTTAGCAATTACATTTCTCACTTCCTCCTTAGTAATTGATGGGCATTCCTCCGCATGATGGTCAAGCCCTTGTCTAAGACAAAAGCTACGGAAAAGAGGCAAAGAAGCGTCTTCTTCATTCAACGAATATGAGGTTTCATAGATGTTTTTCCAGAAGTTTTCGATCTCTTCGCGACATGGTGGTCTGTCAACGACCGGCGATGTTATACCGAATAGGCGGGAAGGATTAATTTCGAAAACATTATTTTGTTTTATCCACTTAACCCGACGTTCTAAACGTTCTCTTATGACTACAAGAGAACGTATCTTCTCAGTCCAATGCTGCTTGATGGTCTGCAGCTTAGATTTATGCAAAGTATGATGCAATCTTTTCAGAGATCGGGATATTTCTAACACTCTAGGTGTAAATCTCCGATTCGTCTCCAGATAAGCAATCACACTCTGAAGGTGAGAAGCATTCCGTCTAGCCACCCCAATTTTGAACTGAACCTGCCTAATTCTTTTACAGGTCTTGGCAACGCGTTCTGAAACAGATTTTCTGTTACTGTCACGAACCAAGGAAACTGCTTTTTCATAGACTGCACAGTTCAATGTCCAGAGATCTACATCCTCTGGAAGTAATGAAAGTTCACTATTCGCTTCAGCCATTTTGTCCATTTTAATGGAAACCTTAAGATGGATTTTGGTTTCCCTTGCTCTTATGTTTACATACTCAACTGTCTGCAAAGGTGTTGTTGTGAGAACTGATGGTATGTTCTCAGAGGGTTCTTCTTGAAGAACTTCATGGCCTTTCCTTCGCAAAAAGGATACCTGATCTCGTAAGTACTGAGGTTTCATTTGTGCGTATTGGGGATGCATATTGCTCCATCGCTCATGAAGCCTCAACATGTAACCTCTTCGGTCCGGAGAGCTCTGTCGCCAACAGTCTAAGATGTCCCTTCGAAGTTGGTCCGTCCATTTTAAACGTGTACGAGTTTGTCCCTGGTCGAAGCCTGGTCGTTGCCTGGGTTCTATCCTATTGCCACTCCCAACTGAACCCTGGTCTCCATCCGAGAGAGACCCATTGTGGGTGGCGCTGCGCGTTACTGTGGTCGTAACCGCAAAAAACTCTGTGTGAGTGGTTAGCCCAACACAAAGTCGACAATTATATCGGGTGCCCACCCCTATCTGACGTTGGTCCGCCCCGGGTATTTGAATTGCCCGGTTCCACCCATATCTGGGAGGATTTCCCCTATCCGCCACCTGGGGAGGCGCTCGATTGAGATGTCAGAAACCCCATCTTAGATGCCACTCAAACACTTGGTCAAGTGGACCAAATATTTCCTTGGTGTTCGGAAGAGGGCATCTTACCTGACCTAACCGGTCAGGCAATTCTGTGATATCCGGTAACGGACGTTACCATTTACCACAGAGATATCGAGCCACAGAGATATCGATTATTATTATTATTATTATTATTATTTTTTTTTTTTTTACAAAACAAGTTTAGGAGAGGAAAAAATGCATTTACGCACTTGTTCGTGTGGGACTCGACCACGTGCTGTGGTAATACCTCACTAAAACAACCTCTCCCATTCTTGCTTTACATATTCTAATCCACTATTGCTCCATCCGTCCTGGAGGGTAAGCAAAAGCGTGATTCATTTACTAGAGTTGTTATTTTCGTTTCTTACACTGTTGTTCTCACCCATTGCCGCCGATATTCTTAAGCGGTGGTCAAGAACGTTGTTGGATGCTTTTTTAGAGCTACCGAATAGGATCTTATAATGAACAGTGCTGCCGAACCAGATTTAGAGAGTTCAGAAGAACAGCCTTCTGCATGCGAACCGCCAACGCATTAGCCTTGTGCTCGCAGCTAGGAATTTTTTGTAATTGGCTCACAAATGAAGCTCGCATCCCTCCTAAACAACCGAGTACAAGAACAATTAATCTGACCCTGTAGCCTGGATATATTTTACTCAATTCAAACAGAAGGTCTTGATACTTTGTCCGCTTCTCATCCTCCTTTTGAGTGATATTGCTCTCAGCAGGTGCCGAAAACTCTATCACACAAATGACCTTACTTTTATGATCCTGGAGCACTATATCAGGTTTATTGGCGCTGATACGATGAGTGGTGGAAAAAGAAAAATTCCAGTAGATCTTACACTGATCATTTTCCACAACGGACTCCTGATCCCCCTGGGCAAGATGGGTTCTTTATCTATACCATATTGGTGTCGAAGGTGATAATACAACACCTTAAGCGCAGCATTGTGTCTTTCTACATATCTGTAACATGCATACTTCGGGCACGCACTTAGAATGTGACTAAGTGTCTCCGGGTATTGCCTGCACGCTCGACAGTTGGTATTGTCGACAGATATATGCATCACTCGACTGCGATACACCAAAGTATTTATCACTCCATCTTGGCAAGCAAATAAAAATCCTTCAGTCTCCGATTTCAAACCAGCAGACTTGAGGAAAGCAAATGACAAAACCCCAGACAGTCCCAACTCTTTTATGAGACTGAAAAACCGTCCATGCACAGGCTTGTCAATATGCTCCTGTAACAGAAGCGCATGTTCTGCTTCCTTAACACGTTTTTTAAGCATTAATGGTGTTAAAGATGCTAAACCGTGTTCCATATCCCTGGTTTCAAATGGGAGACTAAGTTCACTTGCAGCTCTTTCTGCCGCTCGATATAAAAACGCCCCAACATTTGCAATTTCATGATGGTGAACAAATTGCATAAGAGGATCTCTACTGTTTATGACTGAGCATGCTGCAGATAAAACAATTCTACGATGAAGACACTCTAAATTTAAAAGACCTCTTCCTCCCCGATCGCGTGGAAGGTAAATGCGAGGTACGGAAGACCTAGGATGATGACTTCGATGTATAGTCATCATCTTGCGAGTTTCTCTATCTAGTTCCTTCAACTCATTCACATTCCACTTAACTGCTCCAAATGTATAGAGTAGTAAAGGAATGGCTAATGTGTTTGTGGCTTGTATCTTATTCTTCCCAGATAGTTCAGAAGCCCAAATTTTTCTGAGAAGACCATGGTATTTCATATGGAGATGATCTTTAAGCCCACACAAATCTTAACTTTCCGATTGAAGAATTACAAGATATGTGTAAGTTTCCCCAACACCAAGGTGATGAATGGTATTGCCACCAATGAGCTGAATATTCTCAGAGTCGCTCGACATTTCAGCTGTTTCTTGTCTCCCTTTAATTAAATGGATAACAGCACATTTATCTAATCCAAAATCCATACCAATAGCTCTGGAGTACTCGGCTACTGCAAACACCAGAATTTTTAATTCGTCCTTGCTGGATCCATATAGCTTAAGATCGTCCATATAAAACAGATGGTTGATCTTATGGACTCTATTTCTGGGTTTTCCACACATGTATCCAGAGTATTTTTCTCGGAGTAATACAGACAGAGGCAAGAGGGAGATGCAAAAAAGTAGAGGACTTAGGGAGTCTCCTTGGAAAACTCCTCTTCCAAACGAGATGATGTTAGTCATCACTTGCTGTTTGTTGGATGTTATAACAAACCTTGTCCTCCACATGAGCATTAGCTCCTTTAAGCATCTCACAGTGTTCGGATGTACCTCTAAGCATTCAAGGAGCTTGATGATCAGCTCATGACTTGTAGAGTCAAATGCCTTTCGGTAATCAATCCAAGCCATTGACAGGTTACGTCGATAAAATATCGCGTCTTGGGTAATACACCTATCAATCAATAGGTTCTCCCTACAACCTGCCAGACCTCTCTTGCACCCTCGCTGTTCGCTTATTGCACTTCAAACTGGCTCGATGGATGTCAAAATCCTCTCTTTGAGGATGCCAGTGAATAGCTTGTAGCAGGTGTTAAGACAAGCTATAGGTCTATAATTTTTTGGAATAGACAAATCACCAGATTTTGGAAAGAGTACCGTTCGTCCTTCCACCAACCACTGTGGTATTGGATGTTGACCGTTGAGAAAGGTAGAGAATATTTGGGCCAAATGTTGGTGAGTTGAAGAGAACTTCTTCCACCAAAAGTTATTAATCTTATCTGGCCCGGGTGCTGAAAAGTTCTTCGTTTTAGCAACTATGTTTCTCACCTCCTCCTTAGTAATTGGTGGACTTACCTCTGCTGGATGGTCAAGCCCCTGTCTAAAACAGAAGCTACGAAAGAGTGTTAAGGATGACTCTTCATCGTTCACTGAATGGGCTTTCCCATATATGTTACTCCAGAAGTTTTCAATCTCTTTACGACATGGGGGTCTTTCGACAGTTGGCGATAGTGGACTGAACAGGCGAGAAGGATTAGTAGCATAGGTATTATTTTGCTTTATCCATTTAACCCGCCGTTCTAAACGCTCTCTTATAACAACAAGAGAACGTATCTTCTCAATCCAATGTTGCTTGATGGTCTGCAACTTCGATTTCTTCAGAGTGTGATGCAATCTTTTTAGAGTCTTAAACTGTACTTGTCTGATTCGTTTAAAGGTCCTATCGACGCGGTCTGAAACAGATTTTCTGTTACTTTCACGAAGCAGGACCTTTGCTTTTTCGTACACAGCACAATTTAATGTCCAGAGATCTACATCCTCTGGGAGTAATGAGAGCTCGTTATTCCCTTCAGCGATTTTGTCCATTTTAATGGAAACCTTTAGATGTACTTTGGTTTCCCTAGACCTCATGTTCCCTTCCTCGGTCGTTGGTGTAGGTGTTACTGTCGGAACCTGAAGGTTCTTGGAGGGTTCTTCTTCTTCCTGCTGAAGAAAAGCTTCATGTCCCTTTTTTCGCAGAAAGGACACTTGGTCTCTTAAATACTGAGGTGTCATTTGAGCGTATTGGGGGTACATATTGACCCATCGCTCATGCAACCTTAGCATGTATCCTCTTCTGCAAGGACTACTGTTTTGCCAACATAGCATGATGTCCTTCCGAAGTTGGTCCGTCCATTTAAAACGTACTCTAGCTTGTCCCGGGTCAATGCCTGGTCGTTGCCTGGGTTCTGTCCTATTGCCACTCCCAACTGAACCCTGATCTCCATCCGAGAGAGACCTATTGTGGGTGGCACTGCGCGTTACAGTCGTCGTAACCGCAAATACTCTGTGTGGGAGGTTATCCCAACACAGAGTGGACAATTATATCGGGTGCCCACCCCTATCTGACTTTTGGTCCGCCCCGGGTATTCTAATTTCCTCGGTACCTCCCATATCTGAGAGGCCTTCCCCTATCCGCCACCTGGGGAGGCGCCCGATTGGGGTATCAGAAACCCCATCTCAAATGACATTCAAGTACCCGACCCAGTCGGCTAAGAAACTCTGTGATATCCCGTAAAGGGTACCACAAGTCCCTCACCAACCCGATCAAATACCTACACGATGTTCTGTAATGGTCATCTTAGTACTGAGCCAAGTCGGACCAGTATCTTTGAGCTGCTTGGTAACGGATAAACCAAGCAACCCATTTCGGGATGCTTATTATTATTATTATTATTATTATTATTATTATTATTATTATTATTATTATTATTATTATTATTATTATTATTATTATTGAAACAAAGATATGAAAACTTAAAAAGATTCCAAACTGTATAAACTTGTAACGATTTTTATTATTTACAAGATGCTTAAAAAATCGAAACATTCAAGATAAACATATTTAATAATATTACATCAATAAAAAGAATAACAAGTAAATAAATAAAATATTTTACCAAAAGAAAACTAAAAAACAAAGAACGATAACAAGTGAAAAACCCAGAAAATTAAATAGTGTCAAGAATAATTTATTATAATTTCTCCGTTCAAGTCAAAATAACGATACATAAATTTATCAATTCGGTTCATAAATTAATCACATAAATCCTGCGCAGGTTAAACGTCTTTCAAAGTAATAATTACACACATACAACATACACGAATGTTTAAATAAACAAAATATAAATGGTACGATACAATTAACTTAAAGAGATAAGTCGAAATTAGTTTTTTTTTAATATGGCGATTCGATCAACATCCAAGATTTACAGATAGATACCTATACTCTCTTAATTCAACCCTTGGTTATATATTTTAACCATAAAATTTTATATAATTATATTTAAAAAATACTCATCCAGATCAATGGAGATGTCGGTGGAGTATTTTATAAAAGATATTCCAGATTGATATCTTTGGACCATTTGAGGAACAATCATCTCGATGTGGGGATCCTCGAGTGATGCTATCCATTCTATCCGATCCAATCCTTATCTTCCAATTGAGTTTGATTTTATTTAATATAATTCCAATTTGGTTGAATAAAACGGCCACACTTTATAAACAAAAACACAAAAAATTTACTTTATATTCGCGATTATTAAAACCGACAAGAACCAACAGAAAGACAACAATCTTACCTTTCCGTGTCCTCGGCCGGCACGTGAGAGCGTAGCCGTTGATCAGCTCGATCGCCAAAGTTCGAAGATCGACTAATTACCTTATTATCCGAATTTCTTCGACCCGACGATCGAATTAATCACCGAGGAAACCCGGAAAATTGATACTACCTTTAGAGATGTACAGTGACGACGAACAGGTAGCATCACTCAGGGGTTTATTTCTAATTTAATTTAATTCAACACAAAGTGTATCGCTTCATTACCCCCCTTGCCTAGGATATTTTTCTATTAAATGTCGTAGGCATACACAAATATCAGTTAAAACTTAATATATTACATCATTACAAAAACAAGGTTTTTAGCATTTAATAAATTATAATTCCAATCATGGAATTCGTCAACAGATATATAATAAAGAGAGTCAGTCAATCACATCACTAAACTGTTATTCTTTTTACAATAAAAATCCAACAATTAAACAACGTTAAAAGATAACAAGAATAAAAGAAATTTATTTTTTTATCAAAATATGAAAGCAAAATAGGAAGCCAATAGATTACCAGCACACGAAATTTCAAATTTATAATATCCATGTTTAAACTAACTTCAACGATTACGTAATTCGAAACAAACCGAAAACATTCTAATATTTTTTTGCAACGAAAATATCAAATGTCAACATGCCAATTCACGATCATTGAAGTAGACCAAACAATAATCAATTACATAAAAAATACTTAATGCAAAAAATGACCACCGGAGTCAATTCTCAAAAAAGAATGCCCATGCATGCATCTTTTAACATTTTTGTAGTTAATCCCTTGTAAAAGATAAAAACATTTAAACAAACTCGTTTGAAACCCACCCCCCTATACAACACGATACGACGCTTGTCAGGCGGCTTTTTCTTGCAAAGATCATCATTTACTTGTTTACATCTTTTTAGGAACATAATAGATAAAACACTATACAATAAAAGAACACGTAAAATTACAAAAAATTTTGAAATTAAATAAACAAAATAATATATCTTCAAATTTAGAAATTTTGATGGAGAACTATACTCGTTTATAGTTTTCTCTCCAAATATAATGCACAGTGAATTCACATCTTTTCTGGTGCGATATTCATTTATAAAATTATTATCAAGAGATGATTCACTTTTATCAAGATTTTCGGTTTTAGAATCCAAACGGCCTTCCTTTAGATTCCCCACCACTGCCTCTGACAAACGCTCGTCATCTATCACGTCATACTCATTTGAAAAGTTTTTAATATTCACATCACTTTTACTACTAAATTGTTCAATATTTACATCATCTAACAAAAATGCATCGCTATTTACATGGCCATGATTGTCCGAGAAAAAACCACTAAACTTCACGTCACTTCTCTCGCGTGAAAACTGATAATCCTCCCCCTCTATCTTATCCGATTGGTCAACAAATCCTCCAAATGAATCATTTCTTTCATCGTATATTAAATCCAAATGTGACAAAATCGATGAAATCCTATCAAAGTCCGAAAAGTCAACCGATGCCATGACTTCGCGAACATTCATAGGCATCTGCTGAATAATCATAAAATGAACTTCACAGGATTCCATCAAAGGTTCAATATAACGCATTTCCAGAACTTGTCTCCAGAAATATGACGTCAATTTTTCATCATTAGAATCAAAACGATCATTTAACCAGTTTAATTTTAATTGAACTTTAACAGGAACACAAAAAAATACATTTAGAAATTTATTTTCAAAATCATTAAAATTAATAAAGGAATCCTTGTAAATATCAAACCACAATTTTTTATCTCCAGTGAGACAAATATCCAGAAATTTTAATTGATCGTTATTTTTTATAAAATTTAATCCAAAAAACCTTTTCAAATCTGACAAAAATCGCTTTGGATTTTTGTAATTTTCCGAGATAGGTGGCTTCAAATTAAATTTCACACTTTGAATTTCAGTAATCAGTGATGCAACTAACCGTTCCCCATTACTCAACTCACAGTCATTCGCTAGTTTCTGTCTTAAATTATTTAATTCAATATTTTGACTTTCAATCGTAGTCCGTAGTTCTATAATTTCGTCAATTAATTTTCGGCAATTCATTATATTAGTCTTTTCAATGACCCTAATCTTTCTATTGTATACAAATAACGTCGTAACCTTAGTTATAAAAGTTTCTTCTGTTTTCAATTTTACACTTTATAATCAATTTATTAAATTTAGACATTATCAAACTTTTTCAAATAAATTTTACAATTTTAATACTTTAAAAAAATGTGGGCACACATTCATGTCCCTGTTCGGGCGCCAAATGTAACGATTTTTATTATTTACAAGATGCTTAAAAAATCGAAACATTCAAGATAAACATATTTAATAATATTACATCAATAAAAAGAATAACAAGTAAATAAATAAAATATTTTACCAAAAGAAAACTAAAAAACAAAGAACGATAACAAGTGAAAAACCCAGAAAATTAAATAGTGTCAAGAATAATTTATTATAATTTCTCCGTTCAAGTCAAAATAACGATACATAAATTTATCAATTCGGTTCATAAATTAATCACATAAATCCTGCGCAGGTTAAACGTCTTTCAAAGTAATAATTACACACATACAACATACACGAATGTTTAAATAAACAAAATATAAATGGTACGATACAATTAACTTAAAGAGATAAGTCGAAATTAGTTTTTTTTTAATATGGCGATTCGATCAACATCCAAGATTTACAGATAGATACCTATACTCTCTTAATTCAACCCTTGGTTATATATTTTAACCATAAAATTTTATATAATTATATTTAAAAAATACTCATCCAGATCAATGGAGATGTCGGTGGAGTATTTTATAAAAGATATTCCAGATTGATATCTTTGGACCATTTGAGGAACAATCATCTCGATGTGGGGATCCTCGAGTGATGCTATCCATTCTATCCGATCCAATCCTTATCTTCCAATTGAGTTTGATTTTATTTAATATAATTCCAATTTGGTTGAATAAAACGGCCACACTTTATAAACAAAAACACAAAAAATTTACTTTATATTCGCGATTATTAAAACCGACAAGAACCAACAGAAAGACAACAATCTTACCTTTCCGTGTCCTCGGCCGGCACGTGAGAGCGTAGCCGTTGATCAGCTCGATCGCCAAAGTTCGAAGATCGACTAATTACCTTATTATCCGAATTTCTTCGACCCGACGATCGAATTAATCACCGAGGAAACCCGGAAAATTGATACTACCTTTAGAGATGTACAGTGACGACGAACAGGTAGCATCACTCAGGGGTTTATTTCTAATTTAATTTAATTCAACACAAAGTGTATCGCTTCAAACTGTAAAAAATATATTATTTATTTAAAAACACAAAAAACCACATAAGTTTTATCATACAATCAGTGTTTGATTATTTTTCAAATCAAAATAAAATTATTAAATAGAACTCTAAACTTCTTATTTAGAACATAATTTTAGAAATATGATCAATTGTACAATTAATATCTATTATGATAATTTTTAATATTTAACTCATGAACTTTAAAATATACAGGTAAGCAAAACGTATGAACTTACATTTTTATTATTATTATTATCATCATTATTATTTTTATTGTTATACGACATATAATAATTTTTTATTTCAAATTTATTAAAATATATTATAATTTAGATAAAATTCACTTTGAATACAATTTTTTAATGTAAAAATAATAAATTTCTCAAAAAAGAATATGTTTAACTTTTGAAAAATAATATTAAATTTTAATGAAATGACAAAGTTAAAAGAAAAAGAAATTTCAGTAGATAAATACAACTTTTTAATTTTAATATATTTTTTTAATCATTTCAAATTATATTTAATTATTAATTCAGGTTTTAATATTTTTAACTAAAAAAATATTATTAATTAAAACAATATAAAAAATTTGAGCGGAATTGTACTTTTTAGGTACAAGATTAAAAAATAATACCTCTTTTACATATATATAGCTTTGTATTAACTTTAAAATATAGTTTTGAAGATTGAAATAGAATGTTATTGCATATATTTGATTAAATAAACATTATAGTGTGCGTTCGGTCCAATTAACATTCTGTGGCACTCAACTTCAACAGACATTTAATTAAACAAACAATTGAATACAAATTATATCTTACAAAATTATTAATAAAAATGATTTTTGACTGTTTTTTAAATTAACATTTTATTTCATTGGCTTTTTAATAAACATGTTATCAACGGGGGGCGTCGAAATAGCTTTTTGTTGAATTAAAATGATACTTAAGATAATCATAAAATGTAAATGAATTTTATAAGAACTATTTTTTATGAAGTAAAATCCAATATTTCCGATCTAATGTTTATCGGACTAACTTATTTTAATTTAATCTCTAATAAATATTTACTAAATTGAATCCTTAAAATGTTGAAAATCATGTTTTAAAAATAAATAAGGATACCGAATTTATACCCTACCATATATATTCATTTTCGATCATATTATACTTTATTTACACCTCGTTTATTTATTTACTGTAAACTAAGAAAGAGAAGAATCGAGCGTGGGCGATTATGCATATTATCGACTCTCTCCCATAAATATTGCTCGCACCATGCGTTATCGTGAATTGGCCTAATGATAATAACAATATAACTATACGAGGAATACACGGCTCCACACCGTTGCGATATCTCGACTGGAGAACAATTGGAGGCCGTAGGGTCTTATGGCTCCTTATGTTAAAACTTATGCCACCCTAAGATGCATTCGACAAGGCATCCTTTATTTTTATTTTCGCCTTGCGAGGCATCTGACATTCTTCTTTTATTCAATAATCGACAAATTAGTTTTTGGGTTTTTTATGCCTAGAGGCTCGTAAAAATATACACTGTGTGATCTTTTACCCTTTTTTTTTACTTTAAGTATTCAGCTTTAAAATAATGTTGCATAAATTGCTATTTACAGTCGCCAAGTGAACCGTTGTAAAGCAAAACGACCGTAAACTTATATGAATTCTATGATCAAAAGCGTACAGTTTTTTTTCTTTCTTCCTTATGTAAAAATTCTCAGTTTCCTGCATGATCGTAAAATACGCAGATTTCATTTTGTTGCTTTCAAGTTAGACTTTCGAAATAGTAAATTTTATTTTATAAAACATCAAATATTTTGATATATTCGAGTATAAATTTCTAAAGGTGTGTCAAATTATTTTAATTGACGATTAGGTAATAAAATGCAATTTTATCTTTAAAGGTCGTACGGAAATTTATAATAAAAATGTAACAAAATTTAAAACCCAAAAAATGTAAAAAATGGGTTAAATTTTCTCAATCTATCTTATACAGGTCCAAATTTGGTGTGTAGGTACAATTAAGTCTAAAAAAACGTTATGATAAGAAAATTAGTTTCTTGTTTTATTCGATAGAGTGCAGCACTAATCAGACTTCGATAGCGGCATAATCAGTAACTATTTAGACTGAAAAATAAGCTAGATTCAACATTCACTGTTGGTAAAGTAGAATTTTCAAATTACATACTTTCTCGACCTTCCGAGAAGATCGAGCCGCTAAAAAGTTATTTACCCATTTAAAGTGAAACCATATCTTATGTTGATAACGAATTTGTATAATTTCGTATGAAATTAATCGTTCTAAACTTTATTTTATCGGTTAATATTCTTTAATATCTATTTTACACTTTATGAATTATTTTCATTTCAAAACAACTGTAAAATTTATTAATTTTTTGAACAGCTGATCAAGAAGATTAAATTAATAAATCAAAATCTCAGTTATGGAAAATTTTGCGATATTATTTAAAAAATGAAGCGTAAGGGTTACCTTTTTAAATATTTGTCAAGGAAACTTTGAAAAATGACCTAATTTATTATTATGGAGAAAATTGTAAAAGTTATTAGGAGAGAAAAAGGTTACTAGAAGTTTAAAAGTTACTATTTATTTATTTTTTAACAACAAAAACCAGCATTAACTAGAAATTGGACAAAATTATTAGAAGCTTAAAAAATAACTAGAAATTGAAATAAGAAAATGAAAACTGATTTTAAATGTTATTAAATGAAATAGTGTTTTTATGAAAAAATCACTCTTCAACTGGAATAAAAACAATTGTATATTAATTGGATAGCGTAAAAAAATGGTAAAAAACAGAAGTTATGAAATAAACGAAATTTTTTTTACATTTCATACATTTAGGTTATGAAGTATTTCGATTAAATATAAATTATTGCGGACATTTTATGGTTAATACACAATAAAAAAATGATAAGATATTCTAAAAATTGTATATCCATTTGTAATAATTATACAGACATTTTAGATTGACTAGGACAAAAACTACTTTTTTAATCGTATAGTCGGTCCAAAATGTCTGAATAATGAAGAAATGAATAATCAATTTTTCAAACATTATATCATTCCATTTTTTATTTAACATTATCAGCTTTCATTTTGCTATTATATTAAATTTTTTAAACAAAGAATATTTACTAAAATATTTTTTAGTATAGTCGTAGCTGATATTCAAAGACCATCACTTTACCAAAATATATAAATAATAATTAAATATGAACAAGAAAAATTTCATTTTTTAAATTAAAAATGAAGTAAAATGAATGAATAAAAATTAAAATTTTTGTGAAGGCACGTTGAAAAAGAAAGTAAAAATAAATAGAATGAATTTAAGTAAATTTGTAAACACAGAAAATGTACGTAATGAGAGAAACCTTGATTTCAAATTTACAAGTGTCATTCTTCTTGAAATCCAAATCTAATGCTTGAAAACTGTTGTGAGAAATAAAAACTTAACCAACAGCTATAGAGATAGAAAGTTGGAAATATTTTATATTATTTACGGTTAAAATTTTTATCAAATTTATTTCATCATCAAAACTGCAAAATATAAAAATTTGTCCTTTGTTTTTCGTTTGAATTTGCTGTAAAGTCTGTAACTTAATGTGACTTAAATATCGATTAATAGAGTGAGATTGTACTGATTTTAATTCCCTCCACACTTTTTCTGTCCTAATATAAACAAATGCCTAGCAACGACATTTAGATCGACTCGTGAGTTAACAGAACACTTTCTGCATTTATTTTAATTTATTTTTCTTCATTGTCGACAGTTTGTTATTATTTTCAACTGTGTGAAACATGTATAAAAATGAAAAAATTACATTAATCATTTGTTTCCATTTTGTCTCTTTTCAGATTGAATGTATAACTGAAAGGTTTTCGTTGTTTCAGTTTTGTGAAGTAATGACGCTATAAAACATTGAATTACGTATATTATAAAACTTTTAGAATTTAGTAATAAATTTATAATCTGACGAAATGAAAAGTGAATTTAAATAAAAAAGTATGTAAAATTTTTAACTGATGAACAATTTGAGGAGAATGTGGTAAATATTTATATTTATAAGGAATTTTTCTTACGATTTTCGTTCGTTACTCTTTATTTACAGAACTAAAAATTTTTTTTTTCCTTTCGAAGAAAAATTTCTGCAGAGTTGAAATTTTCGACTAAAAATGGCTTCTGTTGGAAAAGCAACTACATGTAAAGACGCTATTCGTCGCTGGGAAGAAGAAAATGAGAAAGAAGCTTCAACAGCTTCAGAAGTTGTTTTGAGCTTTCAGTGGCCTCCGATAGAAAAAATGGATAATTCTTTGGCAACTTTATCCAATTGTGAAAAAATTTCTCTTTCTACTAATATGATCGAAAAGATTGCAGGTATATATACATATATGTACATATAAGTAATACTTGTAAAAAATACTAAATCTTCAATTCTTTTAATTATTTTTCAATTTTTTCCCCTAAATTTTAAAACCATCCTCAAATTTCAATTATTCTCTTTAATTTTTTTAATTACTTTTTCAGTTTTAATTATTTTGTTAACATTGCATCAATTTAATTACTTATATTAATAATAATTGTACTTATTTTCAAATTCTTTAATCATGTTTCAATTATTTTTACATGTTATAAATTATTTTCTTCAAATTACAATGAATTTATTCAGCATCAAATTATTAATGCAAATTTAATTATCAGATTCAATGTCTTTAATTATTGTTTTCATCCATCGTTTTACAAATATTTCTTTAAATTAAAAAACAATTTTATTGCTTTAATCATTATTAAATTTTTGTTTATTTTCTTGAAATTTTAACGATTGTTTGCAATTATCCGAATGATAGTCTTTGAATTTCAATTGTTTCTTTTATTGTAAATATATTCTGTAAATTTTCAATTTATATCTTTTTCAAATTTTAATTATTTTCTTTGAATTACCATTATTTTTATTATTCTGGAATTATTTCCAACTAGCAAAATAAAACGCGCGCAAGCGCGCGATTAGTTTTTGATGTATTTTAGAAATTATAAAATACAATAATAAATAGGTATAAAAAATCGTTTAATACTATTTATCTAATAAGTAGAAATAAATATTTTAAATATAATATTTAAAAATCAATTAATATAAATAAAATAAATATTTATTAAGGACAAAATTTATATAATATATCAGAATTGAAAAGAATTGCAAAAAATAATTGAAATTAAAGAAAATAATTGCAAATTTTGCAAATTAATTGAAAAAAAAAATGAAATCAATTAAAAATTGGGAAAAGTAATTTAAACAATCATAAACATGTTTTAAACATAAAAAAAATAATTTAAATTTGAGAAAAATACTTGAGAATCTTAAAAGTAAATTAAAACAAAATTGAATAATGAAAAATTAGAGAAAATAATTGAAAATTGAAAAAACAATGTTAAAAATTGAGATAAATAAATTAAAAGTAAAAAAATTAATTAAAATTTGAAAAAATAATTAAACAAATTACATAAAATATTTTAAATAAAGGAAAGTTAAACAAAATTTGAGAGAAATACTTAAAACTTTCAGAAGTTCATTGAAATGAAACAAAATAATTAAAAATTAGAGAAAACAAATGAAAAAAGATAAAAATAATTTAAAATTGAACAAAACAAGTTTTAATTAAAGAGAAATAAGTAAAAACTTTTTGACAATTATGAAATAGAACGAGAAAAAGAATGAAAGTAATTGAAAATTGAAGAAAATAAATTTTGAAAAAATAATTGAAAAATGTTTTTAAATTTTAAAACTTGACGAAAATAATTAAAATATGATACAAACAATGATAAGTTGTAAAAAATAAATGACATTTAAGTGTGATAATTGAAAAAAACTACAAAATTTTTTTTAAATAAAGAAAAAATAATTGAAATTTGAAAAAAATACATGAAGATCTTAGAAATCAAATAAAAAAAGAAAATAACTAAAAATTGGAGAAAAGAATTGAAAAAATAAGCTAAAAGTAATTAAAATTTACGTTAGTTAATAAACAAATTTTGATATTATGAAAACAAAAAAAAAATAATTAAAAAATGAAGAAAACAATTGAAATTTTAGAAAAATTCTTAAAAATCTTTAAAAATAATTTTAGGAAATCAGAATAACTAAAAATCGGAGAAAAGACTGAAAGAATGCTAAAAATAATTGAAATTTACGATATTAAATAAAATTTTTTGGAAATTATGAAAACAAATAAAAATAATTAAAAATTAAAGAAAATAATAGAAATTTGAGAAAAATAGGGGAGTGGGCCCCAAGATGGACAGGGCCCCAAGATGGACATTTCGTATAAAATTTTTGTTTAAGGTGACAGCGCCTTATGCTTTCTGCCATTTTTGTTGTTTGTATAGACGAACATTTTGATGCACATTTGAAGAAAAAAACCCAGTTGGTTTTTCTTCTACACATACCACGTACTTTTGTGTCTAAAAAAAGTTTTGTGACAGTTTTTTCTCAAGTTGGTAAAGTTATTTAAATTTATGATTTAAAATGAGTACTTAACGTTATAATATTCTTTATTTATCATATAAAATCTCAATATATTTTTTTGCATATTTTCGATTTTACACTTTTTTCAATAATTTTTTGAGCCAATTAATTAAAATTTTTTATTTTCTACCATAAAATGTGATTTTATCGTTAGAGAATTTATTATATTGATATTTTTCGATATTTTATTACTTTTTACTGTTGAGCTATTAAATTGAAGTTTTTAGAAATTTTATTTCTTGATAAATTCCGTAAAATGATTAAAACTTAGTTAAAGAATTGTTACACGATGTTAATTTTTTATTTACTACCATTTTCAAAGACTTTTAAGAAGGTGTCCATCTTGGGGCCACTTTTTTTTAGACCGAAAATTTTAACAATTAGAAAAAATGCTTTAAAAAATGTTTATGTTCAAAATAAAATTTTATCTCTGTGGCCATAAGTTACCTTATAAATTGTACTTTCATCCAGTATAAAACATTTTAATATATTTTATTCGGTTTGGATTCTACAGCAATAAATCGATAGGGTGTCCAACTTGGGGCCCTCTCCCCTACTTAAAAATAAAAAAAAAATGAAATTAATTTTATAAAATGAGAAAAACTAAAAATTGAAAAAAAGTTTGGAAAAAAGCTAAAAATAATTGAAAAAAATATAAAAAAAATATATATATATAAAAAATATGAAATAATTTAAATATGTTTAAAAAAAAATAATAATTACAAAATTACTTAAAAAATTTTAATTAAAGAGAATAATTAAAAAATCGCAGGAATAACGAAAATTGATGAAAATAAGTGCAATATCGGATAAATAATTGAAATTTTTAAAAGTAATGACAAAATAATTAATATAATTATAAATTGACGAAAATCAAGAAAAATTGCAGAATTTATTTTTAAGCAAAAGGAAATAATTAAAAAATCGTTATATAATGGAAAATTGATGACAATAATCTAAATTTGAGATAATGACTGAAAATTTAGGAAATTAATTGAATGTGTATATAATTTAAATTTTTTCAAAAACCATAATAAATTTTTAAAGCATTTTTCGAAACTTTTTTTTTTTTACACAAATGACAATTAAAAACGAGCACAACAAAGTAAAATAACAGGGACTAACTTCACTTCAGTCTTTAAAACCGTGACAGAAAAAAATGAATAAATATTAATACTAACTAACTTTACTTCAGACTTTAAAACATGGACAGAGAAAGATGAATAAATATAAAAAGTAACTAACTTCAGGAGTTTACTGAGATTATTATTATTTAATAATTATTTCAAATATATAGATTCTTTTTTTTTTCAATTATTTTTCAGAAATTAAAATTATTTTTATCTTTTTTTAATTACTTTCGCCAGTTTATTACCTATTATTTTTATTATTCTTTAAACAATTTACTAAATTTTTAATTATTTTACTCAAAAATGATTTTTTTCAACTTACCATTAGTTTTATCCTTCTAAAATAATTTTAATTTATTTCAAATTAATTTTGTACTTTTGTGAATTATTTTTTACATATTAAAATTATTTTCTTCAATTTTAATTCTACAATTTTTAAGTATTTTAATTATTCTTCAAGTAATTTTCTAAAATTGCAATTATTTTTCTTATATTTCAACTATTAATAATAATTTATTTCCAGTTGTGTAAAGCTTTTTACCTTATATTATATTATCCTTTTTCCTCCTCATAGAGGAGCTTTCTTGATTATTTTATTTCGTTTTCATAACTTACACAATTTAAAACTATTTTTCTCTGATTTAAATTTTTAAAAATTTTTTTTTATTGCTTCCTCATAGAGGAAGCATTGTGATAGTTAAGATTTTCAATTTTCCAAAAATATTCTAAATCAACTCATTTTCATATAAAAAGCGTAAATTTTCGTTTTGAAGCAAATATCCAGATGTATGGACATGTGTGTGTGTGTGTGTGTGTGTGTGTGTGTGTGTGTGTGTGTGTGTGTGTGTGTACCTGTGTGAGTATAGCATTTTTTGTCGTCAGGATATCTCGAGAACGCTTCAACGGATTTTAATAAAATTTGGATGACTTATTAAGCTCATGAATATCTAAATTTGGCCAGAGTACCTTCAGTGGCCAATTTCAAATATATTTCCATATATTATTTTTCAAAGTTTAAAAATTATTGCATATAATATGTGTTTCAATATCCATTCGAATTTAATCAATTTTTAATGTTCGTAATTTTATCTCTTTTTATTAATTAAATAGGCATATTTTTTTCTAGTGGCCACTAATGGTACTCAGATGGTCAAAACCGGTACTTCTACCCTATATAAAATTAGTAAAAATTGATCGAAACTTCGTAGAATAATTCTTCTTTTTTCCTTTTCTTGCAATTAAAATTCTTTTTTTTAATAACTTCTCCAATTATCTTTTATATCATTAATTTATTACTTCATCTATGAGAAAGCAAAATTTCCATGAAATGGACATAATTTTCACCTAGTTTAATTAATTTCTCCCAATTTTTAATTGTTTTAATTATGTTTTAACTAATTTACAAAATTAGCAATTATTTTTTTAAAATTTAATTATATTTTTTAATTTTTTTATATTAAAAATTGTTTTTATTTATGTTTAAGTACTAATAGAAACTATTGGCTCACTAGTGCGCGCTGTATAATCAAATATAATAAAAAAATTGTAATTATGATTCTACTTTATTTAACAATCAGATTTTCTCCAACTTTATTAAAAGCTTCTGTTAGTATCTTTGAACTAATTTAACTTTACAATCCAATTACCATTTTAAAAGGAAATAAATAAACAAAATAAAATTGGCGATTAAACATGGAAATATTTTGCACTTAAGTTGTAATACTGTACAAAGAGTAAAAGAAGTTTATCCGACTTTTAATCAAAAATGGTAATTCAACTTGGACGACTGTTTCGAAACTAATGAGAAAAGTTTTTCTATTAGATAGCATTCAATTTGCAATGTATTGAAAGTTCTGAGGATTTAATGAGTTTCAACTCTATTTTTCCACATTTCAAAATTTAAGTTCACTTACTTGCAGTTTTATAAACCTCGTACTTTTTTTTACTAGGTTTTAAATCCAAGTTTTCGTTCATTAAAATTGACAGTAAAATTAAATTTTAAACTAAAATTAATTAAAGTATAAAATAAAAAAAACTTTTATTTAAAGAGGTTTCTAATTGTTTTGAAATATGTGTTAAAAACGCAGGAATCAGTTCTTTGAAAAATTTGAAAATTCTCTCCTTGGGTCGAAATCTAATTAAGGGATTTACTGGAATTGAAGCTTTAGGCGAGACATTACAAGAATTATGGATATCGTACAACTTGATAGAAAAAATGAAAGGAATTCAAGCAATGAAAAATCTACGCGTTTTGTACATGTCGAATAATTTGGTTCGAGAGTGGAATGAATTTTCCAAAATATCCGAATTACCGAGTCTTTGTGAGTTGCTTTTTGTGGGAAATCCACTTTGCGAGGGTGCCGAGGTAATTAAATTTTTTTTATTGAATTGATTGATTAATGTAAGAAATATAAATCTTACTTCTACGCAGATGGAGTAACATCAAATCTCTGATTCTTAATATTTTGTAACTTAAAATTATATTTATAATATAATAATATATTTTTTTAATATTTCTTTTTCGTTTTTATTATCATCATTTGAGTCACCACGTGCAGAAACCGCCTATGCGCAGAGTCGGTTTCTGCACGCGGCGATTCAATTACTTTTAACAAAATCTAATGACAAGATTAAAAAAACGTAAAAAACTTTTTTCTAGATAATTTACACATTTTACCGTTATTTAAAAATTACTTTTCAGATGGAAGGTTGGCGAATGGAAGTTGCAAGAAGATTGCCAAATTTGGAAAAATTGGATGGAGAGCCGATTATTCGATCTGAAGAAGGAGCACAGGCTCAAGTTCCTAAACCTGATTCATCTCCTCAAGGTTCCAAATTATCTGAACCGGTTATATAAAACAATTTGTATTTATTTTTTAATTTTTACGTTATCTTTTATAATCTTATTTACTTTCTTTACTTCTTTCATTATTTTGAAAAAGGAAAAATAAAAGATATTATATTAATTCTTTCAATTTGTAAAAAAGAACAATTAATCGTACATTTATAATAATTTATTCGTTTTCCTGGTACAAGATAGAATATTTTTTACATATTTTTGGTGGTTGAAAAAGGTTTGATTATCATATCGGCATAGAGCGCATAGCAAACACAACATTAGAGTGATTCGATGCACGAGAAAAATGTTACATTAACATATTCAGATTTTTAATAGCAACTTTTTCAATGTAAGAATTTATTATTTGTAAGGCAAGTGAGTTGCAGAGAGATTATAATATTTTGTGAAAAAGCATACATTATGCACCAAAATAAGTGCATTATCGTCAGATTCTCGTGCACTCGAAAAATTGACTGACTCTTTTCTTACAGTTAATACACTGATTCTTTTTCACTGAAGTCTCCTACGAAAAGGGATTGCTAACTTTTAAATTATAATATTAAATTGAAAAAAAAAAAGTTTTCTCAAAATGGTCGATAATTAGTAATTATACGATAACATAAAATGATACCATAAATCTAGAATGAGATAATGTTTTTATCTAATAAAAAATCAATTTTTTTAAAAAATACTTTCGTTCTTGGACCCACATTTATCATTAATAAATTTCCTAACAAGATAATCTTAAAAAGCGTTTGGTTATTTTTCCCAAACTTTTTCCAAAGATAAAATAATACAATTTACTAGATATTTTAAATTTTAATTTCACCTTTTGAAAGATTTCAAATTACAACCTTATTTATCTTTCTATATTCATCTTTCAACTTTATTGTTAGTTTAACTTAAGTTAACACACTTTTATTTTATCATAATATTTTTACATCCGCATTTATTATGTTTAAAACTTTTTACATGGCCTTTTGCGGTATTTTTATATTAAAATATTAAAACGACATGTTTCGAATCGTTTGAGTCCTCATCAGGTTAAGAAATTTATCGAATTCTTATAAACTCTTGTAATAAAATAATAAAATAAAAATTTGAGGTTTTGAATTCTATTATATAAAAATCTGATATTCAATTATCAGAAAATATAAACTTACTTTTAAAAGCTCCATTCTTTTTGGATGTTATCCAAATAGAAATTTATGGATTACATTTTGATTTTAAAAGAGATCTACATATAGATTATAGGAGAAAGGAGAAAAGAGAAAAGAGAGAAAAAAAGTTAAATCAGATCGATTAATCGATTAAACGATTTTAATTTCATATATAATAAGCCGGAAATAATTTGAGTTTATCTAAATGTCTAAATTTAAAAATTTTTTAACTTTTTCAAATAGTGGATAATTTTTGTTATACTTAAATTTGCAATATCTTGATTAAAATTTACAGTTTTTCCAGAATTACTTTGTATATAAATCATTTCAAGATGTTTTCTTTTAGAAAAGAAAATATTTATATCTTTTATAAATTATAGTAGGTAAATCTTTTATAAAATCTTTCATAAAATCTTTTATAAATTCTTTTGTAAAAGAAAACACCGTGAAATGATTTATAAACGAAATAATTCTGAAAAAACTGTAAATTTTAATCAAGATATTGCAATTTTAAAGATAACGAAATGTTGATTCATAAAAATGATTCATACAAATAAAATAAAATCAAAATGTAATTCATAAAATTCTATTTGCTTAAAATCCAATAAGAACGGAGCTTTCAAAACTAAGTTTATATTTTCTGATAATTGAATACATGTTTATTTTGATATAATATAATTTATAACCTCAAATTTTTATTTTATTATTTTATTACAGGAGTTTTTAAAAATATAATAAATCCCTTAACCTGATGAGCCTTCAAACGAGTCGAAACATGTTGTTTTTATATTTTAATATAAAAATACCGCAAAAGGCCCTGTAAAAGGTTTTTAACAACACTTTTATTTTATTAAAATTTCTCTATCGAAAATCTTTTAAATTAATCTCTTTTCCTTAGAAGACTTCTGGTTTTAATAAAAAACAATCTTGAAGAAACTTGCGTTCGATACAAGCATATTTTGAGGAAACCTGTTCCATTTTGTGCAGTTTTTACAAACATTAATAACTAATATATTTTATTCAAATTCGAACAATAAATATATCGTAACGATGCGATGTTTGGCTAAAATTCATAAACTTTAATAACAATCTGCAACTTGATTTATATGTTTGTTTGTTTTTTTTTTTTTTGACACTATTTTACATTGATGAATGTGTTACTATTGCACATTAATCAGTCTTTAATCAGACCATTTCATAGAGCAAAAGAGAATACATATGTTTTTCAATCCGTTAATTTGAGAATCACTGAATCATTTATAGGAAATTTACTTATTTTTTACATCTTTATATAATTCGTTGACTTTGTCGATTTTCATAATCTATATGGAAATAATTAAACAATTGTTTCACGAGGGAAAATTAATTGCAGTAATTCTCAACTTTAGCCGAGATTGATCTTTTGCCAAACTTTATAGTTTTTTTTTTTCTTTAGTGAAAGATTGTTCAATTTAACTGATTGCTTATAATTCTTCGATAAGACAGATCGTATCGAAAGCAAGTGCAGAGAGGAAGTTAGACTTGTGGAAAAGTTTCGAAATAAATCCTAAGAAAAATATAGCTCTCTGACAAATTTTTCGCACCTGCGAAGTAGCTTTGATTTTTTTTCCAAATTTCTATTATTACACTCAAGTTCAACCGAGAATCTAATATACTTATAGTAACATTTAATACAACTCGGAAAAATCATAATTCTCCTCTTTCATCAAAGATTTATTTTTCTTAATTTTCTAAAATGTACGCAATATTCCAATAATAATTGGCAAACTAAGAAAAACAAGTTTTTGACGTGAAGATATGATTTTTCAGGACCATCTAATCAGTCGATAATAATTGAACATATTCTGAGGGTACAAAAGTGATTGAATCAGGAATGGAATAAAAATTCTAAAACTATCCTTTTGAAACAATTTATCAATTATAGTAATTAACTATTTTCGATAATACAATAGTACTACCATAAAAACATTTTATTAACGCTTTTAGAAACCGTTTAAGATATTACTTATTTACGATTTATTATTTTTTTTTTTTTTTCATCAATTGTCCATAATTTTTTTAATGGTTATTTCTTTTAAATAAATATCGAGATCGCGTCATTTCCAGGTGCGTTAGTGTAATTATTTGTAGACATCCATTATCATTTATAGATACAGCACATCAATTTCTTGTTGATTTTTCTTTTTTCCTTTTTCACGTATTTTCTCCTCTCATTGAGATTGCTTCTCTTCGACATTGACACAAAAATAGTTCTTCACATATTTTCTTTTTAAATTTAAATCACCTATATCGACATCGATTATATTCGTCACGATTTACACAAAAAAGAACAGTTTTTTTTGCGGACTTTGCCTAGTTTCTGTTTTGAATCATTCAAGATTTTCTTCTTAAGTGGCAAAACGCAGCTTTTGTTTTTTCACGAAATCCGAAGCTAATTTGTCTCCAGTACGGGATTCCAAAATTTGTAGAATTGGATGGTCTAAAAAAAAAGGTTTTGAATTAATATTATTTGTCAATAAATGAAGATATTAGCTAATTATTGGTATTTTTTACATTTATTTTTTTGTTGCATAAGAGGTAGCTCTTGATGTTTGAGGCCGTGGAAATTATCGATGCTTGCATTAGAATCAGCAACGCCAGGAATGCTGCTAAGTCCTAAAAAGGCTTCACCAGCAAAATCATTTGCCGTAAGAACATCATGATCCATAACAGTGAACAGAACCATTGAATCTGAACTTCTACATTGTTCCACACTCACAGAACTGTTTAAAAAAAAAGGGTTTTTTAAATTAAATTTTTTATGCTTGAAAGAAATATTTTATGCGAATTAGAGAAATGGTACAAAAAAGAAATAATATAAAAAAAGAAATAGTACAATTTCTATAATTGTAATTCAATTTGAGAAAATTTCAAAAATTTTATTTTGAATATCCTACCAAAGCCGGCGGAATTTATATGAAAAGTATTGAGTATTTTGAAATGGTCGAGTATGGAATTTCCTACTTTAAAACAGTTGAAGAAAAAGTTTAGAAAGGAAAAAAGAGAGAAAAATTACTAGAAAATGAAAATTTCTGAAATATAATAAAAGTAACTAGAAAATGAAAAAATACTAGAAGTTGAAAAAAAGATCTAAGGATTGAAGAAAATTAGATAGACTAGAATTAGACTAGAAAGTTTAAAAAATAACCAGCAAAAAGAAGGGACGAAAAAATAAGGATAAATTACAAAGAAGTGGAAAAATAACTAGCAATTGAAGAAAATAAAATTTATGAAATATGAATGTTTAAAATAATTTTGAAAAGACCCTAGAAAGAGAAAAGATAAAGCAAAATTACAAGAAAGTAAAGATATTATGAAGTATAATAAAAATAACTAGGCAATCAAAAAATTACTAGACGTTTTTAAAGAAATAAATTAGATAGGAAAGAAATAAATAAAAGGTAATGATAAATTACTAGAAAGTGAAAATATAAAATATAATCAAAATAACTACACAATAAAAAGATTGCTAGACCTTTTTAGATAAATAAATTTAAAAAAATAAAATGAAAGAACTAAAAATTAATAATAAATCACTACAAAATTACTAAAAAGTGGAAAACTAACTAGCAATTATAGCAAATAAACAAAAGTTAATGAAAAATAAACAAAATTGTTTAAAATGACTTTTAAAAAAACTAGAGAGAGGGAACAATTTAAAATAAAAAGAAATGAATAGAAAGTAACCAATTTTTTTTAATATAATAAAAGTAACTAGAAAATACAGAACAAAATTATTGGAAGTAAAAAAACATCTCGAAATTGAGATAAAATGACCAGAAAGTGAACAAAAATAACGAGTAAATAAAATAAAGTACTAAAAAAAATATTTAGTAAGTGAAAAAAATACTAGGAAGTTATAAAAAGTAAGGATAAATTACTTATTAGAAAATGGAAAAATAACTATCAATTGAAAAAAATAAAGTTCATGTAACATAGTTCGAAATATCTATAAGATTTAAAAAAAATGCTAGAAAGAGAAAAATACAAAACAAAGTTACTAGAAACTAAAAATGCTTTTAAAACATAATAAGAGTAACTAGAAAATGAAAAAATACTGAAAGTTTTGAAAAATATTTCGGAATCGAAAACATTACTAGAAATTTTAAAATAAATAAGAAGCTAATAAAAAAAGAAGTAAAAAAAATTGTTTATTACTAGAAAGTGGACAAAAAACTAGAAATCGGAGAAAATAAAAAGAAACTTTTGAAAAATAAAAAGAAATTTTTTAAGTAAATTGGAAAAACCCTAGAAATAGAAAAAAAGTAATTTTCTTTCTTTTTATGAAAGAAAATTACTAGAAAGTAAAACTGTTTTGTGAAATATAATAAAAATAACTAAATAATTAAAGAAAATTACTAGAAAGTTAAAAAATCACCAACCAATTAATGAAAAACCAAAAGCTAGTAAACATTACTAAACATTACGAATAAGTGATAAAATTACCAGAAATTGAAGAAAATATAACTAAGAAAACATAAATAAAAATATTTAAAATAACTTGAAAAAACACTGGAAGGTGAAAAACAGCTAAAAATGGCGAAAAAACTAGAAAACAATAGTTGCAAAAAAAGAAATTATAAGAAGTAATAAACAAGATAATTAGAATGTAAAAAATTGATAGAAAGTTATAAAATAATTAGGGAATAGAATAAAGAACTAAAAATGTAAGGATAAATTACTAAAAGTATGTAAATAACTACTTTGTAATTATTAGATAACTGTAAAATATAACAAATAAAGAGAATTTTATGAAAAATAAAAAGAAACTTTTAAAATAACTTGTTAAAACCCCAGAAAAACGAAAATAAAAATAATAAAATAAAAATTACTAGGAAGATAAAATATTTTGTAAAATGTTAAGAATCGTAAATGATATACATTGACTATAAAATTATAAATTTACAAGTAAATAAAGAAACTGAAATATTAATTAAAGACAAATTACTCAAAAGAGGTAAAACAACTAGAAATGGAAGAAAATAAAACGAATCTTTTGAAATAGAAATAGAAATTTTTTTTAATAAGTTTAAGAAAAACACTAGAAAGCGAAAAATGGAAAAAATAAAGAACAATTGCAAAAGAGTAAAGAGTTTTTAATATAATATAAAAAAAAAACTAGAAATTGTTAAAACTGACTAAAAAGTTAAAAAAAAAGTCATATAAGCAAATGAAGGAAGAATAAAAAATAAGGATAACTTACTGAAAGGTGGTAAAATAACTAGAAATTATAGAAAATAAAGAAAAATGTTTGAGTAATAAATAGAAAATGTTAAAATAGCTTAGAAAAATACTAGAAAGCGAAAAACAGCTAAAAATAAAGAAAAATTACTAGAAGTTAAGAATGCTTATGAAAATATAATAAAAATATCTACAAAATGAACTAAATTACTGGAAGTAAAAAAACTCTAGAAATTAAAAAGTGATTATAAAACTACAAAATGACAAGAAAATAAAAGAAATAAATAAAAATGTAAGAAAAATTTATTAGAAATTCTAGATATAACTAGAAAATGCAGGAAATAAAAAAACTCATAAAAAATAAATAACGATTTTTGTAGTAATCACATTTTTTAAAATAAATTGGATTTATCAGAAAGTAAATTTGAATAAATAGATAGCAAAAAAAATCTTTGTATAAAATGAGGCTAACTTAAAAATAAAAAGAAAGGTTGAAAAAGTACAAGAATTACTGAATAATTTCTCAAAAATGTGACAGTAGAGTTATAAAATAAAGTAGAATTATTATAAAATGAAAAAATAAGCAGAATTTGAAGAAAAATAACTAACAATGTTTTTCTAAATACTGATAAGTCAAAAAATAACTATATATAAAATGAAATGATACAAAATTACTAGAAAAGAACTGTAAATAACTGGAAAGTAATGAAAATAAATAAATTGACGGAAATTAACTTGAAATGATTTACAAAAAATAAATAAAGAAATTAAGAAAAAATGACAGATAAATGAATAAAGAACTAAGATTAAAGATAAATAACCAGAGCTCATTTAGAAATATCTAGGAAATAAGAAATAAACTGGATATTATATTGAAGATTGAAATACCTAGATATTATTTCCCTAGAAAAAATAGGAACTAAAAAATAAAAAATAACAAGGAAACAAATACAAAAAATTTTAAAAATGCAGATAAATTACTATCAAGTAATGAACACAATGTGAAATTAATAACTAGAATAGCTGGAAAAATAACTAAGAAAAAAAAACTAGAAGATGTGATAAAATAACTGAAACCTGAAATTTGCCTAATATCTAGATAATAAAGAAAAATAACTGAAAAGTAAAAAAGTAAAGAAAAATTACCAGAAAGCAATAAAGGAAAGAAAAAATATTTTTTAAAATTACTAAAAAACAATATTTAAAAAGAAGGTAAAATTACTATGCAAGATAACCATATAAAATAACTGACGAAAATAAGTGATAAAAATAAAATATTAATATAAATAGTTTATAAATATATTTATAAAAATATTTAGGAATTAAAAAACAAATTCAGAATAAAGAAAAAAATTGAAAAGTCAATATGTATGCGATTAAAATTTAAGAAAAATTACTAGGAAGTAAACAGTATTTAACAGTTGAAGAGTTTTACTTCGAATTTTGTAAAATATACTAGAAAGTTAAAAATTAACTATAAAATGGAAATGGTAACTAACAAGGGTAAAAATATTAGTAGGAAAAATAAAATAACTATGAAATGTCAAAAATAACTATAAATTCATGAAATAAAATTAAAGTCAAAATGACTGTCTAAATACTTCCTCCAGGAGGAAGAAAATGTCAATAAATATAATTGGTGAGTATTTAAATAACTAGAATTCGAGCTAAATAACTAAAAATTATTTAAAAGAACATCTAGAAAATGAATTTGGATTTGGTTTTCTTAAAATCACATTTATAAACATAGGAACTCCATACTGCAAGAAATTGAATTCCGCCGGCCTTGAATTCTGGAATATTAAATTAATTTTAAGCAAATTTGCGGACTTACAATTCGAAACATTCATCAAAGAGAGGATTTAGGGTTTTCTTTTTTACATTCGTTTGTTGTTCAGTACAGTGGGCAAAGACTCTTCTTGGAAGCAATTCTATTATCACAAAAGGATCACTAAGTCCATTTGGATCAAGAGGAATCACGTCTCGGGCACTTATGACTTCGACACAGAGGGAATCGTGATTAAAATAAGCCCTTACTGTTAAAACTCCATATTCAACAGTAAATGTGTTCATTTGGTCCTGCAAACAAATTTTGCTCAATTTTTATTAAAATATAAAACAATCTTAAGGTATTAGTCGCGTAAAATGATTTTCGTCAGATTTTTTTAAAACTTTGTATCTGTATTCATGAGGTATTTATCTATGAAATGAGATCTATCCTATTAATTTTGACCACTTCTGAGCTTTAAAATATTAATTCAAAGTTTATACCTTTTACATGCAATAGCACAAAATGCATGTAAAAAATGTCTCTTATATTCAATTATAAAAAAACAAGTCGTCAGTTTTTCAAATAAAACTATTAAGTTACACATTGAGATAAAATAAATCCTTTAAAAAAAAATTAATTTTATTCACCACGTCGTATAAAAAAAACAATAATTTAAAAATTCATAATTTTTCATTTTCACGTGGTTTCATTAAAAAATGTCGAAAACGTGTGAGCAATACACATCACGATAACTTATAGTACCTGACTTAAAATCGTGAAAATTACATATATTACATTAGAAGAGGTCACAAGGAAGCAAGTGAGTTGATATAAAAGTTTATTTTTTGTTCTTTTTATTTTGCGGGAGTTTTGCGGGAGCATTTACGCGACTAATACCTTAAGGAGGTTTATCCAAAAAACCAATTTCTACAGATTCTTATGAAATTTTAATGACATATTAAATGCATTACTTTACATGTACTGTTACAATTTTATTGAACTTTAATGTTTTGTTTTTAAGATAAAATTTATAAAGTTTGGACTTTTAGATGGAAACAGTAACAAAACGCGCAAAATGTCTATATTTTAATTTATTAAAAAAACACGGTTCTACACATTTTTTATAAAAACTAATATATTTTAAACTGTATTTATTTAATTTTTTTATAAAAACTAATATACAAATATATAATTTTGTATACTAATATACAAATATATCATTTTGTAAACTAATATACAAATATATAATTTTGTATACTAATTATATACTACTATTTTTAATTTTTTTTTATAAAAAATAATATACAAATATATAATTTTGTATACTAATATACAAATAGATAATTTTGTAAACTAATATGCAAATATATAATTTTGTATACTAATATACAATTATATAATTTTGTATACTAATATAAAAATATATAATTTTGTATACTAATATACAAATTTTTAATAAAAACTAATATATTTTAAACTGTATTTATATAATTTTTTTTTATAAAAACTAATATATTTTAAACTGTATTTATTTAATTTTTTTTTATAAAAACTAATATATTTTAAACTGTATTTATTTAATTTACCGTATCGTTGTTAAGAAAATGTTATTCAAGGTTAGTAATTCTTCACTTTTTTGAAATAATCAGGAAGAAGAAATTTTAATGGCTTAAAATTTTCAACGGAAAAATTTTTTTTTCAATAAAATTCGTTTGTGTAATGATTTTAACTACAAAATACTATTTAGAAACTAAATTATAAGAAGAAATGAAATTAAAAAAATATTGACTATCATGTTCCAATAGAATGAGAACCGCTTGAGGGTAAAAACGTCCTTAAAAATTAAATATTCTCTATAATTTATAAATCACCGATCGAACTGTTGATTTATAATCAACAGTTTTAAACTTCCCCGATTTTATTTGAATTCAGAAAGATTAAATAATTGTTTTTTGTTTACTTATAAACTTTACCTGTAATCGTTGTTGATAATACCGATCAATCAAAAGAGTTGTGTCCATTTTGTGGTATTCAAGTCTTTCCTCGATATTTAAAAATATTTCGCAGCGAATTGTTTCATAGGTCAGACCTTTTTCGTCAGCGTAAAAGAAACTCACTAAATATTCCAGAGCCTCGTGGAGTCTTTCGTAAAATAATGGTGGCTTATCCTAAAACAATTAGACTCTTATAATAATTTATCAGGATTGTAATAAAAGTGATAATTACTAAGTATTATAATAATAAGTATTTTTTTGTCGTACTGAGAAAAAACGTAATAAGAGTTAATTACATTATACCAAAAAAATAAAAAGACAAATATTGAGCTTTAGGTAATAAAATATTTATGTGTAAAAAAATACCCGTAACGATGTTGGAAACGATATTGGAAACTACATATATAACTAGTTAATTCTTTAATGTTTAAAATATTAAAATAAACAAATTATGTAAAAGTATTTGAATAAAAAAAAAAAAATTCCGGCAAAAACATCTGAAACTACGTCGGAAATTTCGAAAGGATAGAACACTAAATCTACTATCGACAGCATATAGTTACTTTTTAAAATTCTTAGCTTTTTCTAACCAAAAGAATTTTTTTTATTTTTACAATTGTCTTTTTTTCATTTCTAGTTATTTTTCACATTTAAGTCTAATTTATACTGTTTTTTTAATTTGTCATTCTGTTTTCGATTTAACGCAATTTTCATTTTTTTTCTAGTTATTTTAATCAACTTCTAAATATTATTTTACTTTCTAGAGATTTTACTACCTTTCTTAGTTATTTTACATGCCAGTAATTTTCATCTACATTAGGTGTTTTTACACTTGCTACTTATTTTTAAAAACAGGGTCACGTATTTTATTTTACAGTTATTATTTTTTACAAGTTATACATAATTTATAATTTTCTAGAGATTCATCTTCAGTTTATAGTTTTTTTTTCAATTTTGTATTCCCGCTTCACTTTCTAGTAATTCTTCTTTAGATTATAGTTCTTTTTTCTTTAATTTTTAATTCCTTTTTACTTTTTGGTAATTTTCCATCATTTTCTAGTAACCTTTAATCTACTTTTAGTAACTTTTTGATTCCCAATATGTTTTTCTTCATTTTTTAGTTATTTTTCAATAAAGTTTTGTAAAAATAAATATATAGGTAAATATTTCACTAATTTGCATCTATACATATAAAATTATTGCTTACACTCTTTAGTTATTTCTTTGATTCTAGTACTTTTTTATATTAAATAAAATTATTATTTTTTTCTACATGTAACTATTTTCCTTATTCTAGCAATTCTTCTTCTGTTTATTTATTTTTTTATTTCTTTTTATTTTCTAGTAATTCTTCTTCAGATGGTAGATTTTATTTCTTCAATTAATAATTCTTTTTTACTTTATGGTAATTTTTCATATTTTTCTAGTAACTTTTCATCTATTTCTAGTTACTTTCTTATTCCTAGTAATGTTTCTCTATTTTTTAGTTATTTTTTAATATATTTTAGCTTGAAAGAAATTAATTAATAGGTAAGTATTTCACTAATTTGCATCTATGTGTACACTTTTCTTACACTTTTTACTTATTTTTTCAATTCTGATACTTTTCCATTTTTCGATTAATTTTTCTTCAACTTCTAGTTATTTTTCCATTTTATAGTAATTTTATTTTATTTTGTAGTTGTTTTTTAATTTGTCATTCTTTTTGGATTAAAAGTAATTTTTCCTACTTTCCTAGTTTCTTTTAAACAACTTTAAGATAACATTTTATTTTATAATAAGTTTTCTACATTTTATATTTATGCTTCAATATGTTTAACTAATTTGCATCGGATATATCTTTTTTTTTACGCCTTTGATTTATATTCAGGAAAATTTTTATTTTCTGATTAGTTTTTTCTGAATTTCTAGTATTGCTTCTTGATTTTATAGTTTTGTATTTTCAATTCGGAGTTTTTGTTTATTTAAAGTACTTTTTCTTCCTTCTCTGGTAACTTTCAATCAACTTAAAAATTTTATTTTCTTTTTAGTAATTTTACTACATGTTCTAGTAATTGTTAAAAAACTCTAGTAATTTTCCTCAACATAAAGTTATCTTTTTCCTTTTTAGTTATTTTTTTAAAATATTGATATGTTTTTAATTTTAATTATTTAATTTTTTAAATTGGTTGTTGTTCTTTATGTCTCAACTTCTTGTTATGATTTCAGTTTTTAGTTTCTCTTCTACAGTTTACAGTTTTTCTTCAATTTATTATTTTCTTTTGATTGAATAATTAGAAAATTTCAAGAACAATAATTTTTAAGAAAAAGCATTTTGAAGAGATTTTTAATTAGTAAGCTACAGACAATTAAAAAAATAATAGGTCCACATTAATTATAGATTATTTTATTCCTCAGTAGTAATTTTTTTCACTTTGTAATGATTTTTTTTACTTTTCTAGTTATTTTTAATCAACTTCTAGTTGCTATTTTACTTAGTAATAATTTTTTCATTTTCTAGTTATTTTTAAATACATTTAACTAATTTGCATCAATATTCTATAATTCTTTTTTTCGATTTCTTTTTCTTCAACTTTAAATATTTTTATTTTCTAATAATTCTTCGTTTATTATCTAAGTGTTCTTAAATATACCTTTTTTCCTAGCTATTTTTATTTTTTAGTTATATTTAAAATTTCAAATTAATTTTTCTTTTTCATTTCTAGATATTTTTACAAAAACCTGGTAATTTTAATTAGTTTACATTATCCTAGTAATTTTCCTTATCTTTTTATTTACATTAGGTCTAAATTCTCACACGAAGAGTCCGAACGAAACCCTATTAGTTTCCTTTTTTTTTTATTTATTGTTCTTATTTCTAATTGTTTTTCTTTAATTTAATTATTTTTGAACTTTCTAGTGTTTTTAATTTTCTTGTCAATTTACAAAATATTCTTATCATTTTTACCAATTTATAATTATAGTGTACTTTCCTCTACTTTCTAGTATTATTTTTTAACGTTTACATACTTTATTTTAATTTGTGTTTCTAATTCTGGTTTTTTTCTTTAATTTATTATTATTTTGTCCTTTTCTCATGATTTTTCTTTATTTTCCAGTTATTTGTCAATAAATTCTAATTATTTTCGTAAAATTGTAGTTTTTTTTATCACTTTTTAGTTATTTTGTAACATTCTAGTCATTTTTTTCATCATTTAGCAATTTTTCATAATTTTTATCTATTTTTTTTTTTTATTAATTTTTATTTCTTATTTTTCTTTTACTTTATAGTCATTTCTCTTTATTTTCTAGTTAATCTAACTCAACTTTTATAGTTATTATTTCCAGGTGAATAGAAACGATTTGTTTTCTCAGGGAAAAAAAAATCTATAGACTATTCCATGGATTAAACGATGTCATTTTCACCCACTTTTAGTACTGGGGTCAGGGAGGGAACTACCATTCTCGCCCTATTGTATCCTACTCTCCTGTTCCAAAAAATGTCTCTAGAGCTTTTTTACGTGGGACTTTTAAAATGAAAAAAAAATGTTCAAGTTTAAAAGTCTGTGTATCAGTTGTTTAAAACATGATTGATTGATTTTTCAATAACCAGAAAACACACTGGAACAGAAAAGTTTTCTCTCAACGAATATTTGATACTAAATAGAGCAAAAGGCAATATTTAATTTCCCGAATTACGATAGAAGATAAAAGATGAAATTCAACTATAGTTAACAATTTTGTGTTAAAAAAAAAGTTGTATTATTAAATAAATTGATTTTACTGCTGCACTTCCGTCCATTTGATTATAAAGCTCGCTCAAGACTACTTCCCAAACGACTTGAAGCACTCTGGAAAAATTGGTTGTTAATAAAGACGAGTTAAGAGCCACCAGGTGTACGTCTAAATATTCTACAAGTGGTGCGATTGACTCAGATGTAGGAAGACTGTCAGGAGACCAGGCCAGATGAAACATTGCTTTCTTTAATGGTGGTCTCATCTGGAAATTTAAATTTTATTTAAACATTTGCATGAAATAGTAAATATAATAATATCAAATTTAATATAAACTTTGATTAAACTTGGAGTAAACTGCAACAATTTGAAATAAACTCTGTAAAAAGTTGAACTAAATTTGATAAAACTAAAATGTTTATTTTTAAAAAATTAAAATTGCTTGCCTTTGCTCCGATTCTCGAGATAATTTGGTTGATGAAAAGCATCATTTGGCCTAACGATTGTTCCAAGGGCGAAATCATCGTGTGTCTCCATTGCATGAAAATGGCCTCGGCTGCTTGGCCCTCCAAAGATGCGAAAAGATCCTCCAAGTGGAGCATTTCTCCCAGATTTTCCAACCATCTTCTCACGTATTCCAGTCCATTCACAGCGACGCATATCTAAAGAAAATTTATGATCTTTTTTAGCAGTTTGTAACAGAATAGTAAAATATAACTTTTTTATTTGTGTTGCCTGATTTGTTTTATTGTGCTCCGCTTTAAAATGAGTTTACAGCAAACTTCACGTTGTTCATAAATCAAAATTAGCCTGTTTCAAATGTCAGTTTAGAACCAGTGGCGTAACTAGGAGGGCAAGGGCCCTGGGGCAAAATGGAGCCCCAATTATATGCAATTTTTTAAATAGACGTTTTTTTCTTTTAAAATTTTAAATCATATTTCACATTTTTCAAAAGTTCTCAAATTTTAAAATTATGGACATTTTATTTCTTCAAATTTCAGTTAATGTGAACTTGCATTGATTAAAAGTTCAATTAATCCACGTTTCAAATATACTAAATTTTAATTTTGAACTACTTTTATCATTTTTTAATCCTTTTAATTATTATCTTTAAATTGTTTCCCAAACTCTTAAATTTACCTTCCTCAATTTTTAAATATTTTGATTAGTTTTTTTAATCACTTTTTTGATTTTAATTATTTTTTCCTTAACATTAAATCAATATAATTATTTATTCCTAAATTTTATATTATTCGTCGCAAATTTAAATTAATTTTTTTAATATTTCATTTACCATTATTTTTGTCAATTTGCGTTTATTACCTTCAATTTTCAATAATTTTCATAATTTCAAAATTAATTTCCTGAACTTTCAAATATTTCAAATAATTATTTTGATCAAATTTCATTTCTCTTTATTATTTTGCAATAATTTTCTCCATCTTTTAATATTTTCATTATTTTTCAATTAATTTCCAAAATTTGTAGTTATTATCGCAAATTAAGTTTATTCTCATCAATTTTCCATCTTTTAAACGATTTTTCAGTTATTTTCTTTTAATTAAAAATAAATTTTGCAATTTTTCTATAATTTTCTTCAATTTCTGATTGTTTTACTTATTTTTGCATTATTTTAAAAAATTTCAATTATTGATCTGAAATTTCACTTGTTTTCGTCAATTTTTCATTTTATCTGCGATTTTTTATTTTCTTTTTAATTAACATTTTTTTCGTAATTTTGTAATTATTTTACTTCTTCTACATATATTTTATGATTTTTTTAATTATATTTCCCTCAAATTTTATTTACTGTTATCAATTTTTCATATTTAACTTATTTTTAACGAATATCAATTTTTTTTCTGAATCTTAAGTTATTTTCAGAATATTTCAATTACTTTTGTCAATTTTGAATTATTTTCCTCGATTGTTAATTATTATTTACATTTTCTAAGATTTTTAAGTATTTTTCTAAAATTTTAATTATTTTCATCAATTTTCGGTTAAGTGTGTGATTTTTTAATAATTCACTTTAATCAAATATTTGAAGTAATTTTGTAATTATTTTCTTTCTTTGAACATACATGTTCTATGATTTTTTTAATTATTTCCCTCAAATTTTATTTACTATTTTCAATTTTTCATATTTAAGGGCATGTGATGGATTATGACGTCACTGGTTTGGGCTAAATTTGTCCGTAACTTTTCTCTTAAAATATTGAATATTTTTCCATGACACTTAGTAGAATTACTTAAAATGTCATTAGGAAGGTCAGACCCACGTTTGTTTCAATTTTGTCTCAAAATTGATTTTTAAATAAGTTTGCAATTTTTAAAAAATTTTCCAAAATTAATTTAGGGCCAAAATTTAAACAAATTCAGGTCTCAGAGACCTTTCTAATGTCATTTTAATCCATCACATGCCCTTAAATTATTTTTATCATATTTCAATTTTTTTTCAATCTTTTATTATTCCCAGCATATTTCACTTAGTTTTTTCAATTTTAAATTAATTTGATCATTTTTCAATTATTTTCCTCGATTGTTAATTATTATTCATAATTTCCAAAATGTTTTATTAACTATCGTAAATATCAATTATTTTTAGCTTTCTTCAATTCTTTTCTCCATTTTTTAATTATTCTCATTTTTTCAATTGATTTCTAAGATCTTCATGTAGTTTCTAAAATTTCAATTATTTTTTCTTTAATTAAAAAAAATTCTGTAATTTTTTTAATTATCTCACTTAAATGTCATATATCTTTTACAACTTATCGTTGATTGTATCATATTTAAATTATTGTCTTCAAATTTCAAAATTTAAAAACGTTTTTTAAATATTTTCCAAATTTTATTTCCTTCAATTTTCAATTCTTTACATTTGTTTTAAATTATAATTTCCAAGATTTTAAATTATTTATCTAAAATTTCAATCATTTCATTCAATTTTCAATAAATTATATTATTTTTTATATTATTTTCTTCAATTTTCAATTACATTCATTCTTTTTCTCGTTCTTTTTCATAATATTCTAAAAGTTTTAAATTATTTCTCTTTCATTAAAACTTGTTCTCTTCAACTTTAAATTATGTTTATCTTTTTTAATTTATTTTCTCAAATTTTAATTATTATTTCAATTTTGATTTATTTATCTGAATTTTCAATCATATTTTTCAATTTTTAATTATTTTTCTCGATTGTTAATTATTATTCTCGTTTTCTAAAATTATTTTCTGAAATTTTTAAGTATTTTTCTAAAATTTCAATTACTTTCTTCAATTTTCAATTATTTTCATTTGTTTTCATAATTTCCAAAATGTTTGATTAATTATCGTAAATTTTAATTATTTTTAGCATCCTTTAATTCTTTTCTTCATTTTTTAGTTCTTCTAATTTTTTTCATTTAGTTTTTCTTTATTTAAAAAAAATTCTGTAATTTTTTCAATTATCTCATTTAAATGTCATATATTTTTTACAACTTATCATAGCTTGTATCATATTTTAAGTATTTTCTTTGAATTTCAAAATTTAAAAACATTTTTCAATTATATTCCAAAATTTATTTCCTTCAATTTTCAATTCTTCACAATTGTTTTATATTATAATTTCTAAGATTTTAAATTATTTATCTGACATTTTAATTATTTCATTCAATTTTCAATTAATTATAATATTTTTTATATTATTTTCTTAAATTTTCAATAACTTTCGTTCTTTTTCATAATTTCCAAAAAGTTTTTAAATATTTCTCTTTCATTGAAACTTGTTCTCTTCAACTTTATACTATGTTTATCTTTTTCCATTTATTTTTCTCTAATTTTTATCTATTTTCTTTTATTTCAATAAACTTCTGGAAGTTTAAAGTATTTTTCTGAAAATATCTTTAACATTCCTTTTTTTAAAATATTTTATGTAAATTTTTCAATCATCTTCTCAGATTTTAATTATTTTTTTCAATTTTTATTTATTTATCTGAATTTTGAATCATTTTTCTTGGCAATTTTCAATTATTTTTTTCTAATTTTTCATTATTCAATTTTTTTTTAATATACTTTTAAGATTTTCAAGTATTTTTCTCAAATTGTAATTATTTTCTTTATGTTTAAAACACTTCTATGGTTGTTTAAATTACTTTTCCCAATTTTTAATTGATTTCATTATCTTTTTTCAATTAATTTGCAAAATTTGCAATTATTTTGTTTAATTTAAATTACTTTTTGCAATTCTTTTTAATTCTAAAATATTATAAATTTTGTCGTAAATAAATATTTATTTTATTTATATACATTGATGTTTAAATATAATATTTAAAATATTTAAAATTGTTGATAACACAAGATGTAGAAATTATAAATTACTACAATTAGTAAGGTTTTTGGAATTTTTTTTAAAAAGGGGTCTATTAGGGTTGACCAAGGGCCCCCTAAGCTCAAGGACTCTGGGGCACTGACCCACTTTGCCTCTTAACAATTACGCCACTGTTTAGAACCTAACCTAAACTTCAGGCTATATTACAACGAAACGTTTTAAATTTACTGTGTTGTCAGTAATGCAGATTATTTGATGAAATTATTTTCTTTTGTTTTTAATTTTATTTATTTATTACATAATGATTAACAAAAATAAAAATAATTTAACTCAATATCACTTTGTTTTTTAAATACTGTGGCACTTTATTTGTATGCTTTTTAAATTTAGCGCCATTGTGTGCTACACAGTTGGCACACCTGTCTGTACTATCTTTCAAGGCTGTCAAGTCACAAGCAGTCACAAGTTTCCTAACCTACAAATTTGCTTTATTTTTCTGGTAATATGTGTCCTGTTGTACGATTTTTTGAGCCATTTGTTCAACTATAAATTATTATTGTTTGATTTCAGAGTTTAATTTGTAGTGTATAATGAATTTCATCATTGAATGAGACTGTTGTTTATTATTATTGTATGAAGTATTGACCAAATAAGTGGAATTAGTCAATTCGTTTCCGTTTATTAAATCCAATCACATCCCTGCCGATGCACAGTACCTGAAACGTACCTGGAATATACCTAGAAAATGCCTTAATAAGGTATTTTATAGGTATATTTTAGGTATGATTCAGGTATTCTTATCGACAGGGATTTTTTAAATGCTCGTCAAGATTTGAAATCTCTTTAGTTGCAATGTGTATTTTTACTAGAAATAATTATTTTAACACTGTCTTAGTAAATAGTTATTTAGTAAATAGTTATTAGTGATTTGTTAAAAATTCCCGAATTTAACCTCAAAATGCACAAATTGATAATAACTTGGCTCTTCAAAAATAAATCTTATTTCATTTAATTAAACTAACTATCACTCGGTATTAAGAATTAAATGATATGAAAAAGGATTTATCGATTTCTTCGAGTCAAGTAAAGTTAATGAAAGTTAAAAAAACACTTTTTTTAACGTTTCACAATAAGATTAACTGTAAAATAAATAATTTATAATTTTAGGTAAAATTTACAGTAAAAATAAATTAAGCATGACATTACGTGTATTATGTGCAATAAGGCAATTAAATGCATATTTCACACAACATTGTGCCTTTCAATAATTGTACTTATTATGTTTGCCGAGACCCATTGTGCCTTGCAGTCTCAACTGTAGTAATAAAATTGTTTATATTCTGGTGAAATTACACCAATGTGACAATTTCGTTATAGTGTAATGATATTAAACTACTTAACTAACAAGCATTAACGAGCTTTGCTAGGAGCAATACCAAAGTTTACTAAAGTGTATGCATTCTCTACCTGTGCATTTACCTCGTCAGTCGTTTTATAAGGACCCTGATCCTCATAATAGCCTGAATCAGCCAGTTTTTGATGTGTCAGTTCAGCATAGTAACTTCCACAAGTGCAGATTGCCTTGAAAGTTTATAATTAATGAGATTAATAAATATTACAAAAAACATGCTACTCATCCTTTAAAAAGTACAGAAGAAATTATTTGTGCAAAACTTACGTCGACAACTTTTAAAATGAAACTGTAAGATCCTGGAATGTCCGGCCACTCGAGTTGGTTCCAAAATTCTTTCATCTAAATTTTATCATATTAACAATTTAAATTTTTTTAAATTCATAATTGTTTCAGTTTTTATGATAAAAAGAAAAAAAAACTACTGTGATAACCCAAAAAATAAAAAAGGAGCAATAAAATAAAAAAAGAATAAAACGAAATATCGAATAGTGTACAATAAATAAAATACGAGATGGATTTTTCGTATATTTGAAGAGGCACAGAGTAAAGAAACAAATTGGAGTCTTTTATAAAAGAATTAAGTAAATAAACTGGAATTGACTGGTATGAGTAGTCTGCAGAAAGGGTTAAATGCTGAGCATCTGTAACGAGTACAAACCAAGAAATGCTGGTGAAATTGTTTGAATTTACTCTCGACCTGAAATTACCTGATCGAAGCACGAAATAGCGTCGATGGCCGACGTGCAATGCTTCACTATATATTCTCCAGTGCATATTCTATCCAATTCTGATGCCCTTCTCACTCGTTGCATCGCCTTCAACTTTGCTAAATCTAACCACTTATCTACCGCTGGTTTGAACCACTCATAGTACTTGCAAATGGCCAAAGTTTTATGATCAGATTGTGGAAGATATTTCTTCATTCTAAAACAAAAAAGAGTAAATAGTTTAGAAATGTCATTATCATTTCGTATTTTATATATTATTTTATATTTTTTCCGTCTATACATCCAGGACTATTTTTATTTGCAGAGTGTCTAATGTTGTTGCAATCTTTAAGGTGTTCATGGACTTTTGAGAAAACAATTCAAGACCATTTTAATTTCTTTATGATTGGAAATATATTATAACAAGATCCTCTTTTTAATATTAATCCGAACTTGGCTGTGTAAGGGAACCGGATGCAGTGAAGGAAGCGGTGCCTGCCGCGAGGCGTGAGGTGATCAAAACTTGCGATCACTCCATGCCTTGATGTAGACAGAAATATTCCAGGAAGAATTAGACTTACTGGTAAAACAAAGAAATGGCCGGCTTTCGCCGAGAGTACCTTAAAACGAAGCAGAGATACATCCGATTAAAGATAGACATCTCGCTTAAACAGGAGTGGCACACTGCGCGAGATGCCTGTAAGGTGACCAGGTGTAGTCAAAAGAAATATTGAAAGGACCAATGCAGCGAAGTGAAAAATGGCCCATCAGGTTTGGCGTTTAAAATTGTTACCAAGAAATTAATGACAAAACAACAGACATTTGATCTGGACAAACTTGGTTGGGTCTGCAAAATAATTCCCCACAGAAGTCTCGAGGGAACTAATCCTTTTGCCTAGTACAGAGCAAAGATCTTATCACGTTTAAGGAATATTAAGAATCGCAGGAAAGTTGCTAAAATCTGGCAAGACGCCAGGCAGGGACGGAATACCGAATGAGATCCTGAAATTGGTGATCGAGGTACACTCTAAACATCTTCTTGGCCACTTGAATGAATGTTTCAAAGCCGGAAATTTCTTCATGGACTGGAAAAAGCAAAAGTTAGTTCTTCTCAGAAAGGAAGACAAATCGATAGATAAGACTTCACCATACAGACACATATGTCTGATAGATACGATGAGGAAACTTCTAGAAGCACTGTTTCTACAGAGGCTTTAGATTTTTCTAACTGGTCAAAACGATCTGTCGGGAAACCAATACGGTTTCAGAAAAGGCAGATCTACAGATGACGCTATTTTAGCGGTAGTGGATGTGGCAAGGAAAGCAAGAGAAGGCAGGGAAAGGAAGAAAGGATTTTGCGCACTAATTACAATAGATGTACGAAATGCTTTCAACTCCGCACGATGGGACATCTGGATCGAATCGATAAAGAGGAACAGGGATTATGATTTACCGATTGCGAATGATGGATATTTATTTTAGCAATCGTTTATGAGGGCGATGCATTTCGGATCCGAAAGAAAATGACTTGTGGAGCCCCTAAGTATCTAAAGTAGAGTCATTGATGTGAAACGTCATGCACGACGACTTCATGCGGATAAAGTTACCCTTGGATACAAAAATTGTTGGCTTTGAGGACGACGAAATCATCGTATATGGTGACCAAAGTATAGAAGACCTTAGCACAAGAGTCAAGGAAAGACAGAGACGAGTCAAGCGCTGGATAAATGCCAACGCATCTGGAAATGTCTTTGGAAAAGACCGAAGCGCTGCTCGTTACAGACCAGCAATCCTTTGTAGCCCCATATAACGAGATAAATGGAACTGAAGTTCAATGGATGAACTCGATTAAGTACCTAGGAGTCAAGTTGGACAAGAAACTTAGCTTCAAGCAATATTTAACATCTGCAACGTTCAAAGCCATCCAAGGTGAAGGAAATCTTTTCTGGATTATGCCTAACGTTGGCGGTCCCAGGAAATCAAAAAGGAGATTAGTAGTAAGCGTGGTACACTCAAAGCTATTTTTTTATACACCAGAATACTGTTGGACTCGTACCCGGATTCTCCGGCCTCAGTGTACACTGAGTCATACCAACTAAACTTTCCTCGTTTCGCAACAATCTTTCTCCCCTGCGGCTCTCGCATTACTTCAGGGATAGGTTGAAGGTGCATTTAACCGTATTTCGGTTGCTGGTTCTCTAGGGTTGTTGACTAGTTGCAATTTTTAGCTGCTTCTTGGACTTTTTTGTCTTCAGTACTTCTACGACAAAGTTGTTGACTACGCTTTAAGGGCATGGGATGGATTATAACGTCACTGATAAAGGCAAAATTTGTCCGTAACTTTTTTCTTAAATATGAAATATTTTGTCATGAAACTTGGTAGAATTACTTAAAATGACATTAGGAAGGTCTCTCAGACCCGAGTTTGTTTGGATTTTGGCTCAAAATTAATTTTTGAGAAATTTTCGAAAAATAGAAAATTTTTTTAAAATTATTTATGAGCAAAAATTCAAACAAACTCGAGTCTGAGAGACCTTCCTAATGCCATTTTAAGTAATTCTACCAAGTTTCATGACAAAATATTTAATATTTTAAGAGGAAAGTTACGGACAAATTTTGCCTTTACCAGAGACGTCATAATCCATCACCTGCCCTTAAGTCTCCTTGCTTTTGAGCCTAAAAGGAACTAGACTGTCTGGTGTAATGTTGTTCACTAGCTCAGATTCTGTCTATGCTTCAGTATTGACTAAAAACGAAGAACGTGTGATATCGTCCTCAGTTTTACAGTAGTCGCATTTTGGATTTGGTTTCTTATTCAACATTAATAGGTACTTATTGAAGTGTCCGTGTCCATTAATAAACTGTTTAAGGTGGAAGTTGACTTTACCATGCTCTCTCTCAATCCTAACAAACAAGGCCGGTTCTCTTCTCTTTTTTCAAAGAAACGAGCGGCTTCTTTCAATTGCCAATACGTGTTTAGGGATAACGGAAGCTATCAATAAAGCTGTCACCGCGGACACGGTTCGATATGCTGCTGTTATTCTTAGAGCTCTGCTGCGTTGTACAGACACTATTCAGTTGCTACAAGTCTTTCGGCTTTTGCAGCTTGCGTGCTTGATGTGCTTGAATAAAAGTCATTTTTTGGTCAAAAATGATTCCGAGGTATTTCAAGGAGCTTTGCTCTTTAATGATGTCGTCTATTACCTGGATTTCAAAGGTGTCATGCAAAGTTCTCTTTCTGGTCAGCACAACCAACTCGGTTTTGCTCGCCTCTAATTTAAGGCCGCGATGCATCAGCCAATAGTTTATAATCCTGGCCACTGTTTCTAATTTGGTCTTGGCTAGAGTGTGGGTTCTTGCTACGACAACTACCACTATGTCGTCGGCAAACACAATGATTATAACCCTGTCTGAGAGCTCTAGCCTGAGTATGCCATTGTATGAGATGTTCAACAGGTCTGGTCCTAGGGCACAACCTTGGGCAACTCCTCATGTTACTTGTTTCTTGTTCCTTCTGCTGTGTTGTACATCAACACCCTGTTGTTCTAATAGTCATTGACTACTTTCATAATGTATTCAGGTGTGTTAAACGAATTTAAGGAGCTAAGGATGTCATCCCAGTTAACTGAGTTGAATGCGTTTTGGACATCTAAAGTCATAAGGACACATATGCCTCTAGTTTTATGTGGACCTTCCCAAGCTTTTTTTACCGCAGTTCTAACCTTCTGCAGGGCGTCTATTGTTGACAGCTTCTCTCGAAAACCATGTTGGATTTCTGATAGGTCACCATTTTTCTTTATGGACTTTATGGAATAGGATACTCTCGTATCCTATTACGGAGTAGCTTCTCGTATACCTTGCCTATGTTGACGAGCATACACAGTTTGTATGCAGCTTGAGTGTGGGCACCTGTCCTAGATAAACACGCCATCACAAAGAGTCTACTTTTGGCTCAGAGAATGGGTTTACTCAGATTAGTTGCAGCCTACCAGACGGTATCTACCAGCGCTGTTCAGATCTTAGCAAGAGTTCAGCTAAGACCAATCGATGTGATGGTGAGATAATGGCAACTAGCCTATTTTCTGACTAAAGGTCTTGAAAGCTCGTGCCCAGGTTGAGCCAGACAGCTGTTGAAGGCTCTATTTCGCTGGTAGATAATCCAGGATAGATAAGGCGAGGAGTGTCAAGTGAGATGAAATGGGGAAACTACCGAAAGGTGGACTTGACACCTTATTCCCTAACTCGCTGCATGTCTCGAAAGAAATCATGGAGAAGTTGACTACTTCAATTATACAGGCGTTAACGGGTCATAGTTGTTTCAACGAGTACCTAGAACGTTTTCAATTGAGGGAAGAGGAATCTTGCCAACATTGCTTCACGTTTGTGAACAACGCTGAGGACGCCCTCTTTCATTGTGCGCGTTGGGGAGAAAAAAGGCAAGAAATGTTTCGGACGGTGAGCAATGAGGTCACACTCATAACATGATTGTCCTGATGTTAGGAAGTGTGAAAGTGTGGCAGCACATCAAATCCTTCACTATTCAGGTATTGAGAAACAAGAACTTTGATGAGCGAAAGGAAAAAACCAGGGTTAGCTGAAGGACACAGAAAGATAAAATAGAAATAAGGAGAAAATTAAATAGAATCCTCTATCTGTCATTAGGACAAAGTCAGCCGCAAACCGACGAGTGGTTTACCTCTTGTGGGTTGATGGGCTGATGAGGACCTGGTGCCGGACAAAAAGGATCTTTGAGTGTGGGTGAAGTTAGCACTCCGTAATCTTGGCTCTATATGAGATGGTTTCTTGGAGTATTAAATACTCCCATAAAACGAGGGAGGCTTAGTGGGTATTACTTTCTCGGGGCCCGAGTCCTACACACGGGAGTGTATCGGTCATCGAATGATGCTTGCATCATTTTTTAAAAGATGCATCTTTATGGTTCGTAAATGCATTTGTCAAATCTTGTAAAAAGAGATATCGATACAGTGCCGATCAATACGTTTTGTCTATCATACAGCATACAAGTTCATTACAAAAAGATTTGTATCCTAATTTCTATTATAGATAAAACTATCATCAAATATTCATTTTAAAGCTTATATCTTTGATTTAAACAACACCTGAAAAGGAAATGGAAAAAAAATTAATTATTCATTCATTGCCTAAAAAATAAATAAAAATGTTATTGTTTTTTTTTTTGTGGTAAATTTCAAATTGATACAATTACACAACCCCACAAAAAAAAGTAGTCCCGAACCAGAAACCAGACCACTTTTTTTTGTGGGGCTGTATTATTGAAGAAATCATCACATTTTAATTTTGTAAATAGTACTTGAAAGATTATTTAATCACCCTTCAAACGATTTTTCGAAAAATTTCCCTCGATAATTTTTAAGGACGATGTGATCATATGTTCAAAAAAGCAGCTCTTTTTTTAAGTTATCAACAATTAAAAGAAGGGCTGTTTTGTTAAACAAATGGTCACACCATGCCTAAAAATAACTGTAGAACAATATTCAAATGATATTGAGTTAAAAAATTAATATGTGATGATTAGTTTAAAAATTGTATCAATTTGGAATTTACCAAAGAAAATGGACAATTTTTATTTTCATTTTAAGCAATTAAACAATGAGAAGGTCTTGTTTTTCATTTCTTTTTCACGTATTGTTTAAGACAAAGATATAAGCTTTATAATAAATATTTGATAAAGGTTTTATCTTTACAACAAATTAAGATACAAAACTTTTTGTAATGCTCTTGTCTGCTGTAAGGTGGACAAAACTTATTGAGCGACACTGCATATGTAATTATGTATATTAAAATTTATAAAAATAATTTAGAATTGATTAAATTAAAAATAAATAACAATAATTAAGAAATGAAAAACAGATGTAGTATCGAAAAAAAGAATTGAAAATTGATAAAAATAATTAAAAACATTTAAGAACAGAATTAAACAATGAACATTAGTTCATTGTATACATTAAAAAATTTGAAGAATACAATTAAAAATTTAAAAAAATAATTAGAAATATTGAAAATATAATTGAAATTTGCATATGAAAATAATTTTAAATTTGAGGAAATTTATTAAAGAAAGAAAAAAATTAAATATTCATTTATTTATTTATTTATTTATTCTTACATTAACGAGCAGAGTACAAAGAAAGAAAAAAACCTTTCGTACTATAATTGTACTGGTAATAATAATTAGGTACATGAAATATACTATAAAAAATAAAGAAAAAGAACTAACAATCCATTATAAGACTAAAACAAATATGACAAAAGCTAAGAAATAACTACTTAAATTTAAAAAAAAAATGATTAAAAAATTAATAATTATATTTGTAATTTCAATAAAATATATTGACATTTAAGAAAATAATTTAAAAATATTGAAATTGAAAATGAATAACAATAGTTGAAAAATCAAAAACAGACTTTATATCGAAGGAAAGAATTGAAAATTGAAAAAAATCATGAAAATAATAGCTAATTGAAGAAAATAATTAAGAAATACTAGAAATAATTGAAAATGAAAAAGCATTGAAATCGTAGTAAAAAAGAATTAAAATTTTTTTAAATTATTATAAATTGAAGAAAAGGTTTAATCATAATTCCAAAGTATACTTGAAGTTCGGATTAATTAAATTCCCAATTTAAAAATATGATTTAAAGCTTTTTAAGGTGATTTTAAGATTTTCAAAATAAAAATATGTTCTAGGTAAATGTAAAATGTTTAAAAATAAATTTCGGAAAACTTTTCTAACTTTTTTTAGAAACTGCACCTTACCGCTGTTTCTAATTAAAATTCTGATTGGAATTATCAAAATTTCTCTAGTGAAATTCCAACCGGAAATCTCAGTTATTCGAATCAAATTCTAGTTCAAATTATCTAAATTTCGATTAAGGGTAAATTTGTCTAGAATTGCGTACAAGAATATTGATAAGCTTGAAATACTGAAAAAAAAATTAATTTGGTTTTGAATGACCCACAGAATTTAATTACAAAAATTGATAAAATTAATATTGGAATTATTTCACGACCTACTTCTTTTTAATTAAAATATTTGAGGATCTTCTGCGGTACTTTGATAGGGACATTTTGTCCAGGGAATTATTATCAATAAATTATTTTAATGATATTAATGGCAAAATTGACTTACTTCATGAATTCCTGAAGAGCTAAATAAAGTTCGAATATGGGTGTTCCAATTTCAGCACCAGGGGGTAAAACGTAATCTTCTCTATCCTGAGCGTGTATTTGTAGGCAGGCTGTAGTCACCCTTGCTCCAAGTTCATCATGCATCTAAGGGTTATTAGAAAATTTACTGTCAAGGCCTTGAATCTCGATTTTCATATTTCCACCACTTTGAGAAAAAGATTAGAGGAAATTAACAAGCAAGTTTATAGGATAGATTTTACCAAACTTAAAATGCATATAATTGCTCTTCGCTGAAAATCTGTTTCTGCTTTTATTTTTACGAAAAAAAAGTATTCACTCGTTTCGGTTCGATCCATGCAGTCGGAAAATGAAGCTCAAGCTTTTCTGTCTGAATCGAGTAGGATTATTTTTATACTTGCAAAATATATAAATGAATTGATAATCACGTAATGTGAATAAGAGATGATTATTTCTAAAAAAAAAATTTAATTTTTTTTTATTTAATTGTAAATTGAGTGTGACTTTAGCTAGAAGTCAATTCTCTGTTTATACATAAACATTTCTTTCTGAGCAATAAAGTCTTTTTGGAAATTTTTTGTTTACCTTCATATGGAAAGGAAGCGTGAATATTTTTGCATATGCAAAAATCTCCCTTTTCGCTTAACATCGTATTGATTATATTTCAGCCGAAAAGAGAACTTTTAACACTTTATTGAACTTTTTTCTCAATTATAAACGATAAAACTGAGTTACAAAAGGATGTATAATACTTTCCGAATAAAATAATAATTGAAGAAAGAAGTGCAGGGTTTATGAAAAGTAAAATTGTAAATAAATTCAAAATTGTAATTTTTTAAAAATAAATAAATAAACAGTATATTGTTGTAAAGTTTCAATTCAAACAAGAAGGAAATAGAGTTGCATTTAGTTATAGATATTAAGCTTGTTATAAAGCCATTAATTGAAAATGTTATTGCGATGCTGATTAAACTATTAGAGATAAACTATTGTAGTAAATAGCACTATTTTTCTAGTAGATAAAAGTTAAAGAGTCAGTAGAGATTTCTTGGCTTTTTGCATTTAGAAAAAGTGGTGGAAATTTCAGAAAATGGCATACACTAACTAAAAGTGTCAGATATAGAATGTGTGCATGGGATATTTTATTAGAATTTTAAAATCATACATTCAGTTTTCAAAAGCAGATTCCATTGATAGCGTAGCTGCTTATAAAGTAATACACCAAGAGAAAAGATTTCTTTAATTTAACAAAATTGCATCTTGTAATTTATTTCAAACATTATGCCTTTTATTTTTATTTATCAAATATATCTTAACTTTAAATAGGAAAAAAAAATTCTGAAATAAAAAAATGTACAGAATTTTACTGAAGGAGGAAAACCCGTGGCTCATAATTGATTGAATATTGGGAGTCGTGATACTAATATTGGAAAATATAAAAAATTAATATCGGGTCATTAGAGTTTTGCGATCATTACCAAAATTCCAATAAGATGGTTATATAATATGTTAATTTATTCTTGGCTGCCAGAAAAATGTATATTAAATAGAGATTATCTGCAAATCAGAAACGTATTTATAAAAATGACAAATTTCAAATGAACATTTATTTGTCAATAAATAAACATTAAGTGTACATAAGATGTACTAAATTATGCAAATTTTATATTTTTTTCCGTCTTTTTGACCATCTCTGACCTTTGTGATCCGCTCAATTAACTTCGAAGTAGAGTTGGCGAAACTTTTGTTTCCATCCCAGCAAGAAGTAGACTATCTTATGAGCAACATTTTCGCAAAAAAGATGTAAATGCTCCAGAGTATTTGAGTATTGTTAAATACAGGGCTACTCCATTGTAAAGAACCTCTTTCTAACTTTTTTTTTCTCGAGCTAATTACGAAGAAAAAAGAGACAATGGAGTCGCACAGACAAATAACGCAATTTGTAAATGAAAATGAAATTGAAAATAGTAAATATTCTTTTAATGGCAATTTAAAAAACAAAATTTTTAATAATAATTTACAGTGGCGTAATTGTTAGGGGGCAAAGTGGGGCAGTGCCCCGGAGCCCTTGAGCTTAGGGGCCCCTTGGTCAACCCTAATAGACCCTTTTTTAATAAAAATTCCAAAAACCTTACTAATTACAGTAATTTATCATTTCTACATCTTGTGTTATCGACAATTTTTAATATTTTAAATACTATATTTAAAAATTAATTTATATACCTAAATAAAATAAATATTTATATTAACGACAAAATTTACAATATTTTAGAATTAAAAAGAATTGCAAAAAGTAATTTAAATTAAACAAAATAATTACAAATTTTGCAAACTAATTGAAAAAAGATAATGAAATCAATTAAAAATTGGGGAAAGTAATTTAAACAACTATAGAAGTGTTTTAAACATAAAGAAAATAATTACAATTTGAGAAAAATACTTGAAAATCTTAAAAGTATATTGAAAAAAATTGAATAATGAAAAATTAGAGAAAATAATTGAAAATTGCCAAGAAAAATGATTCAAAATTCAGATAAATGAATTAAAATTGAAAAAAATAATTAAAATTTGAAAAATTTACATAAAATATTTTAAAAAAGGAATGTTAAAGAAATTTTTAGAAAAATACTTAAAACTTTCAGAAGTTTATTGAAATAAAAGAAAATAATTAAAAATTAGAGAAAATAAATGAAAAAAGATAAAAATAATATAAAATTGAGGAGAACAAGTTTTAATTAAAGAGAAATAATTAAAAACTTTTTGGAAATTATGAAAAAGAACGAGAAAAAGAACGAAAGTAATTGAAAATTGAAGAAAATGATATAAAAAACAATATAATTAATAGAAAATTGAATAAAATAATTGAAATGTCAGATAAATAATTTAAAATCTTGGGAATTACAATATAAAACAAATGTAAGGAATTGAAAATTGAAGGAAATAAAATTTGGAAAATAATTGAAAAATGTTTTTAAATTTTGAAATTTAAAGAAAATAATTAAAATATGATACAAACTATGATAAGTTGTAAAAAATATATGACATTTAAATGAGATAATTGAAAAAATTACAGAATTTTTTTTAAATAAAGAAAAAATAATTGAAAAAAATTAAAATAACTAAAAAATACAGAAAAGAATTAAAGGAAGCTAAAAATAATTGAAATTTACGATAATTAATAAAACATTTTGGAAATTATGAAAACAAATAAAAATAATTGAAAATTGAAGAAAATAATTGAAATTTTAGAAAATAATTTTAGAAAATGAGAATAATAATTAACAATCGAGAAAAATAATTAAAAATTGAAAAAAAAATGATTGGAAATTCAGATAAATAAATCAAAATTGAAAGAATAATTGAGGAGCACTTTTTCAAAAGTTGATAAATCCATTTTCCAAAAAAGTAGAGATAATCACAAATTTAACATATTAGGAACCTTACAAATCGATCTGTCACTGATAAATTCAAGAAAAAAAAATTATTATTAAAATATTTTCAATTTAAAATAAACTTGGACTTAACCAAGATGATTTAAAATTTTAATTTTTTTCCTAGAATAAATTACAAAAACCTTTAAATTCCTTAATTACTATAAACTTTAATTAAAAATAAATCTCTTTAAGTGCAAAAAACATTCGTATATAAATAATTTCGTATATGTTTCTACTTTATAATTAACTCTAGGGGTTAGGTGCTAAACTGCATTTGTTTAATTTTCTCGAAATAACAAAATCTGGATTTATCAACTTTTGAAAAAGTACTCCTCAATTAAAATTTGAGAAAATAAATGAAAAAAGATAAACATAATTTAAAGTTGAAGAGAAAAAGTTTTAATGAAAGAGTAATAATTTAAAACTTTTAGAAAATTATGAAAAAGAATGAGAAAAAGAATGAAAGTAATTAAAAATTGAAGAAAATAATATAAAAAATAATATAATTTATTGAAAATTGAATGAAATAATTGAAATTTCAGATAAATTATTTAAAATCTTGAAAATTATAATATAAAACAAATGTAAAGAATTGAAAATTGAAGGAAATAAATTTTGGAAAATATTTGAAAAACGTTTTTAAATTTTGAAATTTGAAGACAATAATTTAAATATGATACAATCAACGATAAGTTGTAAAAGATATATGACATTTAAGTGAGATAATTAAAAAAATTACAGAATTTTTTTTAATTAAAGAAAAAATAATTGAAATTTTAGAAACTACATGAAGATCTTAGAAATCAATTGAAAAAATGAGAATAATTAAAAAATGGAGAAAAGAATTGAAGAAAGCTAAAAATAATTGATATTTACAATAGTTAATAAAACATTTTGGAAATTATGAAAACAAATGAAAATAATTGAAAATTGAAGAAAATAATTGAAATTTTAGAAAAATACTTAAAAATTTTAGAAAATAATTTTAGAAAATGAGAATAATAATTAATAATCGAGAAAAATAATTCAAAAATGATAAAATTAATTAAAAATTGAAAAACTAAGTGAAATATGCTGGAAATAATTTAAGATTTTTTTTTTTTTTTTTATTAAAAAATAGCACACATAATTGGAAACTGATGGAAATAATTAAAAATTTAGAAAAATAATTAAAAAATCTTAGAAAATGTAAATAATAATTAAAAATCGAGGAAAATAATTCAGAATTGAATAAAGTAATTGAAATATTCTGAAAATAACTTAAGATTAAAGAAAAAAATTTATATTTGATAAAAATAAGTTAAATATAAAAAATTGATAACAGTAAATAAAATTTGAGGGAAATATAATTGAAAAAATCATAAAAAATATGTTTAAGAAATAAAATAATTACGAAATTACTTCAAAAATTTTAATTAAAGAGAATTAATAAAAAATCGCAGAAATAATGAAAAATTGATGAAAGCAATTGAAATTTTAGAACAATAGTTGAAATTTATGAAAATAATGCAAAAGTAATTAAAATAATTAGAAATTGAAGAAAATAATAGAAAAATTGCAAAATTTAGATTTAATCAGAAGAAAAAAATTGAAAAATCGTTTAAAATATGGAAAATTGATGACAATAATCTAAATTTGTGATAATAACTACAAATTTTGGAAATTAATTGAAAAATAATGAAAATATTAAAAGATGGAGAAAATCATTGCAAAATAATAAAGAGAAATGAAAATCGAACAAAATAATTATTTGAAATATGTATTTGAAAGTTGAGGAAATTAATTTAAAAATTATCAAAAAGGTTTAAAATTGAAGGTAATAAATACAAATTGACAAAAATAATGGTAAATTAAAAAAATTAATTTAAATTTGCGACGGATAATATAAAATTTAGAAATAAATAATTATATTGATTTAATGTCAAAGAAGAAATAATGAATATCGAAAAAATGATTGAAAAAACTAAATAAAGTAATTAAAAATTGAGGAAGGAAAATTTAAGAGCTTGGGAAACAATTTAAAGATAATTAAAAGAATTAAAAATTGTAGAAAAGAATTAAAAAATGATAAAAGTAGTTTAAAATTCAAATTTAGTATATTTGAAACGTGGATTAATTGAACTTTTAACCAATGCAAGATCACATTAACTGAAATTTGAAGAAATAAAAATGCCATAATTTTAAAATTTGAGAACATTTTAAAAAGGTGAAACATGATTTAAAATTTTAAAAGAAAAAAACATCTATTTAAAAAATCATATATAATTGATTTTCGTAATTTTCCTTTTTCCTGTTTGCCCCAGGGCCCTTGCCCTCCCAGTTACGCCACTGATAATTTAAAATCAAATTTTACTAAGTTTTAATTTTTAGTAATAGAATTCTATTTATTCGCAGCCAAGAATATTATTACAACATTTAAATCATCATTCTCTTAATTTACATTAAATTATAATGTTTCAAACATTTTCTTCTGACAATTGATAAACATAAAATGTACATTCATTCTAATTTTCTTTCTCTATTTAGAAATCTTTCAATGGGTCCATTCAGGTCAATCATTGTGATATGTGAAGAACACAAAGCAAAGCATTGACAAAGGCAAATTTCCTTGAACATGCCTTGATGAAAAGTTAAATTATCTTCTGAAAAGATGGTCAAAGTTTGAAAAAAATCACACGATGCAATTGCAAATAATGTTATTAGTAAATATTCCCTTGAAAGAAGTGTCCTTTAAGAAAATAGATTAACTTTTTTGCTGCGATCTATTCAATTATTCGTTGAAATGTCCTTCGGGTACTTTGCAGTATCGGAAACGCAATTGAGGCTTTGCGCAGTTCATGCGATACAAAGTGAATTGGCAGTGTTCATGCTAGTGGCTGTTTAAAACAGAATAAAAAGTATATTTGATAATAAAATCAGACACGATACACTTTTTGTGCTGCTTGAATTCATGCAAAAAAAACTAATATCTACAATTGAAAGCAGTATTGCAAATGTATTGAGGGTATATTGGTTTTATTTCGAATTACTCGAGTCTTCTGCCTTTTTCCGTGCAATTAAAAGAACATGAAGTTTTTTTTTGCTATCGACATTTTGACAAATCGTATATTTGTAATTTTGTTTGTTTTCTTGTATCGACAATTCTTTATAAAAAGTTTTGTTAAGTTTAACACAAGTTTTATAAAGAGCTGAAGTATCAATTTTCATTTTTTCTTGACCGAAACAATAAAAAAAAAATACCATCAACACCTCATGTATTTGAATTGCTTTAAAAAAATATATATATTGACTGGGTGTTCCAAATGTCACATGTTAAAAGAAACTTTCCAGGTTTATTTCAATGTTAAAGAAATTCTTGCCTTTTTCGAGAGCTGCTTTAAATTCTGGACCAGTCACATTTGTGAGAGTCAAGTAGCTATAAAATGTTTAGGATGAAAAAAGTTTCTTTCCAGTTTCCTGTCAACGAAAATCTGCAGAGCCTCGAGCATTCGTGAAGACTAGGTAGTTGAAATCTATGTTTTCTTTCTCCTGTTATAACAAGGAGTTCGAAAAAAGATTACTTGTATTCGCCCACGTACAATCTTGAATTTCCATTAAAATAAGATAAAAATATATATAAATAATTCTGGAAAATTGGCAAAGTTAGAAAAGAGCATAAAAATGGTAAAAAATGAAAAAAAAAAACTGCTCTATTTATAGTTTTGTAATATAATGAGAAAAATTTGTTAAAATGAAAATTCTTCACGTAGGTGGGCGATTGTGTAGAAAGAGAGAGATAGAGATAGAGATACTTTGAGAGAATATAGATATATTATCAATGCAAGAGAGAATCGGCAGGATAAAAATTTCGAAATAGAAAAAGTCGAAATTTGTTTTTGGGTCTATCAAAAGTACCTCGGCCGTGTTCTCCATGTGTTTCGCCACGTGTTCCGCCAGCTATGAACAAACATAGTCAAGTGTAGAGTGGGATCACTATGACCGGAAAGCTTTTTTTTATTCTTATAAAACAAGATCCTGGAAACTAAAGTCAAAGTGAACTGACTGCGTCAGCCTTCAGGTCATTGAGATTTAGCATGGTAGTCATTTTTATGTTCTGAATCGATATGTTATGTATAAAAGACGCCGACCGAATTTATAAACACTTTGTTAATTATAAATTATAATTTGTTAGATCTGTTTTTTTTCTAACAATTTATCTTAAAATTTAAAATCACTCGGAAAAATAGTTCATTGTATTTCAGAAAGACTTTGTACTCGTGGATAAATGCATTCATAAACCACATAAAGTTCATTTTAGCGAATGGATTTATTAAAAAATGTTTTGAAATTTAATGAACAATTTTTTCCGTGTATCTCATAAAAAATTACCAAATAACATTAAGCTAGAGTTTCGTTTCTTTTGTGATTAAAGAAATTCACTTATTATTTTTCTTAATTTTGATTAATTCGTGAAATTTTGTGATATTAATTTTGAAAAGTTGCTTTAAAAAATATAAATAAAAGTTTTGTGAAGGATTTTTCTTACCAAATCTAAATAATATCTTTTTTTTTAATAACGCAAAGGAATGAAAAAACTTTTGAAAAGATGTATAAATTTAATATAATGTTGGTAAAATATTTACTATTAATTTTTACATTGAATACACATTACTATTATTAGCGAAATTTTTAAATTAAATAATTCAATCTTTTTTCTTTTTGGTTCTTTACATTATTGTGTCTTGGACTAATTACAATCAAAAGCAATTAATTAAGGGATTTTAAAAAGAGAATTACAACGAAATAGAAAAAGAGAAAAAAGTAAAAAAAAATTGTTTTCTTCTTTTAAATCCTGTTGTAATTTACTTTATCAATTTTTAAAAATAAACCTTTTTTGCATCAAAGTTGAAATTGTATTTTATAAAATAAACCGTTCTATAGATTGATTCTCTTGTGTTGAATGGTTTTATATTTTTAAACCCTTTTGTGTTTTTATATGTATGCATTACGAAATCCTCTTTTTCTCAAAATGCAAAAACTTTTACGTAAAATGCGTTTTATATTAAAAATTTCAAACCACTTTTTTATATTGTGAGTGTTATTCTGTTGTACGATTAAAATAATTAAGAGCTTTATTTAACAACATACTTTTTTTTTATTTTTTCATAGAACGTTCTCTAACAATTTTTCCATAAAATAATTACACGGAAAAAAAAACATGATAAAAATTTTTGTGCTCACTATAATCGTTACCAGAATATTTTTATGATCTTAGGTCAATTCTTCTCCTTTATAAACAAATAAAAGTTTCTGTATTGGTTATTACGAGCTATCTGTTTATTTTGTTAAGCAGCTTACATACAAACAGTATTAAAGAATCGGGTTGGGAATGCTCATAAATACCCTTACTGCTAATCAGCAACTTGACCATAATAAATCTGAAAGACGACTGCGCTACTTAGAAAGGGACCGAGGAGCGCCTTGAGTCCCATCAAACAAGAAACTGAAGAATAAGCGGACGCGCATCAAATATATATACCAGGCGTCTACCTGCCGAGACGCAGAAGGGGAGAGGAGCGGCGCGTGAAAGATGCGCCACCACACACTTTCAGGGAGTCTTGCGTCCCTCCCCTCTCTTTCTGCGCCACGGCGGGAAAAGGCCTGGTATATATTCGGAGCGCGCATGCCTATCCTTCAGTCTCTTGTTTGGCGCGGCTCAAGGCGTTGCTCGGTTTCTTAATACAGGAAGTCGACTCTAAGATTTACCTGAGTTAGGTTGCTTAGATTTTTCGTTAATGTGAGAGTCTTTATACATATACAATTTCAATACTAATCAGCAACCCGATCAGTCGACTTCTTCCATTGAGCTACTTAGAGTGGAATCGTGATGCGCCTTGGGTTTGGAGAAGCAAGTAACTGAAGAATGGGTTGGCGAGCACCGAATATATACCAGGCGTCTACCTGCCGAGATGCAGAAGGGAAGAGGAGCGACGCGTGAGGGATGCGCCACCACACGCTTTCGGGGAGTCATGCGTCCCTCTCCTCTCTGCCTGCGCCTCGGCGGGAAGAGACCTGGTATATATTCGGTGCGCGCTTGCTTATCATTCAGTCTCTTGTTTGGCGCGGCTCAAGGCGCTGCTCGGTTTCTTTATAAGTAGCCTTATACAGGAAGTCGACTCTAAGATTTACCTGAGATATGTTGCTTAGATTTTTCGTTGATGTGAGAGTCTTTACATACAATTTGAATACTAATCAGCAACCCCACTCGGACAAACCTAGGAGGCAACTTCTTCCATTGAGCTACTTAGAGTGGAATCGTGGTGAGCCTTGGGTTTGGAGAAGCAAGAATTTGAAGAATGGGCCGACGAGCACCGAACATGTACCAGGCGTTTACCTGCCGAGACGCAGAAGGGAAGGGGTGCGACACATGAGAGTTGCGCTACTCTTGCAGATTGGTAAGTGACACATCTCTCACACGCTACCCCCTCCCTTACCGTGTCTCAGCAGGTAGAGGCCTGCTATAGAGATTGGCGCATCTCTAACACGTCGCTCCCTTTCCCTCCTGCGTCTCGGCGGGTAGAGGCCTGCTATAGAGATTGGCGCAACTCTCACGCGTTGCTCCCTTCCCCTTCTGCGTCTCGGCGGGTAGAAGCCTGCTATATATTCAGTGCTCGGCCGCCCATTCTTTAATTTCTTGCTTCACGGAACCCAACGCGCACGACAATTCCTCTCTAATTACAGTAGGACGTCTCTAATTTCAAGATCCTATAATTTTAAGTTTCCCTTATTCTAGTACCTTACCATGTAGGCAAACCTTGACATTCCTAAAATGCGGACTTTTACCGCCTGTTATTATCATGCGCAGAAACTTACTACGCAACAATTTTTTCTTCAACAGAACAAATGTCTATAATTTCAAGCCCTCCCAAAATTTTGAAATTAGAGACGTTCTACTGTAGCTGAGTGCAAGCAGTCGACACTCAGGTTTATTTGAGACGCGAAACTTTAATTTTTCACGAAGGTGAAAGCCCTCGCATGCAATGTCATTGCTAATCAGTAACCCAACTCGGATAAACTTGAGGGTTTAAGCTACTTGACGATGGCTTAAGAAGTGTCTTGAGTCCCATCAAGCAAACGACTAAAGAAAAGACGGGCGAGCACCGAATATATACCAGGGCTTCCTCGTCGAGTCGTAGGAAGGGAGGGGAGAGACGCGTAACCTTCTTCACCACAGCCGCTAGAGGCTTGGTATATATTTGGCTCGTGGACCCAAATTCCTCAGTCTCTTGCTTGACAGGGCACAAGCCGCTTCTTAATCCCTTTTTTAAGTAGCTCAATGAAGGCAGTCGACTCTAATGTTTAGTTAAATCATGTTGCTTTATGTTTTTAATAGCAATTTGTATATTCATAATGATACTATTACTTTAAACAAAATATAAAAATTGTAATATAATTTAGTTTATTTTAAAATAATAATTTAAACTTAGCGTTGTAGAGAACCATTTTTTAGGAGATAATTTTCATTTCCTTTGCGTTATAAACGGTAAAAGAGATATTTAATTTCTTCATAAATTTGATTATAAAAAAAAGATCGACGTCACAAGTTATAAAGCGTAAAAGCCAAACATAGCACACCCAGCTTGATGAGACAGTGATAAAATGTACGCCCAGTGTGTCGTTGCGTGATAAACTGCGAAAATGTTTCGCGTGAGCTCTCTTCAAATTATTTCTGACTAAAGTTTACTTACCAGCTTTTCTAACTGCTTATAAACTGCAGAGAAGTAGGGAACTCCGTTCGTGCTGTAATATATGTGCATTTCATTTCGTTAATGCAATTAACTTTAATATCTTTCAGAAAAAAAGTCTAAACTTGCAATTTCTTAAAAACTAAATTATAAAATATTACCATTTCACTACTGAAACGAGTCAAATAACAAATATACCTTATTATTACTTTTATAAATGTTTTGTAATATACTACGAAAACATTTTATAAACTAAAACATTTATATTAGGGAATGCATATTTTTTTAGTTTTTTTTTATAGTTAATTGAGAACTTTTAATTGTTATTCGATTTTCGAAAACTAATTTAAAAACTGTGCTGAAAAATACAATCAACGGTTTCACTGTCATCTATAATTTAATTAACAATTCTGTAAATTGAAAGCGATTTTTAAAAAATTGAACTTAATAAATGTATTGAAAATTTCCATAGTAAAAAATAATAAAAATTTTAACTAACTGTGATGATTCCATTGTGTGTAATTATAATATAAAACTGCTTCCTAATTAGCCTGTTGGAATAATAACTAAAGTTCGTAATTTTTTCTTTACTTCAAGTGTTTTTAACTTTCATAAAGAATTATTAAGAAAATTTTTTATTAAGTAGAAAAGCTATAATAACATTTTGTGTCTAATAAACTCAAGTTGGTACTTTATGAGAAAAAATTGCAGAGAACATTAAGTTGCGATTTTATCATGGAACATTAATGAGTCTGAAAGTGTGAAGCATTTTAAAATAAATTATGTCAACACATTATAAGCAACAAAATAAAGGAAATTATGAGATAATTTTTTAATCTTTAACAAGATTTTCAATTTTGCGACATTTTCAATTTTTAAATAAAAATTAGTCATTTATAAAAAGCTTGCACAAAGAGAAAATAATTTTAAGAAACAAAAAATAAATGCTATTAAATGCTTATTTTTCAATTTAAAAAGTTTTAAAATCATCATTTCACATAATTTAGTAATTAGAATTACGTAAACAGGAAACCAGCTTAAAAGAAAAATGCATTCTTTTGTATTTAATTGCTTTCATTTAGAGAGTAATTCACCGATTATTTGTTTTCTACTATTAAATTGTTTTTATGGGAAATAGAGTTTCATCGATTAACTGTTTAAGCAGAAACAATTAAAATCTTCCTGATATTTCTATTGAGATAGAAATAAATGTTTTATAGAATTATCATTTCTGTAACCATTTGTTTCACCGGAAAAATGTTTATTTATTTGCTCAAAATAGAAGATTATTTGTTATATAAAAAAATAAAAATTTGTAATATAAAAAAAATATTTTAAAAAATTATTACAATAAAACATTCTTAATGTTTAAAAGTCTGTTTCTTAAATTTTAAGTAGTGGGTATAAATTTTTCGAAAACTCACTGTTCAAAAAGGCTATTGTAGTAAATTTGACCTTGTTCAAGATCCACCAATAGAGCAGTAACTAAATTCGTAAAATCCTGCAGGACTCTATCTTGATCTTGATCAGGCTCTTGATCCCTTCCCATTGTCTGTTGCCTCGTATCCTGATACCTAAAACAAGAAATTGCAAACTTTATTTTCCATTTAATCTATAGAAATTAACGAAATTAAAACCATTTGATTACTCTACAATATTTTAAATTTGCTCTTTAACGTTGAAAATTAAATTCTAAATAATTCATAGTTACGGTTTCTATCTAAAATAATAACTTTAATCTTTTAAAGCACGATAACTCTCTGTAAGCTTCAAAGGTTTCCATCTTACAAGTTCTTAAATTCAGTTTCTAAAATATTTACAAAGAGCTTCGCTTAGCGTTTTTGATTTAATTCTTGACTCAATGTGGCGTGAAATTTTGATGAAAATAATCTTAACAGCTCTCACTACGATCTTGCGACTACACTTTCCAATTTTAACTCCTTTGCACGAAACAAAGGAAATTTTAAACTTTTAAAATTCCTGTTGTGCTAAAAACTTGACTACAAACTTTTCCAGAATAAAGTTTCCGTTTCTTTTACTTTGTTTGTTTTTTTTTTACTTAAAAACTCTTTCATTCACGAATTGTTTCTTCTGTTTCATCTGATAAGGCTGAATAGTCGTGCTGTGGATGTTCAGAGGTCGATAAATATATTTCTTTGACTTTTTGATTCCACCTACCATTCAAGGGTTCCTTTACGAAGGGCCGTTATTATCTCCCAACGCATCTCTTTGTTAAAGGGACAGCACTTTCTGTAAGCTGACATTATCGACAAAAGACCGAGGCACCTGTAACAAAATAACTCCAACTGAAATTCAAGATCGAAACTGAAAGAAAATCGGGTATAGAATGGCCTCAAATAAATAAAAGGAAAACATATCTGCGCAGAGAGAATTCTGATTTGTGTTTATTTTATTTAAATTACAGGGAAATTTAAAACTTTTAAAACTCATGCTTGCAATATCGAACATGTTTTAGACATTCAAAGACGATATTCGGTTGAAAAGTATTTTTTTTTGTTTTGTATGTTTCGAGGGAAGAAAGAGAAAATGTTAAGCTGATTTTTCCGAAGCGCCACTAGTGGCAGGTTTTTGCAGTAGTTCACACGGTCGATAACAACTAGAGTTGCAAAATTCTCGGTAATTTAAAATCCGGTTACATTCTCGAGAACATAACCGAGAATATTCTCCTTCCGGAGAATTTATGAGAATTTTCTATGTTTGAATGAGCCCCACTATTTTGAAACACAATCAATTTATTAAAAAAAAAATGGATAAATAACAAAATAATTATCATTACAAATTAACTATAAGTCAATGAAGTGTAAAGATTATTATTATTAACTATAACAATTATGAACGATCTTAAAATAAAAGAAAGTAATTTAAATTTAAGAAAAATACTTCAAAATCTTAGAAATAAAATGAAAAAAATTAGTGTAATGAAAATTTTGAGAAAATAATTGAAAATTGAAAAAAATTATGCAAATTGAGATAAATAATTAAAAATTTAGAAAATTCATTCAGAAAATGATGAAAATGATTAAAAATTTACGAAAATTATGAAGAAATAATATAAATAATTTAAAATTGAAGAAAATAATTAAAATTTAAAAAAGTAATTGAAAAAATTGCACAATATATTTTAAATAAATGTTATATCATTCTATCATCAAAATGTTCGGGGCTTGTGCACCAAACTTTTAAACTTTCAAATTTGAAATTGTCGATTCATCTATTGTTTTATAGTATTTTTGTTTTGACTGAAACTTGGCTAAACGTAAACGAACTTCAGAAAAAACTTTTTATTTTGTGGGTCATATCTTTGTTTCAATTAGATAAAATTTAATTTAATTTGTACAGATTAGTATTTATCGTTCTAATTGCTATAATGTATATATATATGTTTTATTTTTGTACCTAGCGGAATTGTATTGTATTATACTTATAGGTTATAGACACCCGTTTATGTTATTAAATAAATAAATATTATTAAATAAATAAATAAATAAAGAAAATTTTAGAAAAATACTTGAAACTTTTAGAAGTTCATTTAAAAAGAAAACGAAAATATTTAAAAAGTAGAGAAAATAAATAAAATATAAACATAATTTAAAATTGAAAAGATCACTTTTTAATTTAAGAGAAGTAATTGCAAAAAAGAAAGAAAATAAATAAAAATTAGAGAAAATAAATGAAAAAAGATAAACATAATTTAAAATTAAGAAAAACAATTTTTTAATTTAAGAGAAATAATTGCGAAACATACAAAAAATAGGTACATAAAATACAAGAAAATCGTGGATATACTTGAAAATTGAATAGAAAAATGAAAATTTCAGATAAATAATTAAAAAACTTTTTGGAAATTATAGAAAAGAACGTAAGTAATTGAAAATAGTAAACTAATAATATAAATAATTGAAAATTGAATTAAATAATTAAAAATGATTACAAATTTTAAAGAAAATAATGGTAAATTTGAGAAAAATATTTAAAAACTTTAGAAAATACTTTAAAAAAATAAGAATAATTAAAAATTGTGAAAAAAAATTTGGAAAATGATTTTAAAATTTGAAACTTAAAGACAATAATTGAAATATGATGAAAACAATGATAAATAGAAAAAACATTTGTTATTTTTCTTTCAATTATCAACTTTTTTTTTAAATTTCAATTTAAATCTTTAATCTTCAATTTAATTCTTTAATCTTCCATTTATTTCTTTAATTTTCAATTATTTTCTACAATTTTCAATTGTATTATACGTTTTTCAATTTCTTTATTCAAAATTTAATAATTCTCGCATTTTCTCAATTATTAAATATTTTCTTGAAATTACAATACAATTCTGCAACTTTTTAAATGATTTCTTTAATTTTCATATATTTTTTACAATTGTTTTCATTATTTTCATCAGTTTTCAATTGGCAATTTATTTTTCTCCTTCAATTTTATGATTATTCATCAATTAAAATTTTTTTTCAAATGCCTATTATTCTCACCGTTTCTTAAAATTTTTTTCAATTGTTAATTATTTTTTTTAATAGTTAATTATTTTCGTCAATATTTCATTATTTTCGTCATATTGTAATTTTTCTTTTAATTATCAATTAGTTTCTTGAAATTTACATTTCATTCTTTAATTTCCAATTTATTTCTTCAATTCTTAATTATTTTCTTCAATTCCCAAAAATTTTCTTTAAATTTCTATTATTTGATCGATTTTCAATTAATTCCTTAATATTAATTAATTCTCGCATTTTCTCAATTATCAATTATTTTATTTCAGTACAATTCTTGATTTTCCAATTGATTTCTTTAATTTTCATCTATTTTCTACAACTTTTTTCCATAATTTTCATCAGTTTTCAATTGACAATTTATTATTCTCCTTCAATTTTATGAATATTCATTAATTACAAAATTTATTTTGTACGAATGACGATTATTCTCACTAATTGTCGAATTTTTTTTTCAATTGTTAATTATTTGTTTTAATACATCAATACATTTTTTAATATTTAATTATTTTCGTCATATTGTAATTTTTCTTTTGATTGTCAATTAAAAAAATTATTTTCTTGAAGTTTCCATTTACTTGTTTAATTTTTAATTTATTTTTTCAATTTTCAATTATTTTTTTCAATTTTCAAATATTTTATTTAATCTTCAATTTTTTTTATCTATTTTCAATTAATACCTCAATATTCAATAATTCTCTTATTATTTCAAATATTTTTTACACTCATAAAAATTGTTTTAAAATTTTAATTCAATTATTCAATTCTAGAACTATTATCTTTAATTAGTTCTCAGTTATTTTCTTTAAATTTAAACTCTACGTTTCAATTTTCAATTATTTTCTTTAATATTAACAAATTATCGCCTTTTTTCTATTATTTTTTTCGATTATCATTAAGTTCTTTCAATTTTTATTTTCATTCTTCAGTTTTCAATTGTTTTCTTCCATATTCATTAATTCTTGGCATTTTGCAATTTCTTTCTTAAATTTTGAAGTATATTCTTTAAATTTCAATTCTTTAAGTATTTTCTTTAATTTTTAATTGCTTTCTTCAATTTTCAATTATTTTTTTTTATTTTCAATCCAGTTGTTAAATGTGCAATTATTTTTATAATTTTCTTAATTTTTAAATTTGCAATTATTTTTTTTAAACTTAATATTTCTTGTTTAATTTTTACAATTATTTTTTTCAGTTGTCTATTAATCTAGTCATTTTTTTAATTTTATTTTCAATTGACAATAATTTTCGTAATTTTTCACATATTTTCTTTAATTTTTCAACTATTTTCTTCAATTATTAATTATTTTTCGTAATTTTCAAATTATTTCCTACAATTTTTTCAATTTTTTATTATTTTCTTCAAATTTAATTATTTTTTTCGATTTTTAATCTAGTTGTTTAATTTGCAATTATTTGCAATTGTTATTGCTATAATTTTTCAAATATTTTGTTTAAATTTAATATATTTATTGTTTATTTTTTTAAACTATTCTTTTCAATAATTGTGTAATTATGTAGCCATTTTTCGAATTTTGTTTTCAATAGTCAATTATTTTCGTCATTTTTCAGATATATTCTTTAATTTCGTGATGTTGCTATAGTTATTATATATAATTCTAACTATTAACATTAAAATTCAAATCATTACTAATAAAAATGACACTAGAGATTTTATTTTCGTACATTGATTGAGAAAATTTGACTTAATTTGAATTAAAATTAGAATTTTTTTTATTTCCTTGATGCTACAAACGAGTTTTACATGTACACAAGCCGTTTCTCTACAATTAGTTGTCATTGACTTAATTTGATAAATAAATAAAAAAAACTTAAATTCTCATAAATTCTTGATTAGAATTTTGGTCGGTTATATTCCGAGTTATATTCTCGTTCTCATTACCGTTATCCAGGTAAAATTACTTCTTCGCAACTCTAATAACAACTTTTATTAGTTCAATGATCTTGACATCTGACTACGTTTTGTATTAAATTCAGAATGAAACTTACTTCAAAAAATGCAGAAAAATTCGATGAACAACATATCAAAATGGATCAAGGCACCATTTTTCTAAACCGCTTCTTTAACCAAATATCGTCTTCATACGTCCACAAAACATATGTGGCAAGTTTTCTCTAATATAGATAAAATGAACATGAACCAGGAACGTATCTATTAAGAAAACATTGTGGTCAGCCCCACGAACTGTTTTATAATTCTACTGAGGCACACCTTTGACTTGTCAGAGTGTCAAGCTACGAGTAGATATGAGAACATAAACTTCCTTCTATCTCCGACATGACAAATTACATCGACATAAACTGCGAGATGTTCCTAAATTAATTTGTCTTTCCGGAGAGGGCACCAAGCTTGTGAAGTCACATTTACTAGCTTCACAATCACACACCTTATTATTTCAAGAGTTAAAATACAAGGTGCTCTCAAAGCTTAAATAAGGACCAAAACCCCTTCTGTGCCGTGTTTTATAATTATTAAAAATCTAAAAATCCGCCTTAAGAAATATCGCATCTGCTCCCGTTTTTTAAAAATCGGTAATTCTTTCCTTCTGGAGTATGTTTTGTAATTCTTTTTAGGTTAAAAATCCGTTTTTGAAGCAATCCTTTTTGTTTTCTCTTACGAGAAATCTGCAATTCTGGATCATTTAAAAGACAAAATCGTGATTCAAAATTACAAACTTTACAAAAACGAGTGAGGATAGAAATTCACTTAAAACGGATTATTAAGATAAAATTAATTACAAAACGTGCTACAGAAGTACTTTTTGTCCTAATTTTTGTGGCACCTGTCTTAACTTCAAGAGTGACGTATACTGACGCCAAAGAAATATATTAGGTCACGAAACTTTAAGTTAATACAATTCTACAGTAAAGCGGACAAAATTAGCTTCTATAGCATGTTTTGTGAGTATTTGTAGCTTAAAAATCCGTTTTCAAAAAAATTCTATATATTTTTGTTCCCGATAAATCTATGTTTTCGAATTTCACAATATATTTCTAAAATATCATCTTTGATGGGTGCTAAATGTATGTTACAAAAATTTTGACAAAAAAGACTTCTATAGCATGTTTTGAAAATATTTGTAGGTTAAAAACTTGTTTAGAAAGAAATCCTATCTGTTTCCGTTCTCGACAAGTCCATAATTATAAATTTCGCATCATAACTCTAAAATTATATCTTTGATGGGTGCTAGATATTTGTCACAAAAAAAGAGACAAAACGGATTCTGTAGCATGTTTCATAACAATTTACAGGTTAAAAATCCGTTCTACAAGAAGTCCTATCTGTTTCGGTTTTTGAGAAATATGTAATTTTTAACTTCAAGACATAATTCTAAAATATAATTTTTTATGGGTGCTAGATATTTGACACGAAAATAGGGACAAAAACACCTTCTATAGCACAGTTTGTAATATTTTGTTGGTTAAAAATCTGTTTTAAAAGAAGTTCTATCTATTCCCGCTTTTGAGAAATCTGTAATTTTAATTTTTTTGATTATTTGTTTAACATTTTATCTTTTATAGGTGCTAGATGGAAGGTACAAAATTTCAGGAAAAAAATCTTTTGTAGCATGTTTTGTAGTTATTGGTAGGTTCAAAATCAGTTTTACAGGAAGTCCTATCTGTTCCCGTCTTCGAGAAAGTTGTAATTTCGAGTATCGCAATTAATCTCTAATATTAGATCTTTTACATGAACTACATAATGATTCAAAATATCCACGCAAAAAATAGCTTCTGTGGCATGTTTTGTAGATGGTAATAATAAGTTACACTAGTTTACAGCCAAAATGTACATTTAATGCCACTATTTTTTTTTATGTACTATGGTTCTCTAAACTTAAAAATGACATTAAGAAATTTTTCTATGAATAGGTTTCCGAAATATGAATTTTTTTAATTTTTTTACGTTTTTTTCGGAGGTGACTTCACGTTTTAGGCCGTATCTCAAGTTACAGAAGTCCGATTAAGTTTTTCTAGGTGTCAAATTAAAGGTAATCAAATTCCAAACAATCTCTTTTAACATTATTTTTCAATCGGTTAAATATTTTAAGTGATATAGTCCAAAAAAAAAATAGAAAATTTGAGTTTTTGGCCCAAAATCTGAAAAACAAATTCATTCTACCGCCATGCAAAAATAGAAAACGTCAAATTATGTCCAGTTTTAAATTTTTTACATATATGGCTCACTTTAAGGAAGAAAAAAATGTATAGATGAAAAAAATCTATGGGTAATTATTGAAGTTATAAGCCAGGGTACTGAAATTCTCGTTTTACGCCATTTCGGTATTTTACCTCCTTTTATAGTGATTATGTTGATTAATTTAATGAATACAATATATAATTAGAAAATGGACTTTTTTCACAGATTTCAAATAATTTTCAGTGCTTTACTAATTCAAATTTGACTGAAAAATTTTTTGGAGTTTTTGACAAAAATTTCTGAAGAGGCATAAATTGATTAAAATCTGCTTTTTTGACAAGTTGAATCAGATGCGCAGAGGTTTAATTTTTGTTGAATTTTGTTTGTTAATAGATGAAAAAGTTTCAAATTAGATATAGAAATATAGAAATTAAAAGATATTTGTCTGGAAATTTTTTTGGAGTTTTTGACAAAAATTTCTGAAGAGGCATAAATTGATTAAAATCTGCTTTTTTGACAAGTTGAATCAGATGCGCAGAGGTTTAATTTTTGTTGAATTTTGTTCGTTAATAGATGAAAAAGTTTGAAATTAGATATCGAAATATATAAAATAAATGATAATTATGCCTCTCCAGAAATTAATGTCAAAAACTCTAAAAAAATTTTCAGTCAAATATCATTTATTTTTCATATTTCTATATCTTATTTCAAACTTTTTCATCTATTAACGAACAAAATTCACCAAAAATTGAACCTCTGCGCATCTGATTCAACTTTTCCAAAAATCAGATTTTAATCAATTTATGCCTCTTCAGAAATTTTTGTCAAAAACTCCAAAAAATTTTTCAGTCAAATTTGAATTAGTAAAGCACTGAAAATTATTTGAAATCTGTGAAAAAAGTCCATTTTCTAATTAGATATTGTATTCATTAAATTAATCAACATAATCACTATAAAAGGAGGTAAAATACCGAAATGGCGTAAAACGAGAATTTCAGTACCCTGGCTTATAACTTCAATAATTACCCATAGATTTTTTCCATCTATACATTTTTTTCTTCCTTAAAGTGAGCCATATATGTAAAAAATTTAAAACTGGACATAATTTGACGTTTTCTATTTTTGCATGGCGGTAGAATGAATTTGTTTTTTAGATTTTGGGCCAAAAACTCAAATTTTCTATTTTTTTTTGGACTATATCACTTAAAATATTTAACCGATTGAAAAATAATGTTAAAAGCGATTGTTTGGAATTTGATTACCTTTAATTTGACACTTAGAAAAACTCAATCGGACTTCTGTAACTCGAGATAAAGCCTAAAACGTGAAGTCACCTCCGAAAAAAAACGTAAAAAAATTTTAAAAATTCATATTTCGAAAACCTATCCATAGAAAAATGTCTTAATGTCATTTTTAAGTAACGAGAAGCTTAGTACATAAGAAAAAAATAGTGACATTGAATGTACATACAATTTTATTTTTTTTGTAAACTAGTGTTATTAATCCATTTTAAAACAAATCCTATCTGTTCCTGATTTTGAGAAATCTGTAGTTTTGACTTTTGCAATATTTCTCTTAAATTTTATCTTTTACAGTTGCTAAAAAAGAGTTAAAAAATTGATGACAAAAACGGCTTCTATTGCAAGTTTTGTTGTTATTTATAGAATATAAATTCACGTTAAAGTAAATCCTGTCAGTTTCTATTTTCGAGCAATCTGTAATTTCGAATATCGCAATTAATCTCCTGTGTTTCATCTTTTACATTAGTTTGATAAAAGTTTGAAAAATCTACTCGAAAATAGTTTCTGTAGCACGTTTTCTAGTTATAAATAGGTTAAAAATCTGTTTTAAAGAAAATCCTATCTGTTCTCCCTCTCGAGAAATATGTAATTTCGAATTTTATACTCCTAAAATATTTTTAACAATTGCTGAATAGAGTTTACAAAAATGCAACCATAAACGGCTTCTGTAGCATATTTTGCAGTTATTAATAGGGCAAAATTCTGTTACAAAATAAATTCTACGTGTTCCCGTTTTCGAGAAATCTGTAATTTCGAATAACGTGAAAGGCAATTTTTTTTACGTATTTCGAAATAAGACAGTATTAGAGATAACAGTGATAAATAGAAAAAGTAGGAATTAATGCAATGAAATTAATTTTTCACCTACCTCAGAAGGTTATCGAGTTTAGAAATTGCTGGTTGATGAAGTGGAGGAAATAGAACTCGATGCTGTCGAACCTTTTTTAAAGTAACGTCCAAGAAAGCATTAAAGGAATCTGCCAAATATTGCACCTCTTCCAAAGAAAGTTCATGTGGTTGCCACATGTTTTCTATATCCTGAAATTGGTTAATTTATGATTATTTTACAATTGTTTTAATACAATTGAATCAAAATATACTATAGTTCTTCACAAACTTTGAATTTTTTTTAGATATGCTCATAAATTTATTAGTAAAATACTATCTCTACAAGGGAGCAATATTGAAATATTAAAAAGTATTGAAAAATTTATTGAACCTGGAGAAACCTATAAAGAGTTTTTGGATCTACTGAAGATTGTCTAGAGCTGGCGACCCATCTAACAATAGCTTGTTGAAGGTCAGTTATGTCTCCTTGTATCGCATGCTGATGCAGAATAGTCATTGGAATTTGTGTTAATTCTCCATTGAAATCTTTCTATAAAACAAAATAACCCACATTTGAGTGGAGAAACAAGAAAACATCACCATAAACTAATCAAAAAGGTTTGTTAAAGCATTTTTTTTAGTGTCTGTTGTCATTATGACGAAAAACAAAAAGTTATCAGTGTTTCCTGAATTTCATAAAGTGAGGAGTACATCGGCCGCCATTGAAAAAACATTTCAATTTTTTTCGACATGGAATTATTATAATTGTTATTATTAATATCTACTGTTAAAAAAAACTTTTAATCTTAAATTTGGCTCCAAATTATATTAAATCTTTTGTACCGATTTCTAAAACTAATAAATTTTCTCCTTTTTCACAAGATATTATTAATTTAAATTTTGTTTTTTAATTCAAAAGTAATTAATTATGATGACTTATTACAGCCTGCGTATTATCCTCTAAAACTAATTAATTCTTTTAAGCCTTTAAGCTTCGCAGCCGGAAATGCATATAAAACTGTTTTATTATGAATTAAATATCTAAATGAATAGTATTCAGAATCAATGTGATTAAAAATGAATGTTTTACCCCAAGTTTGTTAATTTCATGATTGAGAAACACTGTATACAGCCTCTCCTGCTGACGAAGTTCGCCCCAGTTGTCCTCTTCGGAAGTGCCCCGGTTCTCTCGCGTCGAAAGCCAAAGCTTCAGTTTAATTCGACCCTGAATGTTGCTCCTTTGAGTTCTAGCCTGTAGTTTGTACCAACCTTCCAGTCCTGTGCTTGGAATATCCTTCAACACAAAATTTATAATTTAAATAATGCTCTTGCTCTAAGCTGTTTAATTACTTTTATTACTCATTTATCATTTTTATTACAACTATTTTCAACTTAAACTTCAATAAATTCTTTCTTTTTAATCCCAATTTTTTTCTATTATAAAAATTCTGTTTGTGAGACAGATATCGTTTCCAACTTGAATGCATTGTCAATATTCTTTGTCGAATTTTAGTCAACAGAATAAGTTTAATTATTTATTTATTTATTTATTTTTTTTTTTTAATATAAAGAGTGCTTTTGAAAATTTATCTAATAATAACAGGGTGTCTAGCGATCTGGAAAATCCGAAAAAATGACGGGAATTTTATAAATCATGAGAAAAATTCGTCAATTTGTAAAAAGTCTTTAAATCTGAATTAGTTAAAAATAACTAATTTTTAGTAAAACCGTGGCTGATTTTTGTTTCAGCAATTAGTGCGAAAAATGATTAATCTTTATAAATAAATTCAAGTTTTTGTCTGTATATTGCTTCGAACTTCAAAATTTTAACATTTTTCGTTTTGAGCATCAAGGAATCCAAAAATGACCATAAAAAATTTTATTTCTGTCTGTCTGTCTGTCTGTCACAAGACTTTGTATGCCAATCACATTTAAGCGACTAAACTGGTTTAAATGAAATTTAGTGGTATTTTACGTATCAACTTGAGTTAGATTTATAAATTAAGAAAGTTCAAAATTTTTAATTAGAACGGAAGAAATGACAATTTTTCAAAAAAAAATGAAAAATGAAAAACTCACATTTTTTTAGATTACTGACTTTTTATTAGTTTGCTTCAAATCTTTTTGCATTACTTTTTTATGTTCCTTGCAAAATATTTTGCTATAAATTTTAAAAAATTAATTATCAAAATCAATTTTAGATGAAACAATAGAAAATATCAATTTTTGAATCTACATTTTTTTTGGGTAAAAAATTTAAGAATAAGTAAATCTAAAAGATTGTATTTAAATTTAGTAAAGGGATTTATTGTAAGTCAGTAACTCAGATTTTATCAGAAATAAAAATTGGGTCTTATAAGGCCCAAAATCAAAAATGTAGTTTTTTACACTTCTGCTCAGAAAATATTTTAAAATATATTTTAAAAGATAATTGAAACTTTTTCGACAGTTTCTTTTATACGTTTTTGAAACTATTATTTGGTATGAAAAGTTATGAAATATAAGAAAAAATTTGATTTATAATATTTTCTAACTAATTAACGATATAAAAATAAAAATCTATATTTTTGTTATAACATGTCTTATACGTTATGCCACAATATTACTTTCGTATGAATTGAATATCTAATAATTTTAATTTAAAATTAATACATTATTTTTTAAATAATATAGTATACAATTCTAAGAAAATTTAAATAATTTTACAAGTTTTATTAAAAAAAAATTAAAATTTCAAAAAGTTAATTGGAACTTTGTTGTTATTAATTATTTTCTGATTAATTTTACATATTTGCAATCCACATTAATGTATTTTTATTAAAAATTCATAATTTATAAGGAATTGAAAGTGACCTCAAATCTATAATATAAGAACTATATAGGGCATTCCACGTGACATTTTCATTTAAAAAATTTGTTGCTTAGAAAGAATAATTTTGTTGTTGTTGATTCTATATTAAAAATAAGGAAACATGTATTTTTTTATTTTCTCATTCAATTAAAATTACGGAAGATATGAATTTTTCAAATTTAACGTTTCGACAAACAGAGCAATTCTTACATGCGTTTCCCCTCCCCCCTTATAAATTATTCGTCTTGGCACAGAATTAAAAATATAAATTTTAGAAATGAAGCGACTTCAATTTACAATTTCTATGTGATGTCCTCTTTTTTGTTTCGTGACTGAAAGTTAATTTTTTAAAAATATTTTTTAATTTATCTAAATAACTATAAATATTAGTCAAAATTTAAAGAGCACTACTTTTAGACTTATGAAAAAAATTTCCTTATTCATTAGTAACTGCGTTAAAAAAAATCGAAAATCGATTACTTTGGTTTTAAGAAATGTTCTTTTTAATCTAAAATTCAATTTTTTATGTACTTCCGTTGCTTGTAAGTTATTTTTTACGATATATCTACAAAATTTATGAAAAACTGAACAAATTTCATGCAGAGCATTATTTTCAATTTTGTAATAATAAAGGAGAAAAATGCGTGTCAAAATTGCTCTATTTGTGGAAACGTTTTTGATAAATTCATAACTTCCGTAACTTTTATTCACTCAGAAAATAAAAAAATACATGTTTCCTTATTTTTCATATAGAATCCATAAAAAATTATTTCAAACAAAAAAAAATTTTGAATGAAAATGTCACGTAGAATATCCAGCATGTGTAAAATGTATTTATTTAAATGAAAGTATGTATCTTTATTTTTTCGTAATAAAAAACCTGCTAAGATAAAGAAAACTTCTTTATTAACATTTGATACATATTTCTTTAAATTGTATTTATAAAAAAAAAGTTACAAAACAAATAAAAAAATATGTTTCGTAGTATTTTCTGTAAATAATTTGTATTAGACAAAGGCATGTATCTGCTTTTTGTAAACAAAATTGGTTTACACCAAAAAATTACTTATATGGCTTAAACTCTCTACTTTTATTTGCTCCCTGGCCTTTTTATGAATTTAAATATGATGGACACAAAGGGCCCTCTAAAGTACTTGTGGTACAAAAAAATCTATTTGTTGACAAACAAATATGAAATCAATGTTAAAAATAGTTGTTTTCAGACAGAAATCGTAGTTTTTCGTGCCTACTTTATATAACCTTAATAACATTTCAAAAATTTCAAAATGGCGAATTTCTAATTACGAATCTGAAATCAGTTTTTAAAAATCCATAATGGCGGATCCAATAAGGCGGACGAAGGTTCTAAAAATTCAACTATTTGATTTGAAACTTGTTATGAATTTATTTGTTATTCAACTTAACTTTCTATTCGTAATCAGCAAAATTTTTTGAAAACTGACTTCAGATTCGTAATCAATGACCCCAAAAACTCCCCATAACAAGTTTTAAACCAAATAGTTGGATTTTTAGAACCGTCGTCCACTATATTGGATCCACCATTATGGATTTTTAAAAACTGACTTCAGATTCGTAATAAGTGACCCTAGATACCCTCAGATAGTGAGTTTCGCAAAGATTGATAAACGTTAAAATTTTAGCCGCCATACTTGTTCCGCTATTTTAAAATTTTTTTGGAAATGTTATTAAGATTAAATAAAGTAGAGATAAAAAACAATGATTTCTGCCTGAAAGCAACTACTTTTAACATTGATTTCATAGTTATTTACCAACAAATAGATTTTTTGTTTAAGAGTGCTTTAGAGGGCCCTATGTGTCTATCCTATTTAAATTCATAAAAAGGCCACGGAACAAATAAAAGTAGAGGCTTCAACCTTCAATTTAAGCCATAATAAGTAATTTTGTGGTTCAAACCAAAAATTTTTTTGGGGGGGGGGGTCAAATTTGACAGAGAATGACCTATTTATAAAGACAGTTGAAACTTTTTCGACAATTTCTTTTACGTGTTTTTGAATCTGTTATTTGATAAAAAAAGTTATGAAATAATTGTTGTTTACGATCCGGGAATTTGAAGATAAATTCAAATTGATTGTTCGATAGACACCCTGATTAATTAAATAATAATAATCTCCGTAAACTCCAAAAGTTAGTTAGTATTATATTTATATTTATTCATCTTTTTCTGCCCACATTTTAAAAACTGAAGTGAAGTTAGTCCCTGTTATTTTATTTTGCTGTGCTGGTTTTTAATTGTCATTTGTGTAAAAAAACAAGTTTTGAAAAATGCTTTAAAAATTGATTATGGTTTTTAAAGAAGTTTAAAATATATACACATGCAATTAATTTCCTAAATTTTCAGTTATTATCTCAAATTTAGATTATTGTAATCAATATTCCATTATATAACGATTTTTTAATTATTTTCTTTTGCTTAAAAATAAATTCTGCATTTTTTCTTGATTTTCATCAATTTATAATTATATTCATTATTTTGTCATTACTTTTAAAATTTTCAATTTATTTATCCGATATTTCAATTATTTTCATCAATTTTCGTTATTTCTGCGATTTTTTAATTACTCTCTTTAATTAAATTTTTTTAAGTAATTTTGTAATTATTATTTTTTTTTTTTTAAACATATATTCAATGATTTTTTCAGTTATTTCTCTCAAATTTTATTGAATGTTTTCAATTTTTCATTTTTAAATTATTTACATCATAATTCAATTTTCTTTCTCAATCTTAAATTATTTTCAGCATATTTCAATTACTTTTTTAAATTTTTAATTAATTTTATCATTTTTCAATTATTTTTCTCGATTGTTAATTATTATTCTTATTTTCTAAAATTATTTTCTAAGATTTTTAAGCATTTTTCTGAAAATTTAAATATTTTCTTCAATTTCTAATTATTTTCATTTGTTATCAGAATTTCAAACTTTTTTTTTTATTAATTATTGTAAATTTCAATTATTTTTAGCTTTCTTCCAGACTTTTCTCTAATTTTTAGTTTTTCTCATTTTATAAAATTAATTTCTAAAATTTTTAAAAGTATTTTTCTCAAATTCCTATTATTTTCTTCAATTTTTAATTATTTTTATTTGCTTTCATAATTTCCAAAAAATTTTATTAATTATCGTGAATTTCAATTAGGTACTTTTAGCTTATTTCTTCAATTACTTTCAATGTTTCTTCAATTTTTAATTCTTTACATTTGTTTCATAATTTCAAAAATTGTTAACTATTTATCTGACTTTTCAATTCTTTCATTATTTATATTATTTTTTATATTATTTTCTTCAATTTTTAATTACTTTCGTTTTTTTTCTCGTTCTTTTTTATAATTGCCAAAAAGTTCTTAATTATTTTTCTTTAATTAAAACTGGTTCTGTTCAATTTTAAATTTTTTTTTTTTTCATTTATTTTCTCTAATTTTTCATTATTTTCTTTTATTTCAATGAACTTCTGAAAGTTACAAAGTATTTTTCTTTAACTTTCCTTTATTTAAAATATTTTATGTAATTTGTTTAATTATTTTCTCACATTTTAATTATTTTTATAAATTTTAATTTATTTATCTCAATTTCTAACCATGTTTTTTCAATTTTCAATTATTTTCTTTAATTTTTCATTATTTAATTTTGTTTTCTCAATCTTTTTTTTCTCAATCTGAAATTATTTTCATCATATTTAAATTATTTTTTTCAATTTTTAATTAGTTTTATCATTTTTCAATTATTTTTCTCGATTGTTAATTATTATTCTCATTTTCTAAAATTATTTTTTAAGATTTTTAAGTATTTTTCTGAAAATTCAAATATTTTCTTCAATTTCTAATTATTTTCATTTGTTATCAGAATTTGAAATTTTTTTTATTAATTATTGTAAATTTCAATTATTTTTAGTTTTCTTCCAGACTTTTTTCCAATTTTTAGTTTTTCTTATTTTTTAAAATAAATTTCTCAAATTTTTTAAGTATTTTTCTCAAATTTTTTTAATTTTCTTCAATTTTAAAATTTTTTTTCTTTTTTGTTTTCATAATTTCCAAAAAATTGTATTAATTATCGTAAATTTCAATTATTTTTAGCATTCTTGCAGTCTTTTCTCCAATTTTTAGTTATTCTCATTTTCTAAAATTAGTTTCTAAGATTTTTAAGAAATTTTCTAAAATTTTAATTGTTTTCTTCAATTTTTAATTATTTTTATTTTTTTTCATAATTTCAAAATTTGTTTATTAATTCTCGTAAATTTTAATTACTTTTAGCTTATATCTTCAATTCTTACCTCCAATTTTTAGTTATTTTCTGTTTTTTTTAATTGATTTCTAAGATCTTCATATGTATTTTTTCAAATTTTAATTATTTTTTCTTTATTTAAAAAAAATTCTGTAGTTTTTTCAATTATCACACTTAAATGTCATTTAGTTTTTACAACTTATCATTGTTTGCATCATATTTTAATTATTTTTGTCAAGTTATAAAATTTAAAAACATTTTTCAATTATTTACCAAAATTTATTTCCTTCAATTTTCAATTCATTACATTTGTTTCATAATTTCAAAATTTTTTAACTATTTATCTGACTTTTCAATTATTTCATTATTTATATTATTTTCTTTAATTTTTAACTATACTTTCGTTCTTTCTCTTGTTCTTTTTCATAATTGACAAAAAGTTTTTACTTATTTCACTTTAATTAAAATTTGTTTTGTTCAATTTTAAATTATGTTTTTCTTTTTCATTTATTATCTCTTATTTTTAATTATTTTCTTATATTTCAATGAACTTCTGAAAGTTTTAAGTATTTTTCTGAAATTTTGTTTAACTTTCCTTTATTTAAAAATATTTTATGTAATTTGTTTAATTATTTTCTCACATTTTAATTATTTTTTTAAATTTTAATTTATTTATTTCAATTTCTAACCATGTTTTTTCAATTTTCAATTATTTTCTTTAATTTTTCATTATTCAATTTTGTTTTAATTTACTTTTAAGATTCTCAAGTATTTTTCTCAAATTTTAATTATTTACTTTATGATTAAAACATTTTTAGGATTGTTTAAATTACTTTCCCCAAATTTGCAATTATTTTGTTTAATTTCAATTATTTTTTGCAATTCTTTTTAATTCTAAAATATTATAAATTTTGTCCTAAATAAATATTTATTTTATTTATATTAATTGATTTTTAAGTATTATATTTAAAATATTTATTTCTTCATATTAGATAAATATTATTTACCGATTTGTTATATTTATTATTGTATTTTATAATTTTTAAAATGTACGAAAAACTAATCGCGCGCTGGCGCGCGTCTTATTTTGCTAGTAATTAAAATAATTGAAATATGAGAATAATTAAAAAATTGACAAAATATAACAAAAACTTTAAATTGAAAGAACTTAATTAAAAATTGAAAAATGAAGAAAATTATAGGAATAATTGTTGGAAATAATTGTGCATTAAACGAATGGATTGAAAATCGACAAAAATAATTAAAATTGAATAAAATAAATGAAAATTGAAAATTTAAATTCAAATTTAAAGAATATAATTAAAAATTGAAAAAAGTATTTGAAAAAAGCCGAAAGTTATTGAATATAGAAGAAAACAATTGAAAACTGAAAAATGGAATTGAAATTGGAAAAAAAAAATTGAGAATTGAAGAAAATAAAAATCTGAAATTAACGAATCTTATTGATAATGGAGAAAAATAATTGGCGATAGGCGAGGATTTTAAAATATTAAAGAAAATAATTGACAATTGAAAAAAAAATCAAAAAATGACGAGAATAATGCACAAATGAAAAAAATAATTTTAAAATTTTAAGTGAATAAATAAAAAATTTAAATATTGTAAGAAATAACTAAAAATGGAAAAACATAATTGAAAAATAACAAGAATAGTAGCAAAATTGAAGATAATTTCTGAAAAATGAAGAAAATAATTGATAATTAAAACAAAATTCGAAAAATGCAATTATTTTGTTTAATTTCATTTATTTTTTTCAATTCTTTTTAATTCTAAAATATTATAAATTTTGTCCTAAATAAATATATATTTTATTTATATTAATTGATTTTTAAATATTATATTTAAAATATTTATTTCTTCATATTAGATCAATATTATTTACCGATTTGTTGTATTTGGGTGATTCTCCACAAAGTGGAAACTTTTGATAACATTACATTTATAAGTAAAAAATATTTTTTCTTAAATATTTCTTATGTACAATTTATAAACAATTATTTTAAAATATAATTTAAAAATTTTTTGAGCTTATATTAACACCCTTAGTCTTATATAAAAAATTTTAAGTTTAAAATTTTAAAGGTTACAAACATTTTTTTAAAATATTTAATTTTTTACCTTAAACGAATATCCTAAGGATGTTAGCTTATTTAGAGGATGTTTGCAGGACATCAAAGAAAATTCTTGAAGCACTTGATAACGAATTAAAAAAAGTATAATTACGTAAATAATTATACAGAAATTAATCAATATTTTGATTAAAAACTCAGGTTAATGATATTCTTATAAAAAACAAAACACTATTCCTATGCATTTCGAATTTTATAAACCGGAGTTTACAGAAACCGGAGTTTACGAATCAAAGAAAATAAATTATTATAGCAGAAAAACTTAATAAAATATAAATGTCTTTGCAGAATACTGCATAGATTTTACTACTTTATATCACTATTTTTTTTATTTTATTTTAAATATAAACAATTCAATTATTTTTGAAGAACCGGAGTTTACATGTCATTAAAATACGCAGGAAATTAATATTAATTTTTGAAATTATAAAACTAAATATCCTATTTCTTCAACTAAGTTGAACTTAAATCAAATTTTTTACCTCAATAACATTAATATTCAGTGAAAATTCAATATAAAAATGATTAAAATTACTGAAAAACAATGAACATGTAAACTCCTGTTCCAAATAACAAAAGGGTGGAGAAAGTATTTAAAAATTATTTTCGCAAAAGTTATTAATAAAAACTGGAAAACAATACACAAAAAACGAAGCTTTTGAGATAAACTGTCGATTAGAACATATAAAAATATTTTAAAAATATGTTTTATTTAAAAAAAAATGTATTAAATCTCACGAGTCCTATGTGGAGAACTTAAAAAAGTGCAGATTTGAGGCATTTTTAACCATTTCATGTCCTTTGATGTTAAAAAAAAATATTTTTCAATCATGATATTAATAAACATAATAATAAAGAATAACTGTACAAAGAATTAAATATTTATTTATATAAGGTTAAAAGTTATTAAGTAGGGAAGTAAAAATAACCACTCAGTGAAGAATCACCCATTTATTAAATTATTGTATTTTATAATTTCTAAAATGTATGAAAAACTAATCTCGAGCTGCTGGCGCGCGTTTTATTTTGCTAGTAACTAGTAAATTGTAATTATTTGGGAGTTCATGATTTATTTTAATTAGCGTTTGTGATAAGATAACTATTGCAAGAGACTACTAACCTGAACAGGAATATTGACACAGCCAAGAAAATCGTCTTGACTTCCTGACCTTGCACTTTGAGCGATTTGCTTGAAGAATCTACCAAGACCCTTGACCCCTCGAACTTCGTTCAATTTGCTGACCGCATCGAGGACCGAGGACTCGTCGTCATGGTCCCTATAACCATGTCTGTCAGGAACACAAAATTTCTCGAAGGAAGTCGCAGTTGAGCCTTTTAGCAGGATTTAAGGATAAACGAAAGACAAAGAGCGTTTCAAGAAGAATATAGATAGTTCCAAAATGTCATGCAGATGATACGATCAAAATCATTTTAAAGAGTATTAAAAAAAAATGATTAAACCATCATTTTCCGTTTATTTAATGTTAACCCAAAAACGTTTAGTTTTTAAAAATTAATTTTAGAATAGCTTTGTTTTTTATAGAGTCGAAAAATAAAGTAGCGTATTTACTAAAGCAGCATACAGATATCAAAGAACAAACCGAAAAGTTCGTTTCTATTTTTTTTTTAATTAAAAGCTTGGTTTTTGAGTTATGAAGGACTGAAGTTAAATAGAAACGTTTAAAATGGAAGAGAGAGGTCTCTTTTTTGCAACAAGCATTTAACTTCAGTCGTTAGTAACTGTGAGACTAAGCTTTTAATTAAAAATCGAAAAAGGACTCTTTGAATTGTTTTTTAATTGTGTGCATGTCTTTTTTGGATACACGTGACTCATAGTAAGAACCTGTATAGGATAGTCGTTAAAGTTTAAATTTTCTAGTGCCTTTTTTGACGATTACCATTTTATTACAAATCGGAAAAAGTTGAACACTTTTTTAAAAAAAAAATTAGTTTTGAAACCCATGGTGCTTTTGCAGTAAAAATAGGTGTCACAAAAACGTGGAAAAAAAAGATTTTATATTTTACTGGTGATTGATAAGTGCTACAAAAATGTGGACAAAAATAGCTTCTATAGCACGTTTTGTGATATTTTATTGGTTGAAAATCTGTTTTAAACAATATTTCATCTGTTACCGCTTTCGATAAATGTGTAATTCTGAGTTACAGAAAATACAAAATACGTGATTCAAAATTACAAAATACTCAAAAAAGTGTGTAAGTAAAATTTTAATTAAAACGGATTATTAATCTAAAAATAATTACAAAATGTGCTACAGAAGCTCATTTTGTTCTTAATTTTATGACACTTCCCTGGTAGATGGCCGGAACCGTGGGAGAACGAATCTGGGTTCTTTCAGAGTACTGGTTCGTTCCCGTAGAGTTCTTTGTTGAATATTGGCAAAATATAATGAAAATTGGGCAAAAGGGTTATTATTAGGACAAAGTGTAACTTTGTTAATAAGATTGATAAGGTTTTGGGTGGTAAAATAATTTTTTTAAACAGAAAAATAGAAAATTCTGAAATTGATACTTTAAAGGTGTTTCCACATACGGCACTTGTCAACTTTTGATAGAGTTCGCGGCAGATTTAAATATGCCCATCTGATTTGGAAAATTTAAAAGTAAAAAAAGTGTACATTTCTATAAAATTGTGCATTTAATTAAAAATGAATATGTGTAATTTGACAAAGAAGGATAAAAAAGTGAATTTTTAAGTAAGAAATAATAAAGTGCAGCAACATATCCTGGCAACTTAGCCTAAAAACAAATTACGTTTTTTTCCTAAATTTTTTTGTATTTAATTAGATAATTAATTATTTCAGAACTATTTTCCTATTTTTTCTTTAAATCTTATCTTTTTTCCCCACTTCAAGTATAATAAGAAAATATGCACATCAAATATAACCTCAAAGTGTCACAATGTTTTTTATATATCTCCCTAACGTAAATAAAAGTTAATATGAACAAATTAGAATTTTTCAAGTAAAATTAAGATAAATGACGTGTCTTTCCGATTTATAAACAAGACAACTTACACACGAAATTAAGAGTATTTCAACTTTTTCTGAAAAAAAAAAAACATTTTCAATTTGACTTTTGAGACTTTTGTGTGTCATTTATTGTCCAATTAAGAAAATCAATTTTCTTTTTTTGATTCTTGTTAGATACTATTAGGTGCTTTAAAAATTCATATAAACTTTTTGAACACGTTAAAAATTAAAATAGTGTCGACTAATTTTCCAAAACTAAAACAAAACAATTTTCTCGAAAATACCACCTGTGACTCATTTTGCTCAAGATTATTAATATTTCTGGTATATTATCTTTTACTAGTTTATTATAATTTTCTTGTAATTTATCTGACAGAAAACAACAAGTGCATAAAATTAAAAAACTCTAAATACAATACTTTGCTCACTAGAAAACAAAAAACTGGTTTTCAAGATTTTTCAATTTCTCTTAAAAAGTAAAATCATAATAAACTTAAATCAATTTTCATTTTTTAATATTTATTTTAAGCTCTACAAAATATAATTAAATTATCGTTATATTATGTCAATTCCAAATATCAAAAATCTCAAATGTTTTAAAAATTTCGAGTTTTTTATAAATAAGTATTTTTCTAAAATATTATTTTCTTCAAGTTTCTTATAATTTTCTTGTAATTTACCTGACAAAGAAAAACAAGTGTACAAAAATAAACTATAAATCAAATACTTTGCTTACTAGAAAACTAAAAACTGGCTTTCAAGATTTTATGATTTTTCAATTTTTCTTAGAAAATGTTACCATAATTAACTTTAATCCAAATTTTATCTTTTTTCAATTTTAACAATTATTTCGAGCTCTACAAAGTAAAGTCAAATTATCGTCTTATTATGTCAATTCCAAATATCGAAAATCTCAAAGGTTTTACAAATTTTGTGTTTTTTATAACTAGGTATTTATCTGAAATATTATTTATAAAAAACTCGAAATTTTTCAAAGATTCGAGCTTCTTGATCTTTAAAATTAACATAATATGACGATAATTTGATTTTACTTTGTAGAGCTCGAAATAATTGTTAAAAATGAAAAAAGATAAAATTTGGATTAAAGTTAATTATGGTAACATTTTCTAAGAAAAATTGAAAAATCATAAAATCTTGAAAGCCAGTTTTTAGTTTTCTAGTAAGCAAAGTATTTGATTTATAGTTTATTTTTGTACACTTGTTTTTCTTTGTCAGGTAAATTACAAGAAAATTATAAGAAACTTGAAGAAAATAATATTTTAGAAAAATACTTATTTATAAAAAACTCGAAATTTTTAAAACATTTGAGATTTTTGATATTTGGAATTGACATAATATAACGATAATTTAATTATATTTTGTAGAGGTAGACACTTTGAGGTTATATTTGATGTGCATATTTTCTTATTATACTTGAAGTGGGGAAAAAAGATAAGATTTAAAGAAAAAATAGGAAAATAGTTCTGAAATAATTAATTATCTAATTAAATACAAAGAAGTTTAGGAAAAAAACATAATTTGTTTTTAGGCTAAGTTGCCAGGATATGTTGCTGCACTTTATTATTTCTTACTTAAAAATTCACTTTTTTATCTTTCTTTGTCAAATTACACATATTCATTTTTAATTAAATGCACAATTTTATAGAAATGTACACTTTTTTTACTCTTAAATTTTCCAAATCAGATGGACATATTTAAATCTGCCGCGAACTCATCAAAAGTTGACAAGTGCCGTATGTGGAAACACCTTTAAAGTATCAATTTCAGAATTTTCTATTTTTCTGTTTAAAAAAATTATTTTACCACCCAAAACCTTATCAATCTTATTAACAAAGTTACACTTTGTCCTAATAATAACCCTTTTGCCCAATTTTCATTATATTTTGCCAATATTCAACAAAGAACTCTACGGGAACGAACCAGTACTCTGAAAGAACCCAGATTCGTTCTCCCACGGTTCCGGCCATCTACCAGGGTTATTTTAATTACAAGAGCAAAGACTATAGCAAAGCCAAAGAAATACATTTAGTCATGGACCATTAAGATAATACGAATGCCACTAAATTGCAGACAAAAACGGCTTCTGTAAAATGTTTTGTGAATAATTGTAGGTTAAAAAACCGTTTCAATAAAACTCCTATCTGTTAACGTATTCGAAAAATCTGTTTTTTTGAATAGGGCAATATATTTCTTAAATATAATGTTTGATGGATGCTAGATATTAGTCACAGAAATACGGACAAAAACAGCTTTTTTAGCACGTTTAATAAACATTTTCATGTTACAATTCCGTTCTTCAAAACTTTTTAACTGTTTCCGTATTCAAGAAATCTGTATTTTTGAATTTGGCAAAATATTTCTAAAATAATATGTTTGATGGGCTAGATATTTGTCACAAAAATAAGAACAAAAACGAATTCTGTAGCACGTTTTGTAATTAATTAGAGGTTGAAAATCTAATTAAAAAAGGAATTCTAACTGATGCCGTTTTTAAGAACTCTGTATTTTTTAATTTCGCAATATATATATCAAATTTCATTTTTCACAGAAACTAGATATTTGTTACAAAAATACAGACAAAAACAGCTTCTTTAGCGTATTTTGTTAATATCTGTAAGTTGATAATCTGTTTTAAATGAAATTCTATCCGTTTCAGCTTTCGTTAAATCTGAAATATCGATTATCGCAATATTTTTCTAAAATATCATATTTTACAGGTGTTAGACACTAGGAACAAAAATGTATTAAAAACGCTTTCTATAGCATGTTTTGTGATTACTTGCCTAATTAAAGTCCATTCTAAAGGATATCCTATTTTTTCCCGCTTTTAAAACATCTGGAATTTCAAATTTCACAATATATATTTAATATTTTGTTTCTTAGAGGATCAATATATTTATTACAAATTGCAGACGAAAATGGGTCTTGTAGCATGTTTTGTAAGTATTTATAGATTAAAAATCTGCTTTAAAAAAAATTTTAGTTGTACACTTTTTTGAGGAAACTGAAATTTCGAATTATGTAATATATTTCGAACTTCCATTTTGAACAAAAAATAAATGTTTGTTATAGAAATACTGCCAAAAACGGGTTCTGTAGCATGTTTCGTAATTATTTATAGAATAAGAATCAGTTTGAAGTAAATTCCTATCGGTAACTCTTTTCGATAAATTTGTCATTTCGAAATTCAAAATATATTTTTAAGATATTATTTCTGATAAGTGTTAAATATTTTTATTAAAAAAATGTTCTTAAAATCAGCTTCTGTAGCATTCTGTAGTTTTTTGTAGGTTAAAAATCATTTTTAAAAAAGATCCTATCTGTTTTTATTTTTAAAATATCTGTACATTCAAATTTCGCAATAGATTTCTAAAATATCATTATTTACTAATACTAGATATTTGTTACAAAAATACGAACAAAATCGGCTTCTGTAACAAGTTTTCTAATTATTTGTAGATTAAAAATCTGTTTGAAAAAAAAATCCTAACTGCAAACGTTTTTGAGAAATCTGCATTTTCGAATTACAGAATTTAATTTTAAGTTATCAACTTTGAAAGGTGTTAAATATTTTTATTATGAATTTGTTGATAAAATCGGCTTCTGTAGCATATTTTGTAGATTTTTGTAGGTTAAAAATCGGTTTTTAAAAATATCCTGTCTGTTTCCGTTTTCAAGAAATTTGTATTTTCGTATTTCGCAATAGATTTCTAAATTATCATCTTTTACAAATACTAGATATTTGTTACAATAATGCAGACAAAATCGGCTTCTGTAGCATGTTTTCTAATTATTTGTAGATTAAAAATCAATTTAAAAAAAATCCTATCTGCAACCGTTTCTGAGAAATCTGTAATTTCGAATTACAGAATTCAATTTTAAGTTATCAACTTTAAAAGGTGTTAAATATTTTTATTATAAATTTGTTGATGAAATCGGTTTCTGTAGCATATTTTGTAGTTTTTTTTAGGTTAAAAATCCGTTTTGAAAAAGATCCTATCTATTTCCGTTTTCAAGAAATCTGTATTTTCGAATTTCGCAATAGATGTCTAAAATATAATCTTTTACCGGTATTAGATATTTGTTACATAAATTCGAAAAAAATCGACTTCTGTACCATATTTTATAATTTCCTGTAGATTAAAAATCTGTTTTAATATAAGTTCTATCTATTTCCGTTTTAGAGAAATTTGGAATTTCTTAAAGACAGTAGTATAATTAAAAATTAAACCTGTGTTAAATCATAATCGAAAGTGAAACGAATAATATTGAAAATAATATTTCAAAGTATTTTTCCCGTTTCAGGATGTACCGATCACAAGATAAATAAAAGTGAAAGATTTGTTAATTATAATAAAAGTATAATTTTTTTTTATAAAAGAAAAAATCCGTACCTTCCTGGAGATTTTAATGATTAAGACATGTTTATACTATTCGATGTCTTACAATTTGTTAACAATGTACCATTAGGTTTTAATGAATTAAAGAACAAAAAAGAATTTATCGTTTGGAGCAGCAGGTCAATAAATAAAAGCAATAAAAGAAAACAAATCACGGAAAGAAGTAATAAAAAACCAAGAGAAAAACGAATTTTAGATATACATTGGGAACTGCCTTATAAAGATTTAGAAACTTTATTGCGTGATTATTATTCTCTTAAACATTAAATTTAAATTTTTAAAAACTACATATCTTCTTTTTTCGATTTGCAACAAAGGCAAGTGTCAAAATTAGAGCTCCGAAAATTAAATTTTTACTTACTACCCAAGGTTAATTTATTATCAAGCTTTTTGATTCTTAATTATCTTTTTAGTGCTAATAAAGAAATTTTTAAACTATTTTAAATTCTGCTTGATTATAAGCTTCTCTAGTAGAAAAAATTGTGTCCCGATTTTTAATTTTGACAAAATTAATTGCAAAATACTACTTGATTAAGTGTATCAATTTTTAAAAATACCCAACAATATTGTAATTTTTCTCAGTTATTTAAATTTTTTATTTTAAAATACCATTAATCCGAAACACAGGAAACCTTTTGTCAAACTTTTAAATTATGCAATGTACTCTGAAATGAGCGCAGGACCGAAAGGGTTGAGAATTCTGTCTGAATTTCATTATTAGATCATTTTATCAAGTCAAAAAAAAGAATAACAAGCGAGGAAGTGTACAACAGGAAAAAGTACATTCTTGCATCAAGCAGTTATTTTGTGAGAAAAAAAAGTTGCTCACCATATATCTAAGTGCAAGATATCGGTATTGATGTCATCGATGACGCTGTAATAATATCGATAATCATAATTTTCGTTTTAAATCAATCATTGTCGAATGTTTATTGATAATATTTCAAATTCTTGCCTTATAATATTGTCGTTTTTACGATTATATACATATATGCATATATATATATAATTTTCCAACTTTCTAGATTCATTAGAAAAGATTTACACAATTCAAGAGTACAATAGAGTTGTTAATTTGCATATAGAAGAAGCTAATTGTGAAATAATGATTCTCTGACTAGTGCTTTGAGAAAATTATGCTTCTTAATGAATTAATTTTAGAATTATGTATTTCAAATGAGCCAGAAACAGTTATTATTACTCACAAGGGGAACTTTTCTTCCCATCGAGGATTCAAAGTATGGTGCTTTACAGAAGTGGCTCGTATGTATTTCGCAGGTACTTCACCACTTATAGATTCTCGATGCTCTCGTCTACTAGGCTGTTCCTTCCGTTTAAATGATGCAATTCTAAAACTGATAATTAGATCAATATTATTAATTTTCTGAAATATACATCAACCAAAACACGTAAATTTTCGAGTTCTCAGTTTATTTTCGCTGCAACGTTTAATAAAATTATTCAATTTTTGAAAACTGTCTAATTATTCAAAATGTTCCATCAGGTTAAGATTTTGAGTAATTCTAGGTCAAATGTCCTAAAAATGACTATTTTCGCAATTTTCGTGAATTTTTTTCTAGAAGATCGAATTGTTTTTTTAATCTTCTATATTGGATTCACATAATACGTGGTGTCAGCGTTAAAACTCATTTTTAAAAATTAATTTACGATGATTTTTAAAAAAGTTATGAACAGGCCCGGATTGGCCATTCAGGATACCGGGAAAAATCCCGGTGGGCCGCCGCCAGGCGGGCCGGTATTTTTGTAGGTCTAATTAATAATTTAATTTATGTAATTAAATTTCATTTAACTTTCAATTACTCTTTTCTATTTTCAATTAATTTTACAACATTCAATCATTTTCGGCTTCTTTCTATGTTCTTTTCAATCACAGAAATTGTAGAATTTCAATTAAATTGTTCAATTCTACAACTATTTTTTACAATTCTTATTTATTATCATCTAACACTTACAATTCCATTCTTCAATTTTCAATTCCATTCTTCAGTTTTCAATTATTATTTTTTTCTATATTCAAGAATTCTAGACTTTTTCAATTACTTCTTTCAATTTTTAATTACATTTTTTAAATTTCCATTACATTCCTCAATTTTCAATTATCTCCTTGAATTATTTCAATCCTCAATAATTCTCAAAAAATTTTATAACTAATCTTTAACTTTTTAAATTATTTTGTTCTCTTGACCATTATTTCTTAGTGCTTTACGATATCAAGACGATATCATATTTGAGCAATATTGATATTGATCTCAAAATCTCTTGACCATCCAAAAATGTTCTCGAGTTGATAATATCGACCTAAAATAACTAAAAAATGACGAAAATAATTGACAAATGAAAAAATTGGAATAATGACAAGATTAATAAATCGACAATTGACAAAAATAATTTAAAAAATTAAAGAACAAATATAATATTTTAAAAAAACAATTGGAAATTAAAAAAGGAAAAAAATTACAGAAATAATAATAATTGAAAAAAATTTTAATTTTAAAAAATTGACCTGGATTGAAATTTGAAGAAATAATTACAAATTGATAAGAAGAAAATAATATTAAAAATTGCCAAAATAATTAAAAAATGAAGAAAATAATTGTGAATTAGACAGAAAAATTGAGGAATTAAGGAGTTAAATTGAGATTTCAAAAAAATTATTGATAATAAATAATTTACAAATTACTATATCAATAAATAAATAAATAGTATAAAAGAGTGAAAAAGCCCAGGATTCGTGAATATTTAAGAAAATAATTGACAATTAAAAACTGAAGAAAACTGTAGGAATAATTATAACAAATAATTGAAAATTGAATGAGATTTCAAAAAGTTAAAGTTGGTTGAAAATCGAAGAAAATAATTTGAAATTAGAAGAAATAGTTGAAAATTGAAAAAAAAATTCAAAATTAAAGAAAATAATAATTGTGAATTTAAGAGGATAGTTGAAAAATTGAATTGAAAGTTCAAGAAAAATATTGTTAATTGAAAAAATCATCGAAAAAAGCCGAGAATTATTAAATATTGAAGAAAATAATTGCCAATTGGAAAAAATTCTAAACATGGCAAGATTATTAAATTAAAAAGACAAGAATTTTGATTGGATACAAATAATTAAAGAATTAAAGAACTGAATTGAAATTTCAAGAAAATGATTAATAATTGAATAATATGAAAGAAAATAATTGAAAAAAGACGAAAATAAAGGACAATTGCAAAAAATTCGAAAAATTTCAAGATTAAAAAGTTTACATTTCAACAGAATTATCTTAAAAGTTAAGAATGTAAATTGAAATTTAGAGCAGAAATAACTAAGAATAAAAATTGAAAGAAAATTACTGTAGTAATTGTAGAAAATAATTGTAAATTTAATTGGATTATAAAAAATTGACTTGGATTGAAGTTCTTGGAAAATAATTGCCTATTGAAGGAAACAAGTGAAAATTGAAAAAATAATTGAAAAAAAATCGAGAATTATTGAATATTGACTGAAATAATTAAAAATTCAAGTAAATAATTGAAAACTGAAAAATAATTGAAAAAATGAGAATATTTGAAAACTGAAAAAGTAATTGAAAACTGAAAAAAAATAATTGAAAACCCGACAATATTTGAAAATCGAAGAAAATAATTGAAAACTGAAAAAATAATTGAAAAAACGAGAATATTTGAAAACTGAAAAGAATAATTGAAAAAAACCGAAAATATTTGAAAATTGAAGAAAATAGTTGAAAACTGGAAAAACAATTGAAAAAATGAGAATTATTGAATATTGAAGAAAACAATTGAAAATTGATAAAAATATAGAAAGAAGCCGAAAATTATTGAATATTAAAGAGAATATTTGAAAATTGAAAAACATGATTAAAAATTAATTAAAATAATTGTGAATAGAAGAAAATAATTGAGATTTGAAGAAAATAATTGTAAATTAAAGAAAGCAATTGGGTATTCAAATATTGAAAAAATGATTTTCAGGTGAATGAAAGCCGACTTTTTTTATGCTAAAGGGGGCAAAGTAGATAGAAATTCATTCTGAGCGATTTTTAAAGCCGGGGAATTCGCTAAAAAACATTTTATTAGATTTATTTAATAAAAATTGTCCATTTCTTGATTGAAGATTAGGGAATGATTTTAAAGGGTTGTTTTTGATGCTGAAGGGGTTAAGGTAGATAGGAATACATTCAGAGCAATTTTTAAAGCCAGGAAATTCTCTCAAAATTTTTTTATTATATTTGTTTAATAGAAGTTGTCCATTTTTTGTCCTTTAAAATTGGTTAAAACCAGATTGAGGTGTTCATTAAACTAAGAAATTACTGCTGCTTTCGTACAAATGGCAGTAGAGAATGCTACTGTTAAAGAAATTCCTAATAATTAAATTATTGATAAGTTTTAATAAAATAATTTAATAATTTAATATTTTTATATTTTAGTTTTGAATTTTAATAAAAATTATCAATTATATAGACAGGGGCCGCTTTTAATTCCCAATTCGGCCCTGGTTATGAATATTTGAATTTACGACATTTAAGCACATTTACGTCTAAAATCACAAAAATCGTAGTCTTACATTGGAATATTACTACAAGTATAAATTTTTTTTGTAAAATATGGGAATAGCGTTTTTACGTGTTTGGGGTCGCACAGTGGGAATAAAATGGATTTTTCTGTTCAAAATATTTCACAGCCTCTAATTGTTGATCGATTTTCAAATTTTTTTTTAAAATAATTAGAACAAAATCCTGAACAAATTTGAGATCTTCGATTTTTTTTTGTTTAACAAATATTTATTGTTTATTTACAACATTAAAAAAAGATGCTATAAAGTTTTATGTCTTTCTAAATTCATCAATATTCTTTACATTTAACATTATAATACTCTATTAAATTTGTAAATAATAACATTTTTAGTTGTTTAAACAAATAATTGTTGTTAAATATTAATTTTTAAATAATAAGGATAGGCAAAACGAAATTAACTTTAATCTGGAAGTTTTTCAAGATTAATAAAATTTAATCAAAACTACAGTAAAATTATTATTTCAATAGTTTTTTAAATAAATATTTGTTGTTAATTATTACAATTTGTTTCTAATGCACCTAAAAGACAAAGAATTTTTTTTTATTTTGCAATTCAACAAATTTTTATATATTAGTCAGTGTAGGTTAATCAATTTATTATTATTTAAATATTAAAAAAAATCGAAGATCACAGATTTGTTCCGATTATTTAAAAAAAAAAGTTGTAAATCGATCAACAATTAGAGGTTGTGAAATGTTTTGAACAGTAAATTCCACTTTTTTCCGTCTGTGGGTCGCTTTACAAGATTGCGGGCTCAGATTTTAATTTTATCCATATGTAAAACCAATATAGCGGCTTTTTTGCAAAAATGTACCGAAAAATCGACAACTTTTTGTTTTTCAATAATTATTTCTCACTGAAAACATTTTTTTAATGTGCAATTAAGTGTCACAAAATGGTACAAACTGTTGGAAGATTAAAAATATGCATTAGTTGATACATAAAATTCAAGATGGCTGCGTCAAAATGGCGGATATTTTAAAAAAAAAAGTAAAAAATTAATATCTGTTGCACCAATCTTTAAGTTTTATATTAAAATTAATTAAACTTGGTACATAGGGGGTTTTTAGGTCGCAGATTACGAATCTGTTAATATTTTTTTAAAATTCAAAATGGCGAATCCAATCGGGTTGTCTTAATCTCGTAGAAAAAAATTTAATATTAAAATTTCATGTAACATTTGAACTATTTCAATTATCGTCTATCCTGTTTAAATTCTATTAAAAAATATATATAGCCAAGACTTCTAACAAGTAAGTATACATGTAATTTTTCCAGGAGAAATAAAAGTAGACAATTTTCAAAAAGAAGACCTCTAAAGTTTAACAGAGCAATAAAAACTTTTATTTTTCAACTCTAAGGAAAAGTGAATTACTACAACGGGAGAAATGAAGTGAGGGTAATTTTTTTTCCTTCGTAATTCAAAAAATAGGGAGTTTTAAAGCTCCTTTGAAAAAGACATAACGTCTGACTTCTCGTCTACCTTTTCTACTTGTATTCGAAAATATATTCTCCTGTCAGATAAACTTCTTTACCAGTTCCTTCTACACATATATTTTCGAAATATTTAAAATGCATTGGGTCGTAAAAGCGGATTTAAATGGACGCATTAAAATGGAGTTTGTACTTGGGGATAAAAAATAATTTTGAATTATAAACAAGAGGATGTAATCCATGAAATCGGGTCATGATATTCAATATCTTTTTAATTTCATTTCTTCTTATAATTTTATTTCTAAATAGTATTTCATAGTTAAAATCATTAAACAAACGAATTTTTTTGAAAAAAACCTTTTCCGTTGAGAACTTTGAGCTGTTAAAATTTCTCCTTCCTGGTTATTTTAAAAAAGAGAAGAATTACCAGAGGTATCTTGAAAACTATATTAAACTTAATTAGTTCCAAGCCATTATTATTTATATAAATCCCAAACGTCAATTAACTCAAACTTTAATTTTTTCAAACTTGAAAGTTTCAATTAATCAAAGTTGCAATTATTACATGTATATAGTAAAATATTAATTAACAGCAATATCACTGAGCAACTTTACATTGCTGTTCGTTATTCAAAATTATAAATTTTTGGAAATGCAAATAATGAAATATACGAGAATAATTACAAAATGAAAAAGAATATATATATAGGAAAAATGACGAAAATAATTGACAATTAAAAGCGAAATTCGACAAATGGCTAGATAAATACACAATTGCTAAAAATAATCTAAAAAATTAAACAATATACATTCAATTTAAACTAAAAAATTGAAAAATTAAGAAAATTATGGAAATAATTGCTGAAACCAATTGCAAATTGAACAACTGGATTAAAAATCAAAACAAACAAAATTGAAATTAAAGAAAAGAATTTAAAAATTTAGAAAATAATAAAATTTGGAGAAAATAATAAAAACTTGAAGAAATAAATTCATAATTTAAAAATTAAACTGAAATTAACAAAAAATTGATAATAATGGAGAAAAATTACAAAACGTGAAAATAATTCACAATTGAAAACAAAATTCGAAAAATAGCTAGATTAATACACAACAACAAAAAAATGAAAAACTCAAAGAATAATTAAAAAACTTTAAGAGAATAATTGCAAATTAAAAAAATTGTAGGAAATAATTTTAAATTGCGAAAAATAGTTAATAATTAAAAGAAATAATTGAAAAATGAGAAAAATTAAAAAATTGAAGAAAATATCTACAAAATGACTAGGTTAATAGACTACTGAAAAAAATTCATAAAATATATAGCAAAAACTTTAAAATTAAAGAAAATATCTAAAATTGAAAAATGAAGAAAATTATTGGAATAATTGTTGGAAATAATTGTGCATTGAACGAATGGATTAAAAATCGACAAAAATAATTAAAATTGATTAAATAATTGAAGATTTAAAATTTAAATTCAAACTTAAAGAATATAATTAAAAATTGAAAAAAGTATTTCAAAAAAGCCGAAAGTTATTGAATATGAAAACAATTGAAAACTGAAAAATGGAATTGAAATTTGAAGAAAAAATTGAGAATTGAAGAAAATAAAAATTTGAAATTAACGAATCTTATTGATAATGGAGAAAACTAATTGTCGAAAGGCAAGGATTTTAAAGTATTAAAGAAAATAATTGACAATTGAAAAAAAAAATGACTAGAAAAATGCACAAATGAAAAAAATAATTAAAAACGTTGAAAAATAATTCTAAAATTGTAAGAGAATAAATAAAAATTTTAAATATTGTAAGAAATAACTAAAAAATAAAAAAAAAAAATTATAAAATAACAAGAATAATAGCGAAATTGAAGATAATTTCTGAAAAAATAAAGAAAATAATTGACAATTGAAAACAAAATTCGAAAAATGGCTCAATAAATACACAACTGAACAAAATAATTTAAAAAATCAATCTATAAATATTTAATTTAAAAAATAATTGAAAATTGAAAAATTAAGAAAATTATAGAAATAATTGTTGTAAATAATTACGCATTTAACAAATGGCTTGAAAATCGACAAAAATAATTAAAATTTAATTAAATAATTAAAAATTGAAAATTCAAATTCAAGTTTAAAGAATATAATTCAAAATTGAAAAAAGTATTTTAAAAAAGCCGAAAGTTATTGAATATAGAAGAGAACAATTAAAAATTAAAAAATGAAATTGAAATTTGAAGAAAAAATTGAGAATTTAAGAAAACAAAAACTTGAAATTAACGAATCTTATTGATAATGGAAAAAAATAATTAGCGAAAGGCGAGGATTTTAAAATATTAATGAAAATAATTGACAATTGAAAACGAAATTCGAACAATGGGTAGATTAATACACAACTGGAAAACAGAATTTAAAAAAGCAAACTATGAATATTTAATTTAAAAAATAATTGAGAATTGAAAAATTAAGAAAATTATAGAAATAATTGTTGTAAATAATTGTTGTAAATAATTGCGCATTGAACGAATGGATTAAAAATCGACAAAAATAATTAAAATTTATTAATATAATTAAAAATTGAAAAAAGTATTTTAAAAAAGACAAAAGTTATTGAATATAGAAGAAAACAATTGAAAACTGCAAAATGGAATTGAAATTTGAAGAAAAAATTGAGAATTAAAGAAAATAACAATTTGAAATTAACGAATCTTATTGATAATGGAGAAAACTAAGTGTCGAAAGGTAAGGATTTTAAAATGTTAAAGAAAATAATTGACAATTGAAAAAAAAATCAAAAAATGACTTGAATAATGCACAAATGAAAAAAATAATTGAAAACGTTGAAAAATAATTCTAAAATTTTAAGAGAATAAATAAAAATTTTAAATATTTTAAGAAGTAACTAAAACTTAAAGAAAATAATTAATAAATGAAAAAAAAATTGAAAAATAACAAGAATAATAGCGAAATTGAAGATAATTTCTGAGAAATAAAGAAAATAATTGACAATTGAAAACAAAATTCGAAAAATGGCAAAAATGGCAAAATTCGAAATAAATACACAACTGAACAAAATAATTTAAAAAATCATACTATAAATATTTAATATAAAAAATAATTGAAAATTGAAAAATTAAGAAAATTATAGAAATAATTTTTGGACATAATTGCTAATTGAACAACTGGGTTGAAAAAAATTGAATCGAACAAAATAATTGAAATTAAAGAAAAAATTTAAAATTGAAGAATGGAAATAAAATTTTTAAAATATAATTAAGAACTGAAGAGAATAATTAAACAATTGTACTTATAACTAAAAAAGCATATTGATATTCGAAAAAATAATTGAAAATTGAAAAATGTGATTGAAATTTGAAGAAAATAATAAAAAATTGAAGAAATAAACTGTAATTTGAAATAATGGTTTATAATTGAAAAAAGTCAAGTTTTTTGGAATATTGAATATACTTAATTGAAAATTGTAGAATGGAATTGACTTTAGAAAATAATTCATAATTTGAAGAAAATTACAAAATGACGAGAATAATTTAATATAAAAGAAAATAATTGAGAAACGCGCAAAATAATTGGCAATTGAAAAAGAAATTCGAAAACTGTCGAAAATAATCTACAACAGGACAAAATAATTAAAAAAGTTAAAGAATAATTATAAAATTTCAGGAGAATAATTGTAAATTTAAAAAGCGATTGAAAATTATAGAAAAATTTGTAGACTTATTTACACACTAATTTATATCACTTTCTTGAAATATTTAATTATTTTTTCTTGCAATTTTTTCTATTTCAAACAATTTTTTTGGTATGTTATGTTTTATATTGTTTTTCTATATTTTAGAAAATCACTTAGGTAACTTTCATTTATTTTTAAAACTTTTTTTTATGCGTTTAATAATATTTTTTGATTTTTTAGATTCTTTTTTAATTTTATTCTTTTTACAAAAATTACTTCAGTTAATTTCATATAGTTTTATTTTAACAATATTTAGAAAAAAATTTTACTTTTACAGTTATTAATTTTATTTAGGTATTATTATAATTTGGAAGTTGTAAAATATAATTTTTTTCAATTTTATGATTTTTAATATATTTATTTGGTTTTTTGTCATTTATCATAACTTATTAATTTTTATAATTTTTAAAGACTTTTTTCTTCTTTTATTTAATTTTTCATTAATTTGATAATAATAAATTTTCTTATTTGATCAGAATTTCTCTATTTCTTAGAAATATTGGTTTTTTTCTCAAAATTGTTTAATTGTTTTTACTTAATTTTTCATTTCATAAAATTATTACTTTTTGCTTGATTTTCGAAACAAGTTTTTAAAGTATTTTTTTATCTTCAGTAACATTTTTCTGTTTGTTTACTGATTATCTTATTTATTTTCCTAATTTAAAAAAACATGTCCGCAAATATTTTAGCTTTTTCAAAATCATTTTTTCCTCTCTGTTTTAATGTCAATTTTTTTTTTAAAAAACCTTCACTGTTTATTGCGTAATATTTTGATTTAAAAAAATCAAGTCAATCTTCCTTAAAATGTTCAATATTTTATAATTTATATTTTGTTACGATTCTTTAAACATTTTCTCCATTGTTTAAATTATTATTCGCTAGACATTCTGATAAGATAAAAATTCAGAAACTTTTGTATCTTTTAGGGGGCCCTGAAATTTTCTTGTGCTTCAGGACCGTGACAGCCTTGATTCGGCCCTGAGAATTACTATCCTTGAATAACAGTTTCTAAACAACCGTCCGGTAAATTAATTTAATATTGTTGTAAAAGCTGTATTATATTACAATTTAAATTATATTAAATTGTTTTTTAAATTTGTAAAACCGTTTTTTTAATTAATTAAAATATAGTAATTTTGCACGTTTTTACTCTTTCTAGTTATTGTTTAAAATTCTGGTACTTTTTTTAATTATCATTTTTTAATTTTAGTCGTTCTTTAATTTTTTTAGTAATTCATTTTCAGTTTATACTTTTTTTTTAATTTATCACTCCTACATCAATTACTTGTTACTTTATTATATTTTATTTCTTTTTGTTATTTTTAATCAAGTTCCAGTTATAATTTTATTTCCTAGTCTTTTTTCTTCCCTTTCTAGTTATTTTTCAAAACATTCTAGTAGTATTTTGAATATTAACTCTAGTAATTCTCCTCAACTTATAATTATTTTCTTCTCGTTCTAGCAATTTTGTTACTTTATAGTAATTTTTCTTTATTTTTCAGTTCATTTTCTTTAATTTCTTACCCTTTTGTTCTTCATAGTAATTTTTCTTCCTTCTCTGGTTATTAATACTTAATCAACTTCTAGTTCTTATTTTACATTCTGGTTATTTCTTGTATTTTCTAGTTAGTTTTTTGATGTCGAAATATTTTTTTGCTTCTACTTTTTATTCTTTCCTTATTTCTAATTGTGTTTTTCTCTATCTTAATTATTTTTACATTTTCCAGAAAAGTTCTCTGATTTTCTAGTTACTTTCTAATAAATCCTTGTAATTTTAACTTTAATCTCGTATTTGGAACTTTCTAGTAATTTTTTCACTATCTATAGTAATTCGTCTCTATACTTTCGTTCTCTTTCTTTTTCTTCTTTCACTTCTTTTAATTTTATAGTTATTTTTTCATTTTCTAATTAATTTAAATCAACTTGTTGTTATAATTTTCAGTTGCTTTAGGTCAAATTTTTTTCTAATGGAAAAAAATATATATGTATTAGTGCATTATTTCTCTAAAATTTCTTATGCCAAACCTGTAAAACTGTGATTTTAAAAACATTTCTAAAAGCATAAATTTCCTTTCTGTAAAAGTTGATTTAAACTCTGAATTATTTTTACAAAAAAAATGTCCATACAATTTTGAAACTAATTTGTATTTATCTTGATTCTGGTTCACTCTAAAAGCGCTGTCGGAAATCTCCACTTCCTCTGCTTTCATTTTATCTCAGCGTGAACCATTGTGTCTTTGAAACCAAAGGAAGGGTCACATAATGTATTATCTATGGTTTAGTGAATATACACACATAAAATGAAGTGCGTCAGTTGGTATTATAAACTATAATTTAGTTCACTAATTGTAAGTTATCATTTTCACTAAAATTTTAGTTATATGCATTCACTTTCTTTATAAAAGAGTCAATCACTATATTTCCTTGCAGCTTAAGTTAAATTTCAAAATCAAGAAAAATAATGACAATTATTTAAAATTAGAAAATGGAATAAAATTCTTAAGAAATAATTCGAGAAAGTGAAAGAAAGAATTTATTAGTATATTTTTTCTCTACTAATGCGAAGCTGATTTTCTTAAAATAAAATCCATGTTTCACCACTTCAAGTGGAATAATTTAAATCACAATTTCCATAATTTCAGGAGAAATCAGTTAAATTTCGCTGGAGTTTGAAAAATAAATATTTTCACTGAAAAATTGAATTGACGTTGATCGATGGAGCTTGTATTCAATGCTTTCAAATTTTATTTCTAGTAATGATTGAATTATAGTAACTACGTTTTACATTTAAAACATATAAATTGTTAAAATGTATATGTATCTTTTTTAGAATTTTTTAACATATATTTGCAATTAATCCATCAAATTTTTATAATTAATTATAAACAATGAGGGTCTCGAAGTATTACTCTTTTTTACTTTATTGATATTTTTTTTAACAAGGCTACTTTTTTACTTTGTTGATACTTTTTTTTTAAACAAGGTTACTTTCTTACATACTAATTTTGGCCAAACTAAATACTAATTTTTTTGAAGAAATAATGTTAAACAATTGACAGGATCTGAGAATTGTATTCTTTTAAGTCAATTTATTGTACCTCCTATTAATTTTTAAAAATGTCTTGGTAAGTATCTCTTACTCTTCTTTATTTTTCTTCAATTTCAAATAATTTTACTTTATTTAATCATTCCTTTCTCTTCAATTTCTAATTCTATTTTATCTTTCTAATGAAAACTTGCAGTTAATTTTTCACTTTCTAGTAATTTTTGTTCATTTTTTTGTTATCTTCTTTTGATAACAAGATTTTTTACATCACATTTCATTTTTTCAAATTGACTAATTATTATTTGTAACCAAACTTCAGTTACTTTCTTCATTTACCTACTAATTATTTTTCCCATTTTCTAGTTTTTTAATAATTTTAATTAATTATTCACTTTAATCTCTCTAAAACCGAACTAGTGGAAATTTACTAAGAGTAAGAAACAACTAATTTTTAGTAGAAAACTACCAATTCAATAGTTAAATTTCAATAAATGTCAATAAACCGTAGACGTTTTATCTCTATTATAATTAGTAAAAAATAACTAATTACTAGTAGTAAACTACCAGTTGAATAGTCAAATTAAACTAATTATTAGTTAGAAAACGAATTCAATATTCAGTAGATAGAAGTCTGCGTTAATATTTTAGTTGTGTAACATAACCTATAAATAATCTTAATTAATGAATAAGTCAATTTTTACTAATATATCAGTAGAAGTATTACTATTTGATATAGTAACCGTAACTACTATGAAGTAGTAGTGACTACGAAATTAATAGTTTTTGACTAATTGAGATGTAGAGAGAAGGATACACATTTTTTAGTATCATTTACTACACATTGAAGACTGCTAATAATATTTTTAAATACGATTTTTAAGGGCATGTGGTAGAGAATAACGTTACTGGTATAAACAAAATTGGTCCGTAAACTTTCTTCTAAAATCAGTGGCGCCCAATCGGCTGGAGGATGGTAAAAAATATAAATAAAAAATTTAATTTTACGTAACAAAACCATGAACTTACGTACATATGGACTATGGTTAATTTGATTTTAATATAATGGTAAACCTAATATTTAATCCCGTAGCTGTTTTTTAGTTAGAATGTCTTTGAAATATAGGTTTTCAAATTCAAGTATAACCATAAATTATTAAATAATAATATTTTTAATCATTAATAATATGTTTGTATAAAAATCCAAGAGTACCCTATTGGAAATAACAAAATGAACGTAATTCTGGCCAAGGGCCAGAATCTTTTCACTGTTGTTGGTTATTTAAAACTATATAAATATTAAACTAAAATAATTTCAAATTAAAAAATTAAGGAAATTGTAGGAATAGCTGTGGGAAATAATTGTAAATTGAATAATTGGATTGAAAATCGAAGAAAATAATTTAAAATTCAAGAATATCACTGAAAATTGAAAAATGTAATTGTAATTTAAAGATTATAGTTAAAAATTTACAAAAGTTATTGAAAAAAGGCGAGAATTATTAAATATAAGAGAAAATATTTGAAAACTAAAGAACCGAATTAAAAATTGAATAATTGGTTAGAAAATTGAACGAAATTATTGAACAATTGTATTTAATATTAAAGAAACTAATTGATACCCGAAAAAATGATTGAAAAATGGCGAGAATTTTTGAATAGTAAAGAAAATACATATAATTGGAATTTAAAGAAAATAAATAAGGATTGAAGAAAATATTTGTAGAATTAAACAATTGAATTACAATTTAAAAACTATTTTTTATAATTGAATAAAATAACTGGAAAAAGCCGAGAATTGTTTAAAATTGAAAAATCAAATAAAAATCGAAAAAGTAATTAAAAATTTAAGAAAATAATTGAAAAATTAAGAATGGAATTGAAATTTTATAGAAAATTAAATTAAAATTAAAATTATTGTTATTATCGATTATTTATAATTTAAGTGTACTTCAATTAATGTTACGAAAATTTTCTTTACAACGGTTTCATTATTAATATTTTGTATTAAATTTTTTTTACTACATTTCACTTTCACGGTTTTTACTTAGAATTATATTAATACAACACTACATGTCATTTTATATAATAACTGTTATATTTTGTTATCTTTATAATATAACTTTTTATTGTTAGTTACTTTCCTTCGAGACATAATTTATACTCTTATATTCACTGTTAATTAATATCTATTACACTTTCCACTTTTGTACTTCAATTTTCAATTACACCTCAATTAATTTTATATATATTTATTTAAATAAACACAACTTTAAACTCAATTGTACAAATTATTTACAGATTTAATAAATTCACTGAAGAAGGCACACATTTGATGCCGAAACGTTTGAAATAAAGATTTGATTTTCTTTTTCCACGGATCCTAAAGCCAATATACCATTTTTAACATTATTCTATAAAATAACTGGAAAAAGCCAAGAATTGTTTAAAATTGAAAAATCAAATAAAAATCGAAAAAGTAATTAAAAATTTAAGAAAATAATTGAAAAATTAAGAATGGAATTGCAATTTTATAGAAAATAATTAAAGAAGACGAAAATTATTAAATATGGTAGGAAATTATGTGAAATTGCAAAAAATAATTGAAAATAGAGTAAAATATCGGATTTTTGAAAAAATAATTGTAAAAAACATAAAATTATTGAATATGGAAGAAATAATTGACAAATGATAATATTTATTGAATATTGTAAAAAATTCAAAAAGGCCAGAATAATGGACACAATTTAAAAGTAATTAAAAAATTAATGAATAATTATACAATTTTAATATAAAAATAATTAAAAATAACTGAGAATTATCCCCACAAAAAAAAAAGTGTCATGTACTTTTGACCGGAATACCCTAGCCCTATGTATTTTGAAGCGCTGAACACGAATCCGAAGTCCATTTTGCTCCATCACGTCAGGATTTTTTTCTAACCTCAAAAAACATGTCGAATTTTGAGAGGTAGGCGATTTTTTAAAAAAATTTATGGATTTACTTCAAACATGGTATCTGGGGGTTTTTTGGGTCGCTGATTACGAATCTGAAGTTAGATTTTCAAAATTCAAAATGGCGGATCCAATATGGCGGACGAATTTTGAAAAAATTTGAAGATTTACTTCAAACTTGGTATCTGGGGGTTTTTTGGGTCGCTGATTGCGAATCTGACGTCATATTTTCGAAATTTTTATGAAATTTGGTATCTTCAGGTTTTTAAGTTGCTGAGTGTGATTTCGAAGCGAGTTTCTCACATTTTCAAATATGACTTCTATTACAATTTTATCATAAAATATTCCTTGGTAACAGATTGGATATGTTTGGTGCAGAAGCCAAATAAGAAAGTACATTGTTCCATTCTGCATCTTATTCCTGATAAATCTTCAAATTTTTTCAAAATTCGTCCGCCATATTGGATCCGCCATTTTGAATTTTGAAAATCTAACTTCAGATTCGTAATCAGCGACCCAAAAAACCCCCAGATACCAAGTTTGAAGTAAATCTTCAAATTTTTTCAAAATTCGTCCGCCATATTGGATCCGCCATTTTGAATTTTGAAAATCTAACTTCAGATTCATAATCAGCGACCCAAAAAACCCCCAGATACCAAGTTTGAAGTAAATCCATAAATTTTTTTAAAAAATCACCTACCTCTCAAAATCCGACATGTTTTTTGAGGTTAGAAAAAAATCCTGACGTGATGGAGCAAAATGGACTTCGGATTCGTGTTCAGCGCGTCAAAATACATAGGGCTAAGGTATTCCGGTCAAAAGTACATGACACTTTTTTTTTTGTGGGGCTGTGATTATTGAATACTGGAAAAAATAATTAAAAATTGATGCATAGAATTAAGCAAAATAATTCAAATTTAAATGAAATTGAATAAAGCCAAGAATTATTATTGAATATTGAAGCAAATAATTTGAAATTGAAGGAAATCACTGAAAATTGAAGAATGGAATTGAAAGTTAAAGATTATAATTTCAAGTTCAAAAAATTTATTGAAAAAAGTCGAGAATTATTGAATATAGAAGAAATTAATTGAAAACTGAAAAATCGAATTGAAATTTGAAGCATATAATTAAAAATTAAAAAAGCAATTGAAAAAAGCCGATAATAATTGATTATTGATAATTTAATTAAAAATTAAAGAAAAAAATTGAAAATTGAAGAAAATAATTTAAAATTTCATTAAAATAATCGTAAATTAAATTTTCAATGAAATTTGAAGAAAATAATTGATAGTTCAAAGAAAAATTAGAAATATAATTAAATATTGAAATAAGTAATTGAAAAATTGAATGGTGAATTCTTGAATATAGAAGAAAATAATTGAAAACTGAAGAATGGATTTGAATATTGAAAAAAATAGTCGTAGAATTAAACAATTGAATTGAAATATTTGAACAATATTTATGATTGAAAAAAGACAGAAATTACTAAATATTGAAGAATTAATTGAAAATTAAAAAGAATAATTATAAAATACCGACAATAATTTGATATTAAAGAAAGTAATTGAGATAAGTATGGAAAATATTTGACAATATTGAAAAAAATTCGATAATTGTTGAGAATATTTGACAATTGAAAAAACATCGATAATTGTTGAGTATTTTTGATAATTGAAAACAAATTTTAAAACTGTTGAGAATATTAGACAACGGAGCAAGGTAATTTAGAAAATTTAAGAATAATTGTAAAATTTAAGGAGAATAATTGTAAATTGAAAACTGTTTAAAATTTAATAAAAAATTATAGATTTATTGAATAATGAAATTAAAATTACAACTATTAGTTATAAATTTAAATGTTGATCAATTCAAAGGCATTTTTAAAAAAGTAGTTGACTCATTATTACTCTCCAAATTTTGAATCAGTGAGAATTTAGCCTACAAATCAGTGAAATTTCACTGACTTAAATTTAGAGAGTATAGATAATTTTATTATGTAAACCTTTTTTTTTTTGCTTGTCAAAATTAGGGTTCATGAAAGGGGGGTGGTTATCCTGGAAATGGGTCTGGCCCCCCTGCTAGAAATCCAATGGGCGCCACTGTCTAAAATACGAATGATTTTGATACTGAACTTTGTAGAATTACTTAAAATATCATTAAGAAGGTCTCTCTAACCCAAGTTTGATTGAATTTTGCTTTAAAATTAATTTTTTATCATTTCCAAATATCAGAGAATTTTTTTAATAATTAATTTTATGGCAAAATTTAAACAAACTTGGGTCAGAAAGACATTCCTAATGATATATTTTAAGTAATTCGACAAAGTTTGGTGTGAAAATATTTCTTACTTTAAGAGAAAGTTTACGGAAAAATTGTACTTATACCAGTGACGTCATTCTCCATTATATGCCCTTCAACAAGTCAAATAACTTTATTAGGAATCGTCTTTGATAAAAAGTTGTTGGTTAACACGACTCACTCATCTGTCAATATTTTAAAATGAAATCAAGACTGTTTTTTACATTCTTTTTTTTAATGTAATTTGCTTTAGTTTATTGGTTCTACCTGGAGTGTTTTCGAAGCTTTTCGTGATGAGAATTTTCGATTTCACAGCCACCATCCGATAAAGCTCGAGTCGTTTGTCTAGGTGAAGGTGGTGCAGTGTGAGGAGAATGACCGGGTAAATTCGTCTGAGGACTGGGTAGAGAGCTGCTGTTTCCCGGTTGAATGCCCAGCATACAGTATGGATCACTGTAACCTTGGAAAAATTTGCACATTTACGATATCTCGTTTTAGATCCATTTTCATCCTAACTTTATACACAAATTTTTATTTTTAACAATTAAATTTAGTTTTGACATGACTGTTTTTGGAGTGTTACGAGTGTGTCACATTTTACAAAAAAAAAAAAAAAAAATATGTAACATGTTACTAAGAAAGGAATCTAAGAAGCAAACATTTTTAGGTTATGCTCAGTGATAGTTCAAAACTTTCTTTTTAATGTTGCATATAATCAAAATCAGTTTTTATTGATTATTTTGGATGAAATAAAGACTTAAACATCAATGGCTTATGTTGAGAACATTGATTCTCTTTGGGTATTATCATTCTAAAAATCACAAATATAACCTAACATTTTTTGCTTCTTAGGTCCCTTAATTTCTTTTTCAGTGCTTTATTTTAAATTGAAACACAACTTTAAAAACTTCAAATTCTGATTATATGCTTGGCAATAATTTTTAAAAAATCTGTAAAAAAACAAGGTTAAAGTACAAAATTAAAATTAATAATAAAATAACATGTGAGAGGAAAATAAAATAAATTTCCATTAAATGTGAAATGGATTGTGATAAATTTAAAAATAATTTTATAAATGCATTTGACCATAAATACGGAAGTATAAATTTGCACAATTTGTGTAACAATTATTTCATAAATAGGTTGTATCATGAAAATTTACGTTTTCCAGTGCATTGGCTTTCAAAGAGTTGTGCATGAATATGTCAAGTTAAAAATAACGCGTCAAGTCAATTGACTCAGTGACGTCCAAATTTCAACAAATAACGCTGAAAATTGATAATTGAATCGAACAGTGTTGTTAAAGCTTAGATTTGCAGTCATTTGTTATTTATGCGTTCGTTATAACTCGCTTCTGAATGGCAGCAATCTTTCATTTTGTAACGCTCATGATTTATTTTTTTCACTAAAAGCACTTTTCAATAAAAGTAATTTCATTATTTTGTACTGTTTTGTAAAATTCAATTCTAGGGTTTCGAGCGACTTTTGAAAAAACTATTCAAGGTTTTCAAGGTAAAAGAAAAATTATATCGAGATTGATTTTTTAGGTTAAAATGGACTTTTCGGTTATTACAAACTTTTTTCCAAATAAATTTAGATTTGATTAAGGTTTAAATAAACTTCAGATTGAATGATGATCTATAAAGAATCATTTTAAAAAATAAGTTTAATTATTATAAAAATCAGTTTCATGATTCAAAATTCATAAAAAATGACATATCTCAACACATCATTTATCAATTCTCTAAAAGCTTTTAAAAGATTCAAACAAAATTTACAGTTTCTGGGTAAATTTTAAATTTAATCTTGTTATTATATTTTATGCATAAAATAAATTGAAACAAATAAATCTTTGGAATCATTTCTTTTTAACAAAATTTTACTTAAGCAAAAATTTATTAATTTAGAAAAATTTGAAACACGGAAAAAAAACGCCATTTCAACCTTAATAGCACATTTTTAATTACAATTTTTAAATAAATATTAAAATATTCATCAAAATCTTTATTAAAAATGAATTCTACGGTGATTCATAATGGCATGTGTATAAAATAAATATATTTTAAAAATATGCTAGCAATATCATTCAGATTAAAGTCAGTGAAGTTACCCAGCTGAATATACTTTTAAACTAGAGTAAATAATTGGAAACATTAAGGAAAATAATTGAATTTGAAGAGAAAATTTGAAAATGCAGAGTATAAATAAAAATTTAAAAAAATAATAGAACAATTATTACAAAATCTCATTAAAGTTTTAATTATAAATGAAATTAAATTAAATTATAAATGAAAATTACAGAAAATTGGAGAAAGATGGAAAATTGAAAATTTTTGACCTAATACTAAAAATAATTCTGTATTGATAAAATTAATTGAAGAATTAAGGAATATGATTGCAATTTAAAGAAAATAATTAAAAATTGTAGAAAAAATCTTAACATATGGAAATGTTTAACAACATTATTAAAACATAAAAAAGTAATTGACAACAGAAAAAAATTATAAATAATAGAACAATAATTACAAAATGTCATTAAAGTTTTAAAATTATAAATGAAAATTACAGAAAATTGGAGAAAGAAGAAAAATTAAAAAATTTTGATGTATATAATACTAAAAATAATTCTGTATTGATAAAATTAATTCAAGAATTAAGGAATATGATTGTAATTTAAAGAAAATAATTAAAAACTGTAGAAAAAATCTTAACATAGGTATGGAAATGTTTAACATTATTAAAACATAGAAAAGTAATTGACAACTGAAAAAAATAATTTATTAAATATAATTAAAATTGAAAAGAGATCTATTATAAATAATAAAGAGTAATAAAGATTTTTAAATAGTAATAATAATTAAAGAAAATAAATTAATATTTTGTAAAAAAATAAATAATTGGATTTTAAAAACTAAAGGTTATAAAAGTAAAAAATGCACAATATAATTGTTAATTGAAGGAAATAATACAAAATTAAAGTAATTAATTGAAAATAGCATTCGTAATTGAAAATTTAAAATAATAATTGAAAACGGAAGAGAAGAATTGCAAAAATTGAAGAAATAAATTGAAAGTAATATTTGTAATTAAAAATTGAACAAAAGAAAAGAATTAACAAATTGAAGAAATTAATTGAAACTTTAAGGAACTTGAATTTGTAATATTTCAAAAAATTAATTGAAAATTGAAGAAATTAATTTTAAAAATGCGAATATAATTGACAGTTCAAGGAAAGAATTGAAAAAGTGGAAAATATTTAATTGAAAATATAAAACAATAAAAAAAAATAAGAATTGGAAAATTAAAAAAATATTGAAATTTGAACAAAATAATTAAAAAAAATAGAATATTGTTTACATTTCAAGGTAAGGAATAAACTGTATTGAAATAATTGAAACAAAAGAATACAATTTTACAATTAAAGATTAAAACTAGGTGAGAATTATGTCCATTTCATGGACATTTCGCTTCCAAGTAAGCAAAATAATTTGCTTCCTCATAAAGGAAGCAAGAAATTAATAATATATAAGTTAATTGGGGAAGTTGTTAAAAATAAAAATTTTAATGCAAAAAAATGTCAAAATATGAATTATTTTACGAATCCTTGATCAATTATAAAAGTTATATAGGTCAATCGATTCGTTTTGAGATAAGGAATATGATTTTTGTATTCATTAAGTTGTATTTTTAGAATAAAAAAATTTTTTGGCAAAAAACGATTTTTTTTTATGAAAAAAGGTGCTCAAAAAAATTTGGTTGGGTATTTTCAAAAATCCTTGTGTCCAAATTTAGATATTCATGAGCTTAATAAGTCATCTAAATTTTATTGGAATCCGTTAAAGCGTTCTCGAGATATCTTGTACACAAAAAACGCTATACACACACACACACACACATACATACACACACACACACACACACACACATACATCTGGACATTTGCTTAGGAATGAAAATTTTCGCTTTTTAGATGAAAATGAGTCGATTTAGACTATTTTTGGAAAATCGAAAATTTTAACGATCACAAAGCTTCCTCTATGAGGAAGCAAAATGAATATAAATTATAACAATTAAAATATTGAAAAATAAAATTAAAATTTGGCACAAAAATAACAAAAAATTGAAGACATTGAATGAAATAAGAAAAAAATTATTAAGTTAAATAAAAAATAATTAAAATAATTAAGTATGGGTGAAAGTGTTTGAAAAACTAAAGGATATATAATAGAAATTTGAAGAAAATAATATTTGAAAAAATTAGAGTATATCTTAGATATAGAAGAAAATATTTAAAAATCCAGGAAAATCATTAGTAAAAATTGAAAAATATACAATTGACAGTTTAAAAAAATAAATAAAATTTTTAAAATACAATGGAGTCAATAAAACTATATATTTTTAATATTAGAATATGAAAAATATATATATTTAAGCGCTAATATTGAGAATATTGAAAAATATAATTCAAATTTGCAGGAAATAGCTCAAGTTTAAAAAAAATTAACAGAAAAGAGAAGAAAAGAATTTTAAAATGACCAAGTCAAGTACAAAATAATAAAAACAATATTAAGGGCTGAAAAAGTTGAATTGAATTGAATTTATAATCAATGCAAATACAAAATAATAGATGTTTGAATGAAATACAATTTTTATAAATATAAAAAAATTAATGACAAAATTTGAATGTTGAAATATGTTAAAAGTAAAAATAGAATCAGAAAATGAAGAAAAAACGCCATAAAATGAAGAAAAATTACTATAAAGCAAAAAATATACTAAAAAAGAGTTTCTGATATTTTTACTAATACTCAGAATTATAATTAACAAATATTAAAAATTTACTGGTTTAGTTGAAAAATACCTTTAAATATCACTAAAATTGAGATAAATAACTAAATTTTTTAATTCAAAAAACTAAAAAATTTTTGGTTTTCCTTTTGTTGTCTAAGCTTTCTAATAATTTTTTCATTCGTTACTTCCTTTATTTAAAAAATAACTTTTTACTTTATAGAATTTTTCCAATTTTTATTGTTTGCAATTTTGTATTTTTCTCTCTTCAAATTGTCTTTTTTATTTTTAATGTACTTTTTCACTATTACTAGTAAATTTTTAATGGTAGTTTTATTTATTTTCTATTTTCTTCTATTTTCTAGGAAAAATAACAAAAAAAAATTGCTCGGTATACTTTTTCACTTGTCTTTCTAGTAATTTTTATTCATTATATAGATTTTTTCATCAATTTATTGTTGATTTTCTATTCATTCAATTCTTCTTCCAGTGGTTTTTCTTTATTTTCTCATTCTTTTGTATAACCAATTATTTGTTGCTTTTTATTTATTACTTCGAATTTCTTCAAAAAATTAAAAATCATAATTTTTAATAACTTTGCAAGGTTCAACATGTCAAGGGATTTATTAACATCTTTTTTAATTTTCCCTATTTCGACATTTATGTCCTTTTATTACATTAAATTATTATTATATTTTGGCCTCTCACAATTTCACTTACAAAACCATGTAAAAATTAAAAAATAAACAATTTTCTTGTATTCATAATAAGTAATGTTTTTTAATAAATCATTTTTAAAAATTCTCACCATTTGCATCCTTAGCCTCGAGGCCTTCCGCTTCTACTACTAAAACGTTGAGGACAACTATTGGTGGCTGAAAACAAGAAAGATAACTTTTCGACTTTTTGACAAAAAACAAAAAGAATAATAATACAAGGAAACCAGATTTATTGATTCATTTATATTAAGAACTTCTTTTTGTCACAATAATTATCAAATTAAAAATACTTTCGCGCATGCACAAAGAGTAATGAGATTTTTGCGAGATAAATTTATTTCAAGCATGTTTTTAATTTATACCAAGAAATACGTTTCCTGCAGTGATTAAAAATGTTAAAATTATTTTTTACCTTTTCTTCGGAAGCAATATTTAAAAATCGCCTATGCTGATCCTGTGGAACACTAAAAGCTTCTTGGGCATATCTGTAAAGGTCTTCTTTGTATTGGACATAGGGACCTGTACTGGCTCCTACTCTATTGGCGATTGTGTAAAGAACTTCTCTGTACAGTTGCTCCATCTGCAAGAATAACAAAAAATTAGATAATTAACGAGAAAAGATCAAACGAAAAATAATTCTTTGTAACATGTGAGACCCTGCGGCAGGTAAATCAACATAACAAAATTTGGCCTCTGATGTCTCAAAAGAAAATTTACTTTTTACAACCTTATTAGAAGTTTTATGAAGTATAAAGCAAGTTCCAGTTGCTCATATATAATTCATTTCGTTTCGAGAATTTAATTAAATCAGTAATTAGTTGCTAATTTTTATTAATTTTTCTAATCTGATTATAAGTTTGTTTTGTTAAATGGAGACTAGGGTAGTTTGGAACAGAAGGTTTAGAGTTTCTCGGAAAGTTGTTCTCTAATGCCGAAAATTACAGGCTTAACTTTATATATTAAATTCGCTACGTATTTCGAAATAATTGCGAAATTATACTGCAAAACTGAAGATTGAATGTACATATTTAATCTGAAAATATAGATTTGTGCATTTTTTTTAAAGGATTTTACAACAAACTTTTTGTTAAAACTATAAGAAAACGAACTTTTAATAAAGTAACTGAAGAAGCATTTTAAAAATTACTTTATTTTTTAAATATTCAACTGTTTCCCAGTAATTCTGTTTTAAAGAAGCTTTAACTTGAACTAACTTTTACATTTGCTTGAGAAACGCTTCGATTTGAGATAAATTTTATTTTTGGAAAAAAGTCCAGGAAAATTGCATGCTTGAAGAATTTTATTCCTGAAAAGATTAGTAATACTTTTTGAATTATTTTTCGAGTCGCAAAATAAATTTTGTTGTTCTACGTGATGAGAAGCTCGAAATTTATGGTAATTAAAAGAAAATTTAAAAAGAAGAATTTTTCAATTAAAAAATAAAATAATTAAATATATTCGTACTTTAATTGCAGCGACAAAAATGACAAAGTCTAAATAAAGTTTAAGAGTCTATCTCGAGCGCAAAATAGAGTATTCGCCAATCACGGCGCGCTTCGTTCTGCGCAGTCGCAGCGTCAAGTATAAATAGACGAGCTTCGTGGACCAAACGGCAGATCGTACTGAGCAGTGAACCGAGTCGGATCTACTCATGATACTTTAAAAATCTTTCTCATCAGAAAAGTTCAATTGTTATGAAATAAATAAACTAGCTACTTGACTAAATACAAACACAGGTGTGAATTTGCAAGCTTTTTATGAGGAAAATGAAGGTCTAATTTATGTATCCACCACATTGTAACGATAAATTATTCGTTTCATAATTTTACTGCAAAATAAACACTATTTTACTTTATATAATTAAAATTTTGTATACAGGGCCGCATCAATGCTGTCAAGGGCCTGAAACACAAAAAAATTTGAGGGACCCCCTAAAAGATACAAAAGTTTCTGAATTTTTATCTTATCAGAGTGTCTAGCGAATAATCATTTAAACAATGGAGAAAATTTTTAAAGAATCTTAACGAAATGTAAAAAAATTAAATTTTACATAAATTACAAAATTTTATGTAAATCAGTATTATGAATGAACAGATAAGAAAGTTAAGGATAATTTACATTGAAATGGGAAAATTAAAGCAAACAGATGTAAAACAAAATAAATAAATATTTCGAAAGTAAAAAAGTTTAAAAAATCAATGAAAGTAAAAGAAAGAAAATTAAGAAATATGGTAAAATAAAGTTAAAATATTTACGGGCATGTTTTTTTTAAATTAAGCAAATAAATGAGATAATCAGTAAAAAATGTTACTAATGACAAAAAAATACACTTCAAAAACTTGTTTTGAAAATCAAGCAAAAAGCAATAATTTTTTTTAAATGAAGAATTAAGTAAAAATAATTAAACAATTTTAAAAAAAATCACAATATTTCTAAAAAATACAGAAATTCTGATCAGATGAGAAAATTTATTATATTTATTATATTAGCGCCTAGGCGCAAAAGGGCAATTTTTTCTCACTTGTATGCCCGTACACTGTTGTTAAATAAATAAATAAATAAATAAAGATCAAATTAACGAAAAATTAAATAAAAGAAAAAAAATCTTTAAAAATTATAAAAATTAATAAGTTATGACAAATGACAAAAACCAAATACATATTTTAAAAATCATAAAATTAAAAAAAATTATATTTTCCAACTTCCAAATTATAATAATAATAAATAAAATTAATCACTGGAACAGTAAATAAATTTTTCTAAATATTGTTAAAATAAAACTGTAAAAAATTAAGTAACGTAGTTTTTGTTAAAAGAATAAAATTATAAAAAAATAAAAAAGTATCTTTAAACGCATAAAATTTATTTTTTCAATTTTTGATTACTTATTGTTAAAAGAATAAAATTATTTTTATTCTTTCATTTTCTTTTTTCTTTCAATTTTTGATTAGTTTTTGTTAAAAGAATAAAATTATAAAAAAATAAAAAAGTATCTTTAAACGCATAAAATTTATTTTTTCAATTTTTGATTACTTTCTTTAAATTTCAATCACATTTTTCAATTTTCAATTATTTTTTCGAATATCAATATGCTTTTTTAAATTTAAGTACAATTGTTCAATTATTCTCTTCAGTTCTTAATTATGTTTTAAAATTTTAATTTCCATTCTTCAATTTAAAATTTTTTCCTCAAATTCAATTATTTTGTTTGATTCAGTTTTTTTCAATCCAGTTGTTCAATTAGCAATTATTTCCAACAATTATTTCTATAATTTTCTTAATTTTAAAATTTTTAATTATTTTTTAAATTAAATATTTATAGTTTGATTTTTTAAATTATTTTGTTCAGTTGTGTATTAATCTAGCCATTTTTTGAATTTTGTTTCAATAGTCAATTATTTTCTTCATTTTTCAGAAATTATCTTCAATTTTGCTATTATTCTTGTTATTTTTCAATTATTTTTTCCATTTTTAGTTATTTCTTACAATATTTAAATTTTTATTTATTCACTTAAAATTTTTAAATTATTTCTCAACGTTTTCAATTATTTTTTTCATTTGTGCATTATTCTAGTCATTTTTTGGTTTTTTTCAATAGTCAATATTTTTCTTTAATATTTTAAAATCCTCGCCTTTCTCCAATTATTTTTCTCCATTATCAATAAGATTCGTTAATTTCAGATTTTTATTTTCTTCAATTCTCAATTTTTTTTTCAATTTCAATTTCATTTTTCAGTTTTCAATTGTTTTCTTCTATATTCAATAACTTTCAGCTTTTTTCAAATACTTTTTTCAATTTTTAATTATATTCTTTAAATTTTAATTTAAATTTTCAATTTTTAATTATTTAAATAAATTTTAATTATTTTTGTCGATTTTTAATCCATTCGTTCAATGCGCAATTATTTCCAACAATTATTCCGATGATTTTCTTCATTTTTCAATTTTTAATTAAGTTCTTTCAATTTAAAGTTTTTGCTATATATTTTATGACTTTTTTCAGCAGTCTATTAATCCAGTCATTTTGTAGATATTTTCTTTAATTTTTTAATTATTCTCATATTTCAATTATTTTAATTACTAGCAAAATAAAACGCGCGCTAGCGCGCGATTAGTTTTTCATACTTTTTAGAAATTATAAAATACAATAATAAATATAACAAATCGGTAAATAATATTCATCTAATAAGAAGAAATTAATATTTTAAATATAATATTTAAAAATCAATTAATGTATAAATAAAACAAATATTTATTTAGGACAAAATTTATAATATTTTAGAATTAAAAAGAATTGCATAAAATAATTGAAATTAAACCAAATAATTGCAAATTTTGGAAATTAATTGAAAAAAATAATGAAATCAATTAAAAATTGGAGAAAGTAATTTAAACAATCATAAAGATTTTTTAAACTTAAAGAAAATAATTTAAATTTGAGAAAAATACTTGAGAATCTTAAAAGTAAAATAAAACAAAATTGAATAATAAAAAACTAGAGAAAATAATGGAAAATTGAAAAAACATGGTGAAAAATTGAGATAAATAAATAAAAATTTAAAAAAAGAATTTAAAATTTATGAAAATAATTAAACAAATTACATAAAATATTTTAAATAAAAGAAGGTTAAACAAAATTTGAGAAAAATACTTAAAACTTTCAGAAGTTTATTGAAAAAAAAAAGAAAATAATTAAAAATTAGAGAAAATAAATGAAAAAAGATAAACATAATTTAAAATTGAACAGAACAAGTTTTAATTAGAGAGAAATAAGTAAAAACTTTTTGGCAATTATGAAAAAGAACGAGAAAAAAAACGAAAGTAATTGAAAATTGAAGAAAATAATATAAAAAATATTATAAATAATGAAATAATTGAAAAGTCAGATAAGTAGTTAAAAAATTTTGAAATTATGAAACAAATGTAAAGAATTGAAAATTGAAGGAAATAAATTTTGGAAAATAATTGAAAAATGTTTTTAAATTTTATAACTTGCCGAAAATCATTAAAATATTATACAAACAATGATAAGTTGTATATAATAAATGATATTTAAGTGAGTTAATTGAATAAACTACAGATTTTTTTTAAATAAAGAAAAAATTATTGAAATTTGAAAAAAATACATGAAGATCTTAGAAATCAATTAAAAAAAAAAACAACTAAAAATTGGAGAAAAGAATTGAAAAAAAAAAGCTAAAAGTAATTAAAATTTACGATAATTAATAGAAATATTGGGAAATTATGAAAACAAATGAAAATAATTAAAAATTGAAGAAAACAATTGAAATTTTAGAAAAATTCTTAAAAATCTTAGAAAATAATTTTAGAAAATGAGAATAACTAAAAATTGGAGAAAAGACTGGAAGAATGCTAAAAATAATTGAAATTTACGATAATAAGGAATAGGTTGGAACGAAAAGTAGAGGAATTGGGATGTATCCCGGATAATCAAACGGGCTTCAGGAGAGAGATGGGGACAGTAGACAATATTTATACGCTAAATTTTTTGGTTAATAGAAATCTGAAGAACAAAAACGGAAAGTTGGTGGCGGTGTTTGTGGATTTCAAAGCGGCGTTTCCATCAGTAAACAGGGGAATCTTATGGAGGGTTTTAAGGGAGAGAGGGATAGAGGAAGGAATGATTGAGAGGATTAAGGAACTATACATGGATACGAGGGAAAGAGTTAGGATAGGAGAGAGGATAGGGGAAATTTTTTGGTTAGCAAGGGGATTGAGGCAAGGATGCCCTCTGAGCCCGATTTTGTTTAATTTGTTGATAGCGGATCTAGAGGAGAGGCTAGCCAAAAGAGGAAAAGGAGGAGTGATATTGGGTAAAAGACGGGTGTTCTCGTTGGCGTACGCAGACGATATAGTGTTAATGGCAGATGACGAAAAGGGCATGAAATTACTATTAAGGGAATTTGAAAAATTCGTGGGAGAAAAAGGACTGTGTGTGAGCGTGGAGAAAACGAAAGTGGTGAGGTTTAGGAAGTGTAAGAGGATTGAGATGGAGGAATGGAAACTAAATGGAAGAGAGGTGGAAGAAGTGAATGAGTTCTGTTATCTGGGATACTGGTTTCAGTACAGTGGAAAGCAGGGCTTGAACGTGGAGAAAAGATTGGAGAGGGCAGGAAGAGTTATGGGGCAAGTGTGGGGTATATGGGTAAGAAGATTTAAGAACGATTGGAGAAAGAGAGTATGGTTGTTTGATGTTTTAGTATGGTCGGTGTTAAGCTATGGAGTGGAGTTGTGGGGATGGAAGGAAACGAATAGAATAGAGAGATTGCATGAGAGGTACTTAAGATGGACGATGGGTGTGAGTAGGTTCTGTCCGGGATATATGTTGAGAGAGGAATTGGAAAGAGACAAAATGGTCATAAGACAGAGGAAGAGAGCGATGGGATTAGAGGAGAAGCTGGAGAGTGGAAAGGGGAGTAAATTGGCAAGAATATGCTGGGATTTGATAAAAAAAAGAGGAAGGAAGGGAGGTTAAAAGCTTGTCCAAGTGGGAAAGAGAGAGGAAGACCGCATTAATGGAGGCAGGGGAGGCGGGAAAAGTGACTGGAAAAAGGTTAGTGGAATGGATAAGGAAAGATAAGGAGGAGAGATGGGAAAGAATTGTGCAGTCAAAATATAATAGATGGTATAGAGGGATAAGGGGGGAAGGATTACCGAGGTACCTTTTGTCGATAAGGAAAGAGAAAAAGAGAAATAGAATATTGAGGTTCAGGATGGGGGAGGGAATGAGAGAAGGCAAGTATTGGATGGATGAAGAGCAAAGAATCTGTAGAGTATGTGGATTTGAAGAGGAAGACTGGAGTCATGTCCTAGAAAGATGTAGTAGGGAGGTAGAAGGGGATGAAAGGAGTTTGGGCGAAAGAATAGTTTGGATTTTGAATGAGAATGGACAGGGAGAACGATGGATGAAAGGGTTAGAAGTAAGAAGGGAGGAAGCCTTAAGGCATTAAATATGCAGTAAAGTTAAATAGAGATAATTATGACGAAGCCAAAATAGGCAAAAGAGAACTGGAAACGGAAGCCCGGGCACTTGGCGGATCTAGATATAGAAATTGGTTTTTAGGTTATACGTAATTTAGAAAGTAAGATAAGGTATAGGTTAAGGTCAAGATGTAATAGGATTAGGTATAGTGATTAAGGAATTTTTGTAATTTTTGTAAGATGATGGTTCCTCGAACCCTGCGGCATGTGCGGGGAGAGTGTAATAATAAAGAATTAACAATCGAGAAAAAGAATTGAAAACTGATAAAATTAATTAAAAATTGAAAGAAATAATAGAAATATGCTGAAAATAATTTAAGATTGAGAAAGAAAATTTAATTATGATGAAAATAATTTAAATATGAAAAATTGAAAGCATTCAATAAAATTTGAGAGAAATAACTGAAAAAATGATAGAATTCATGTTTAACAAAAAATAATAATTATAAAATTACTTAAAAAATTTTAATTAAAGAGAATAATTAAAAAATCGCAGAAATCACAAAAATTGATGAAAATAATTGCAACATCGGATAAATAATTTAAATTTTTAAAAGTAATGCAAAAATAATGAATATAATTATAAATTGATGAAATCATGAAAAATTGCAGAATTTATTTTTAAGCAAATGAAAATAATTAAAAAGTCGTTATATAATGGAAAATTGATGACAATAATCTAAATTTGAGATAATAACTTAAAATTTAGGAAATTAATTGTGCATGTGCATATATTTTAAACTTCTTCAAAAACCATTATAAATTTTTAAAGCATTTTTCGAAACTTTTTTTTACACAAATGACAATTAAAACCCAGCACAACACGACACTAAGGAAAAAGGTTACATTATTCTTTCAATTCAAATTTCAAAATATTTCCTGATAAAGAGAGTCAAAATCAATAAAATAACAGGGACTAAGACTAACTTCACTTTAGTTTTTAAAACGTGGACAGAAAAAGATGAATAAATATTAATACTAACTAACTTCTGTGATAGGATTTTAATTCTGGCGACTCGGCACTCCAATTTGTTTAACTTTTATTATTATTTAAAGTGGAGATGCTGGGAAACTTGGGTCGACAGTTGCGACCCTGGGGGCCATGTGACGTTGCGCCTGCGTGCTCGTCTGATCAACGGGGCCGCGGGTCGATAAGCCGGCAAGCATGGCATTCCTGGGTTGTAACGTGTACTGTATGGTATGAAATTTTAAACTTAAAGAGTCGACTCGAAATTATACGAAATTGTGTGTGTGAGGATAATTACATGGATTTAGTGTCGACTGTATTTGGTTAAACTGTAAGTAGGTTCTTGATAAAATATACCTTTTGTCGCCAAATACTTTTTTATTACTGGGTTCACCCATTTTACCTGCCTTGAGGTTCTCTTGCTCATTTTGTTTGATTAGTATCAATTTTGATACTCATTATAAATATGTCGATCTTTTGTCGACAGGCGCTCGGGTATTAAAATCATAAAGTTAAAGTTTGAACCCTCACAGCTTTGAACCCGGCCGCGTGAGATGTAGGAATAATTTAAACGTAGTTTTTAAAGTTAAAAGATAATTTGTTAATATAACAATTATTCCTGTTTCACTTCACTTCAGACTTTAAAACGTGGACAGAAAAAGATGAATATAAATACTAACTAACTTCAGGAGTTTACGGAGATTAATATTATTTAATTATAATTATTTTTCGCAATTTAAAATTATTTCCTACAATTTTTTTAATTCGCAATTAGTCTCTTAAAGTTTTATAATGATTCTCTGAGTTTTTCAATTATTATTTTTTTTTTTTTGTGTATTAATCTAGCCATTTTTCGAATTTTGTTTTCAATTGTGAATTATTTTCACGTTTTGTTATTTTTCCCAATTATTATCAATTTTTTTTTTCAGTTTAATTTTTAAATTATGAATTTATTTCTTCAAGTTCTTATTATTCTCTCCGAATTTTTATTATTTTCTAAAGTTTTCAATTATTTTCTTTAATTTAAATTTTTTGTTTGTTTTGATTTTCAATCTAGTTGTTCAATTTGCAATTGATTTCAACAATTATTCCTATAATTTTCTTAATTTTTCAATTTTTTAGTTTAAATTGAATGTAGATTGTTTAAGTTTTTAGATTATTTTTAACAATTGTGTATTTATCTGGCCATTTTTCGAATTTTGCTTTTAATTGTAAATTATTTTCGTCATTTTTCATATATATTCTTTTCCATTTTGTAATTATTTTCGTAATTTTCATTATTTGCATTTTCAAAAATTTATAGTTTTAAATGACGAACAGCAATGTAAATTTCTTATTAATGTTGCTGTTAATTAATGTTTTACTATATACATGTAATAATTGCAACTTTGATTAATTGAAACTTGAAAAAAGTTAAAAAAATAAGTTTGGAAAAATTAAAGTTTGAGTTAATTGACGTTTGGAATTTATGTAAATAATAATGGCTTGGAATTAATTAAATTAAATATAGTTTTTGACTTTCTTTCTATTAAAATTTTTTGAAATTAAATTCTGATCATTTTAAATTTAATTTTTCATATTATTATTAAAGAATACAAGATTAAAATTAAAGTTTTTAGGATTTATCTATCTTCCCAGAGTTTCTTAAAAATTTGAATGTTTGTATCATTCCCTCTATCTTCCCAGAGTTTCTTAAAAATTTGAATGTTTGTATCATTCCCTCTGTAAAAAAAATACTTCCTTACGAGGCAGCAAATTGGGAAAGTATTTTTAGCAGTTGTAATAAAATTTGCATTAATTTTTGAATTATTTTCATCTAAGCTAACTATAAACTTTGTTTTTACTGGAGAGAATGAAAGAGGAGGTAATAAAGAATTCTTAAATAACAGGTGTTGTGTTCGATATTAATTATTGTGCATTTATTACGAGAACCCTTCCTGGATACTCTAACCTACTATTTACTTAATATCACTAATCGCAGCGCCAGTGCCACTATTCTAGTAAAATATACACTTCTGCATGAAATTAATCATAAAAATTACCATGCAAATGATCCCACGAGTGTCCTATTTTCTGTCCTTCTTATTTTCTCTTAAGACAACAAAATTAAAAAAAATTTACCGGGGAAAAAAAATACATAAAATAATACGTGGAAAAAATTACTGTAAACTAACAAAAGATTTTTTTATTTATCTTTATTAAAGAAAAAATTCTTTCTAATTTAAATAACTGAGAAAAAACTTGCTCACACTGAAAAATAATTTCTTCTTGTATGACAAAACACTTTGATTTGCCGTAATTTGTTTAAACAAAGGAACTGTTTTCCAAAAAAAAAAAGCAAATCAGTTTCGATTAGTTATTTCTCCGATAATTTCATGGAGAGGTAGATATTTTATTTTAATTAAACTAAAGTCGAGATAAATAATAACCGAATAAGGGTATAATGAAATCAATTAATTATAAATCTAATTAATCTGAATTTAATTATCTTCAGTTTTGCAGATACTATCAGCAATTTGCTACTGAAAGGATATTATTCAAATGTTATCAATTTTAAAATATTAATTTTATCTGTACTTCAAACACATTTCTCACATGGTTTAATAATTCACTTTATTCTTGAATTTGTTTTTTTTCAAAATATATAGGTTATTAAATTTCATTTGAATCAGTATCATAATAAATTTTATAGTTTCATTTGGTCAAAAGTAATGAATTTGTGTGAAGCAAATAATTACACGTAATAAGTGACCCAAGAGATTGTTAGCCTGTAGTTATGAGGAAACGAAAGTGTGGGAGAAAATATAGAGAAAAAGTTATTTCTTTGAGGGATGAAAATAACAAGCTGACTGTACGCCTCAATAAAGATTCTTTGAAAAATTAGAAGGTTATTAAAGGAGAGAATGTAGATGATTCCAGTGGATTCATTAAGATAGGGTATTTGTTTTTGAGTGATGTCTGCCAGCAGAGTTGACCCGATTGTATCGTCAATAATGTGAAGTGATAAGGACGCACCCTATTTAGCTTTTCAATAGTCGATAAAGTTTCTTCTGTTTAAAGTTTGCATGATTTATTTCAATCAACCACCCTAACTCACTTGTCTCATTATTTTAATGGGATTAAAAATCTCATTATTTCACGTGCCGAACAACTTTTATTGCTTCTAATAAAGATTAAATGGAATTTCGTATTATAGTTCCAAAAAACTGCTGATCAATAAAAAAAAAAAAAAATTAACAATAAAATCTTAACGAAATAGTTTTGTTGAGAAATTTTTTCTGATTTTACAAAATTTCAATTTAAAAAAGTAAAAAAGAAGAATGAGAAACTTTAAGAAATTAATTAATTGGTTAATTGTTTTTTCTAAATCTTTTTGAGAACAGAAATTGTGAAATGAAATGTGAAAAATCATACATAAAATTATATAAATGATTGTAAAAATGATGAAATGATAGGAAATAGTGTCAAAAAAAAATAATGAAATGAAAAATGACATGAAATTATTATAAAAGATAGAAAGTAGTTTTTGAATAATAGATAGAATAGATAGAAAAGAAAAATTACTTACCTATTAAAATATAACTAAAAACTAGAGGAAGTTTATGAAAAAATTGAATAATATTTAGAATAACTAAATGTTGATTAAATATCGCGAGAAAAAAAATTACTCTAAGTGTAAAGAAAATCACAAAATGTAGCAAAATTACAGTAAAATATGTGATAATTTTATAAGAAACTGAAAAAATTACTATAATTTGATCAATAAAAAACAGATACTAAAATAACAAAGAATGACTAAAAATTGAAAAATAACCAGTAGGTGAAGAAACAAAATTATAAAATACAGATATAGTTCTATACCAATTTAGAAAGTAAACACATAAAATGAAAAATTACTAGAAAGTGAAAAAGTAACTAAAAGCTGAAGAAAAATAACTAGAAGTAAAGTAACAGAGTGTTAAAAAATAACTAGAAAATAAAGCAAAATTATTATAAAATTGAATAATATTTAGAAGTTGATTAAAAATAACTATAAATGAAAGAAAAATTATAATTACTGGAAAAAAATGAAAAATTGTAAAACAAATCTATCATTAAAGGAAAAAATACTAAGAAGTAAAAAGTAAATAGAAGTTGAAGAATAATAATTAAAAGAAAGTTCCAGAGTTGCAAAAAGTAATTATTAAGTGTACAAAGTAATTATATTTTAATGAAAATTCCACTAATTTATTTTAAAATAACTAGAAAATGAAGAAACAATACTGGAATGTGTTAAAAAGTAAGATAGTGAAGAAATATTAGCAGAAAGAAAAAGAATTATTAAAATGACTAAAAATTGATTGAAAGTAGCTGACGATTATTAAACAGTGAAAAAAGAATCACAAATCGAGGGTAAACAAAATCTACAAAATAAGCAAGAATTAAAAGAAAATGTAAAAATAACTAGAATCTACAAAGATTAACTGTGGAAAGAAAAAAGTAGCAGAGTTTTAAAAAACAACTAGAAAGTGTAATAAATACCCATTTATTGATGAAAAGTAAAAGAATGTATTGAACGATATAAAGAAAGTAAAGATAAATTACCAGAAAGTAAAATAATGAATATTAGTAGTTAAAAGGGAACGAGAAAAGGAGAAAAAATTGCCATAATGTGAAGCAAGAAGGTCAAATTAAAAAAAATCGTAAACAACAAAATTGCTAAATTATATGAAAATTAACTTAAAGTTGAAGAAAAATCATTAAGCAATAAAAATAATGTACTAGAGTGTTAAAAAACAAAACAAAAAATTGAATATTGAGAACAACTGGAATGTTTTAAAAAATAATAAGAAAATGTAGAGAAATCACTAGAAAATAAAGTAGACTTTCGAACTTGATTAAAAATAACTAGAAAAAGGAGAAAAATTACCATTAGTCGAATAAAGAATGACAAAAAAAATTACAATTTTGTCATTTTAGAATTTTTATTTTAATTTCAATTTTTGAAAATTGAACTTCTTTCACAATTGCTACTATTTCTATTTTTTCTCCATTTTTTAAATAATTTTCAACAATCTCTCGTATGGAGTTGGTAAAATTTGATTTATGAAATTAATTAATATTAGTTATAAAAATTTTGAATTTTCAAGGAAACCAAAAATCAAAAATAGTTTAAAAAAATTATTCTTCTTTTTTTTTAAATAGAATTCTGGATAGAAAAAATAATTTTTTTACAAAATTACGAATGAATTTTGAAATATTTATATTTTCACCGAAATTAAAAATTCTTAAGAAGTCAAAAAATGATTTGACCTTTATGATTTTATGGCCATTGGATTTCTCGTGAAAAATTATTATAAAAATAATTTTTTCCTAATTCTACACGTATAAGGCACATTTTTTGCTACTGCGGGCAGTGAGGTGCCACTTGTTTGAAAACAAATATGTCCGACGTAAGAGTGTTCTTTCAGATAGGAGATTTATTTTTACAATAAATTTTTTTTAAGTGTTATAAAAAAGAAGCATTTTAGCTTTAAGCCTAAATAGTTTATTTTCTTGCTGCAAAGCTACTTCGTCGTCTAGAAATACGATAAAAACTGAACTCGAAATTTTTGTTTAAATTCTATTGTTTTCACACAAAATGAATAATTATCACACTTTATAAAAACAGGTGTCTCATTTTAAGACATAAGATATTTAGAAAGCGTCTTACATTAATTTCAAGTTACTTCATTGGTTAATAATTGGTTGAAAGACGCACTCTCATTGGTTAAAATTAAGACACCCAAAAATGTCTTAAAAATGACCACATAAATGTCTTAAAATAAGACACCTGTTTTTGCAGTGCACCATTATAAAATTATAATTCACTTTTGAAAACACCTTAAAATCTTATTAAAAAAAAAAAAAATACTAATCGCCGTGTACAAAAAACGTAAATTTTACTCTTACGTCACTCTTATGTCGTCCATATTTGATAATTTCTAGAGTTTTGTAAATTTAGACTATCAATTAAACAATGCAAATTTTTGATTTCTTTTTCAGGTATTATTTAAGTCAGAGATATAAGCTTTAAAGTGAGTATTTGGTGAAGGTTTTATCTCGCCTGGCAATTAAGGTACAAAACTTATTTTTGTAATATCCTTCTATGTTGTAAAGTGGGAAAAACTTATTGAGCGGAACTGTATATTTTTAAAAATTATTGTAAATATTTGACTCAGTTTAAAAACTGTACAAATTAGTAAAAACTAAATAACAAACTGTGTGTTTTTAAAAGTTCGTGCTCGAAAAAGAAATAAACAATTTCATTACCTCCTTTTGATTGATTCTGTAATTTTGAGATGTGTTTAGATTGAAATCTCTGGACGGTGGTGGTGCTTCTTCAGCTCTGGCCTCTACTTCTCGAAGGACCATTAACCTTCGATTTTCTTGTTTCCAAGACAAGGCAGTAAAACTCTCGAAGAAAGATCCATCTGTTTCCTGAACACTGAAAACAAAAAAGACTTTTATATAACTACTAAATCGTTTTATATTATACTTCTTTTACAAAGAAGTATTTTATTAAAAAATCGTAGTGCAGTAAATGTGATAATAATAGCATAATAATAATAATAATAATTAAATAATATTAATAATAATATAATACATAATAATAATAATAATAATAATAATAATATCGCCATTCTGCTACTTTTTCACCTCTCCGTCAATTTTACATGACTCATTAAATCTTTCACACATCTCATTTGATATAATGCACAATTTATCTAAATATATAGGGGAGTGGGCCCCAAGATGGACAGGGCCCCAAGATGGACATTTCGTATAAAATTTTTGTTAATGGTGGCAGCGCCTTATGCTTTTTGTCATTTTTGTTGTTTGTCTAGACGAAGATTTTGATGCACATTTGAAGAAAAAAAACCAGTTGGTTTTTCTTCTATACATGACATGTAATTTTGGGTCTAAAAAAGTTTTGTAACAGTTTTTTTTTAAGTTGGTAAAGTTATTTAAATTTATGATTTAGAATGAGTACTTAAGGTTATAATATTCTTTATTTATCGTATAATAATATCCTAAAATAATTTTACTAATTCAGTGTTCGTATATATATTTTTACTGGGGATTAAAAAATGGTGCCATGTACCCTAAGATGGACAGGCCTCAAATCTCATTGTATTTATTTGCATATTTTCGATTTTACACTTTTTTTAATAATTTTTTGAGAAAATTAATTAAAATTTTTTATTTTCCACCATAAAATGTGATGTTATCGTTAGAGAATTTGATATATCTATATTTTTCGATATTTTATTACTTTTTACTGTTAAGCTATTAGATTGAAGTTTTAGGAAATGTTATTTCCTGATAAATTCCGTAAAATGATTAAAAATTAGTTTAAGAATTGTTACAGGATGTTAATTTTTTATTTACTACAATTTTCAGAGACTTTTAAGAAGGTGTCCATCTTGGGGCCACTTTTTTTTAGACCGAAAATTTTAACAATTAGAAAAAACGCTTTAAAAAATGTTTATGTTCAAAATAAAATTTTATCTCTGTGGCCATAAGTTACCTTATAAATTGTACTTTCATCCGGTATAAAATATTTTAATATATTTTATTTGGTTTGGATTCTACAGCAATAAGACGAAAGGGTGTCCAACTTGGGGCCCTCTCCCCTATTGTATCAAATCATCAATTGTCATAATTTGAATTTACTAGAATTATTATTTAGTCTAATTTTCATTCTACTATTTATCCATTAGCTCTAATTTTCCTTTTTCAGAAATGTTATTTTACAGAAACTGTTTTAACAGAACTAAACATATCCATTTGTTTTCATTCGTCTAATGTATTGGTTGAAATAATTTTCGTTTTACTGAGATTAAATCTATTCTAATTTCTATTTTCACAATTTATTAATTGACAAAATTTGTAGGTCACTGAATTCATATTAAACAGAAAGTTCATTTTACAGAAATTTTTTCTACCGACTATTTATGTAAAAGAAATTAACCAATTTTTAATTTATCAGAATTCTCATTTGAAGTTCTGGATTAGGGTGGTCAAAAAAAAAAAGTCGCTATTTTAAAGCTCTCACCCCCTTGGATTGTTCTATGTCAACAAAAAAACTGTTTTTTTTGTTTCCAAATCAAAAAATATTTAGAGGTCGCTCAAAGCGCTCAAAGTTTCCCATGTATTTTACATGGAAAAAATTTTTTTTTGTAAAAATGGTATAGAAGCCTTGAAAAACAATATTTTCCAATCGCCAAACTCTGTTTCTCTTCAGGAGACTTTAAAGAATATTGCCAAATTAGTTATTTAACCATTTTTTAATATTAACTATTTTTTAAGGATCCCCCAAAAACCCCCAGAAATGAACAAATCCAAAAAGAAGCGTTAAGAAATATTTTTTACTATTTGTTTGTCTTTTCTTTGCACCATTTTCAATAAATAACTTAAATATAGATTTTTAAAAATTGTTTTATGTAATTGCTACTTTTTTTAAACAAATTTAATCCATATATATAATATATATATCCATATATATATATATTGTTTAATTTCATCTTCTTATCAATTTAAGGTATAGAGTTGCAATTTTTTCTAAGTTTTGCATCTGTTCAAGTTAAATGATACCAATTAATGTCAACAAAACTAAAAATCAAAATTCTACCAATTGTTAAACAAATAATTATTTTTTAATTTCAACTTTTTATCAAACTAAGTTACAAAGTTACTGATCATTGTTCTTAATTTTGCAACTTTTCTACCAATAACTAATAAAAAACTAAAATTAACAACTCTACCAATTGTTTAAACGAATTCGTACTGTTGAAATTGCAAAAACTGCAAATAAGAGTTTGTAAAATTTGGCTTCTGACAATATAGCAAAACTAAAAAATTAAGCAATTGATAAGTTTTTAATTTTAGTCTGTTTTTAGTAATTGGTAATATCTAGCTTTAAAAAGTTGCAAAATTAAGAAAAAATTGCTACTCTGTAACGTAATTTGATAAATAGTTGTAAATAAACAATAATAATTTGTTTAAAAAAATTAGCAATTACACAAAACAATTTTTAAAAATCTATATTTATGTTATTTATTGAAAATGGTGCAAAGAAAAGACAAACAAATAGTAAAAAATATTTCTTAACGCTTCTTTTTAGATTTTTTCATTTTTAGGGGTTTTTGGGGGCCCATAAAAATGGTTAGTATTAAGAAATGGTTAAATAAACAATTTGGCAATATTCTTTAAAGTCTCCTAAAGAGAAACAGAGTCTGTCAATTAAAAAATATTGAGTTTTAAGGATTCTATTCATTTTTAAGAAAAAGTTATTTTTTGCCATGTAAAAACATTGGAAACTTTGAGCGCTTTGAGCGCTTTGAGAGACCTCTAAAAATATTTTTTGATTTTATATTGACCTTAAAATTGATTTTTTAGAAACGAAGCTTTGTAATTACTATCTTGTAAGAAATTCTCTTTTTTTTCTCTTCAGATAATATTTTTCCTACCTTTTACCGTTTCGGAAAAAAAATAAAAAATCTGAATTTTTTTGAAAACTATATTTGATTAAAATTTCAACTTCAACTCGTTCGAAAATAAAAATTGCTTTATATTTTTACATGAAACTTATAGGAGGTATAATTTAAAGTATTCTTAAGATGATATGCTTATAATAATGCTTAATTATTATTTAACTGAAAAAAGTTATGAATTTTTTTGTTGCTCATAGTTATATTATTGTTTGGTATTTTTTAACTCGTTCGTTTCACGAGGAAATTTCCAGTAAACACAAAGTGTCATAAGTTAAAATATTTATAGATATCCAATAAATTGTTCTAAAAAGATTCATTTAAATAGAAATTATTCTAAACAAAATATAAGCAATAATATTTTCGCCCCGCAACGGACTTGATTTCAGAAATGTGATGTTAGGCGTAGCGCTAAGGATTGTCTTCATATTTAATTGAATTTGAATTATTGTTTATCTATGTGTTGAGAATGAAAGTTTGCTTTTATATTGGATAGATTTTATTTATTTTATATTGAAAAATTAATGAAAAATGTTAGAAATTTCGTCAGTTTCAAGTGGAAGAAAAAAAACTGATATAAGAAAGTTGAGCAAAGAATGTTAAGAAATGAAAAAGAAACTTAGTATGTTGTAACTTTGTCAGTAACTTTAATCATTTTAAATTTGAAGTATAAATAATAATTTATAAAATTAAATATGTATATTAAATATTTATAAAATACAAATTTATAAATGTCATAACAGTAAATGAAACTTTCTAGAAAACTTAATTGGATACCTATGAACATTTTAACATAAGACACTTTGTGTTTACTGAAAATTTCCTCGTTAAACGAAGGAGTTGGAAATTACCAAACAATAATGTAACAATTAACAAAAATAAACAATTAATAATTTTTTATTAGTTAAATAATTAAGCATTGTTATAAGCATATCATCTTACGAATACTGTAAATTATAACACCAATAAATTTCATCTAAAAATATTGAGAAATTTTCATTTTAGAACGAGTTGAAGTTGAAATTTTAATGAAATATGATTTTCAGAAAAATTCAGTTTTTTGGGTTTTTTTTCCAAATTCGGTAAGAGATAGGAAAAATATTATCTGAAGAAAAAAGATGCACCAGAGAATTTCCTTCAAGATAGTAATTACAAAATTTTGTTTCTTAAAAATCAATTTCAAGGTGGTGGGGAAAAAGTGGACACTGCTGTTAAAATTTTATGTGCCCTTATTGAATCAAGAGGCTCATTTGACATACTTTTAGGTAAGACAAATTTTCAAATGACAGAATATCCAGTTTATCAAATCTTCATTTGCCGAATTTGTAATTGCACGAATTGATATTTAACATAATTCTTAAAGCACAGAATTCATATTTATACGAAATTACAAATGTTCGAGAACAAATATCCGACAGAAAGATTTGGCGCAAATTTTAAAATTGACTAATCAGAAAAGATAAAGAAAATCGTAGTTGGTCAATTTTGAAATTCGCACCATATGTTTCTGCTAGATGTTTTTTCGAACATTTGGAATTTCCGACAAATGGGAATTCTGATTTTCTGTTTTAAGAATTCTATCAAATATCAATTCGTGGAATTACGAATTCGGAAAATGAAGATTTGATAAACTGGATAAAAATTAGATAAATATAAAAAAATGGAAATGTTTACTCGTACTCAAACAATTTCTGTAAAATAACATTTCTACAAAAGCGAAATTAGAGCTAATAAATAAAAAGTTGATGAATGAAAATTAGACTAAATATAAATTCAAGCAAATTAGAATTATGACAACTATTGGTTCGATGGAATATGTGTAAATAAATTGTACATTATAACGAATGAGATTTGTCGAAGATTCATATGCGTCCCAATACTACAATTATCGAAATTCTGTCTAAATCTTTTAATTTACTTACATAACGAATAAATTAATCCAAAATTCGATAATTTTGTTGAATAACTAATTCCGGAGTAAAGCCTGCTTTTGGAGAAAGCCTTTTATCAAACAAGGATCACTTTAGTTGGATGGCCAAATTCCTGCGGGCATGGTAATCAAAGTGCAAGGAGTACTAAATTGAATTGTTATTTAAGCACAATAAGGACCAATTTGCATCTGGATGATCCCCACTACTTCTGCTTATATTAAGAGGATTCTATTGAGATCATTGTTTCAATCAGAATCGTTGTGCACATCAGAATTTGAGTAAGTGGAATTAATACTCAGTTCATAATCCGGTAGAACTCGTGATTGTCACGTGACTGACCCGATTTATAACCTCGTTTCTTATAATTGAATTAATTTCATAACTGTTCATTTCATTCGATCAAAATCTTGGAACATGAAATTAAGATCATTAATAAAATTCAATAAATTTCAAACGAATCATTAGTTTTAATTATCTTTTGTTAGGTTATGCAGATGAAATTCTGAACTTTGGAATACGTACAACTTTGTGAGTTGATTTATAGAAAAAAACTATTTTATAAAAGATTTTACTTTTTGAGGTTACGGACCCAATAGTCGATCATTTGCAATGAAGGTACTCCTAAAATAAATAATGAGGTTGATAAATGTTTTTTCTTAAAGAAAGACGTTATCGATTTTAAAATTTTTTGTGTCACCATAATCTTTTAAAAGTAAAGAATTTTTCCGATTAATATGGCATTTTTTTTTCTTTAAATTGATATTTTCAATTTTTTTGCTCAGTGCACAGAGTTTACAGCTGTATTACATAGTAGAAAATGATTTAGCAACACCAGCAAATATGCTTTCGTTGATTTTCATTTGCTGCCTTTGTTAATGATTTAGTTGATGCAGCAAATAAATAGCTATAATAGCAAAAGGTTATTTGCTGCAAGTGCTAACCAATATTATATGTTAGCTGTCACAGCTAAGTGTTAACATAAAAACTAAGCTCTAAGGGTACTTGATGGAGTATGATGAGTATATATTATTTCTAAAAAATTCATAAACGTATATATATATATTACATCATCATAATATAATTTATCAATTAAATGTTAAAAAGTAAGTCATTGAAAAATAATTCTCTTGAATAACGTGATTAGAACACATAACATCAAACATTAAAATTTTTTGACTTTCTCTAGAAGCAGAAGGGAAGTAAGTGGTTCTTCGTGTATGGGGGAGTTACGTAGTTCTAGAGGTAAAAGAAAGATACATGGTTCTTGATGTATGAGGGAGTTACGTAGTTCTTGACGTAGGTGGGAGTTACGTGGTTTTAAAGGTAGAAGGGAGTTAAGTGGTTCTTGATGTATGAGGGAGTTACGTGGTTTTCGAGGTAGAAGAAAGATACGTGGTACTTGATGTATAAGAAATTCTTGAATCACGTGATTAGAACACATAACATCAAACATTAATACTTTTTAACTTTCTCTAGAAGAAGAAGGGAAGTGAGTGGTTCTTCCTGTATGGAAGAGTTACGTAGTTCTAGAGGTAGAAGAAAGATACAAAGTTCTTAATGTATGAGGGAGTTAAATCGTTCTAAAGGTAGAAGAAAGTTACGTGGTTCTTGATGTATAAAGGAGTTACGTAGTTCTTAACGTAGGAGGGACTTACGTGGTTCTTAATGTACACCCCTGTTCATAAATGCTGTCCTTCCGGTTTATTGTTAGAACAATAAACAAACAATAAACCGGAAGGACAGCATTTATGAACAGGGGTGTATGAGAAAGTAACGTGGTTTAAGAGTTAGAAGAAAGATACGTGGTTCTTGATGTATAAGGGACTTACGTGGTTTTAGAGGTAGAACAAAGTTACTTGGTTCTTGATGTATGAGGGAGTTAAATCGTTCTAGAGGTAGCAGAAAGTTAGGTGGTTCTTGATGTACGAGGGAGTTACGTGGTTCTTGATCTATAAGGGAGTTACGTGGGTTTCGAGGTAGAAGGAAGATACGTGATACTTGATGTATGAGGAAGTTACGTGGTTCTAGAGGTAGAACAAGGTTACGTGGTTCTTGATGTATGAGGGAGCTACGTAGTTCTTGATGTATAAGGGAGTTACGTGGTTTTCAAGGTAAGAGAAAGATACGTGGTACTTGATGTATGAGAAAGTTACGTGGTTCTACAGGTAGAACAAGGTAACGTAGTTCTTGACGTAGAATGGAGTTACGTGGTTCTTGATGTATGAGGGAGTTACGTCGTTGTTGAGGTAGGAGGAAGTTACGTGGTTTTTGATGTATAAGGAAGTTAAGTAGTTTTAGAGAAAGCAGAAAGTTACGTGGTTCTTGATCAATGAGGGAGATACGTAGTTCTTGACATAGGCGGGAGTTACGTGGTTCTTGATTTTTGGGGGAGTTACGTAGTTCTGGAGGTTGAAGGAAGATACGTGGTACTTGATGTATGAGGAAGTTACGTGGTTCTAGAGGTAGAACAAAGTTACTTGGTTCTTGATGTATGAGGGAGTTAAATCGTTCTAGAGGTAGCAGAAAGTTACGTGGTCCTTGATGTATGAGGAAGTTACGTAATTCTTTACGTAGAGGGAGTTACGTGGTTCTTGATGTATAAGGGAGTTACGTGGTTTTCAAGGTAAGAGAAAGATACGTGGTACTTGATGTATGAGAAAGTTACGTGGTTCTACAGGTAGAACAAAGTAACGTAGTTCTTGACGTAGAATAGAGTTACGTGGTTCTTGATCAATGAGGGAGATACGTAGTTCTTGACATAGGCAGGAGTTACGTGGTTCATGATGTTTGGGGGAGTTACGTAGTTCTTGAGGTTGAAGGAAGATACGTGGTACTTGATGTATGAGGAAGTTACGTGGTTCTAGAGGTAGAACAAAGTTACTTGGTTCTTGATGTATGAGGGAGTTAAATCGTTCTAGAGGTAGCAGAAAGTTACGTGGTCCTTGATGTATGAGGAAGTTACGTAATTCTTTACGTAGAAGGGAGTTACGTGGTTTTTGATGTATAAGGGAGTTACGTGGTTCTTGACGTAGGAGGGAGTTACGTGGTTCCTGATGTATGAGGGAGTTACGTGGTTCTTGATGAATGAGAGAGATACGTAGTTTTTGACGTAGGAGGGAGTTACGTGGTTCTTGATGTATGAGGGAGTAACGTGGTTTTAGAGGTAAAAGAAAAATACTTGGTTTTTAATGTATGAGAGAGTTACGTGGTTCTAGAGGTAGTTGGAAGATACGTGGTACTTGATGTATGAGGAAGTTACGTGGTTTTAGAGGTAGAACGAAGTTACGTAGTTCTTGATGTATGAGAGAGTTACGTAGTTCATGGCGTAGAAGGTAGTTACGTGGTTCTTGATGTATGAGGGAGTAACGTGTTTTTAGAGGTAAAAGAAAGATACTTAATTTTTAATGTATGAGAGAGTTAAATCGTTCTAGAGGTAGCAGAAAGTTACGTGGTCCTTGATGTATGAGGAAGTTACGTAATTCTTCACGTAGAAGGGAGTTACGTGGTTCTTGATGTATAAGGGAGTTACGTGGTTCTTGACGTAGGAGGGAGTTACGTGGTTCTTGATGTATGAGGGAGTTACGTAGTTCTTGATGAATGAGAGAAATACGTAGTTTTTGACGTAGGGGGGGTTTACGTGGTTCTTGATGTATAAGGGAGTAACGTGGTTTTAGAGGTAAAAGAAAGATACTTGGTTTTTAATGTATGAGAGAGTTACGTCGTTCTAGAGGTAGTCGGAAGATACGTGGTACTTGATATATGAGGAAGTTACGTGGTTCTAGAGGTAGAACGAAGTTACGTAGTTCTTGATGTATGAGAGAGTTACGTAGTTTTAGAGGTAGAACGAAGTTACGTAGTTCTAGAGGTAGCAGAAAGTTACGTGGTCCTTGATGTATGAGGAAGATACGTAATTCTTCACGTAGAAGGGAGTTACGTGGTTCTTGATGTATAAGGGAGTTACGTGGTTCTTGACGTAGGAGGGAGTTACGTGGTTCTTGATGTATGAGGGAGTTACGTAGTTCTTGATGAATGAGAGAAATACGTAGTTTTTGACGTAGGGGGGGTTTACGTGGTTCTTGATGTATAAGGGAGTAACGTGGTTTTAGAGGTAAAAGAAAGATACTTGGTTTTTAATGTATGAGAGAGTTACGTCGTTCTAGAGGTAGTCGGAAGATACGTGGTACTTGATATATGAGGAAGTTACGTGGTTTTAGAGGTAGAACGAAGTTACGTAGTTCTTGATGTATGAGAGAGTTACGTAGTTCATGGCGTAGAAGGTAGTTACGTGGTTCTTGATGTATGAGGGAGTAACGTGTTTTTAGAGGTAAAAGAAAGATACTTAATTTTTAATGTATGAGAGAGTTAAATCGTTCTAGAGGTAGCAGAAAGTTACGTGGTCCTTGATGTATGAGGAAGATACGTAATTCTTCACGTAGAAGGGAGTTACGTGGTTCTTGATGTATAAGGGAGTTACGTGGTTCTTGACGTAGGAGGGAGTTACGTGGTTCTTGATGTATGAGGGAGTTACGTAGTTCTTGATGAATGAGAGAAATACGTAGTTTTTGACGTAGGGGGGGTTTACGTGGTTCTTGATGTATAAGGGAGTAACGTGGTTTTAGAGGTAAAAGAAAGATACTTGGTTTTTAATGTATGAGAGAGTTACGTCGTTCTAGAGGTAGTCGGAAGATACGTGGTACTTGATATATGAGGAAGTTACGTGGTTCTAGAGGTAGAACGAAGTTACGTAGTTCTTGATGTATGAGAGAGTTACGTAGTTCATGGCGTAGAAGGTAGTTACGTGGTTCTTGATGTATGAGGGAGTAACGTGTTTTTAGAGGTAAAAGAAAGATACTTAATTTTTAATGTATGAGAGAGTTACGTGGATCTAGAGGTAGTCGGAAGATACGTGGTACTTGATGTATGAGGAAGTTACGTGGTTCTAGAGGTAGAACGAAGTTTCGTGGTTCTTGATGTATGAGAGAGTTACGTAGTTCATGACGTAGAAGGGAGTTACGTGGTTCTTGACGTAGGAGGGAGTTACGTGGTTCATGACGTAGAAGGGAGTTACGTGGTTCTTGATGTATGAGGGAGTTACGTGGTTCTTGATGAATGAGAGAGTTACGTGGTTCTTGATGAATGAGAGAGATACGTAGTTTTTGACGTAGGAGGGAGTTATGTGGTTCTTGATGTATGAGGGAGTAACGTGGTATTAGAGGTAAAAGAAAGATACTTGATTTTTAATGTATGAGAGAGTTACGTGGATCTAGAGGTAGTCGGAAGATACGTGGTACTTGATGTATGAGGAAGTTACGTGGTTCTAGAGGTAGAACGAAGTTACGTGGTTCTTGATGTATGAGAGAGTTACGTAGTTCATGACGTAGAAGGGAGTTACGTTGTTCTTGACGTAGGAGGGAGTTACGTGGTTCATGACGTAGAAGGGAGTTACGTGGTTCTTGATGTATGAGGGAGTTACGTGGTTCTTGATGAATGAGAGATATACGTAGTTTTTGACGTAGGAGGGAGTTATGTGGTTCTTGATGTATGAGGGAGTAACGTGGTTTTAGAGGTAAAAGAAAGATACTTGGTCCTTGATGTATGAGGAAGTTACGTGGTTCTTGATGTATGATGGAGTTACGTGGTTTTAGAGTTAGAAAAAAGACACGTAGGTCTTGACGTAGGAGGGAGTTACGTGGGTTTAGTCGTATAGAAGAAAGAAACGTGTTTCTTGATGAAAGAGGGAGTTATGTTGTCCTAGAGGTAGAAAGGAGTTACGTAGTGCTAGAGGTAGGAGCGCGTTGTGTAGATTCAAAATTTTTGATTCAGCGGTGGCGGAAAAATGTTTTTATATAATTGGGTGTGATATATAAAGGGCAAAGGGGAGGGGGCTAAAATTATAAAATAAAAATATACGTGATTTTTCAGACGTTTTTTTTAGCATTTCCGATTGTGTGTATATGAGAGAGAGAGAGAGAGAGAGAGAGAGAGAGAGAGAGGAGACTAGTGTTATTCAGCTTTTTCGATTGTGTGAGAGTGTGGGAAATAGGGAGTAAGTAGTAAGAGAAAGCCACGAAACCCTCGATTGTAAGTGCAATGCGTCTTCTGTTTGTGTTTTTTTTTTACTTTTAAATACCACGGATTTTTTCGATTTACTTGCAAAAAATGAAATATAATCTATCTTCCGTACTTATTTTATTTTTTTCCATTACTTCATTGAGATGAAAGAGATTCAAGTATCAAAGGTACATCCGACATCTTCGTTAAAATCGATAAGTCTTCAGAAGGGAATGCCTATCTAAGAAAAGGTAATAACGTGTTAAAAAGAATAAGGTCGGATCATTTAATCAATATATTCAATATATGGTTCAATTCGCTGCAACAGTTTCCATCGAGAAACTATTGTTTGTAGATTCTATATAATATCACCTCTTTGAATAGACAAGGTGAAGCCCTTATTCGCATATGCAAGTTTAAAAAAGTTTTTATTAATCATATTGAAAAACTCGGGAAAATTTTTGTCAATTAATTCGAGAACTATTTAGGACTAAAGTACATTCTCCCTACAGGGTATGTTTTTCTTAAACAAAGAATAAGTAGATTAGAAATAACGACACACGTGTAATAAAGATATGGGTTATTTATATTAATGAAGATAAATTACGTTCTTCCATGCGTTAATAAAGTTCGAACAAATTTTCTATATAGGTTGATAGATTATTTAATATAAAAACATTTTATGTAAATATTTGCATAAGTAATTTAATAATGATATTGCAAGCTGGTTCAAACATTTAAAAATTTTATTGTTTGAATTATACTATAGTGTAGTTTGTATTTCTCACGTTTTTCTTTTAAAAATAACTTCTTCAAATAAAGAACTAGAAAAAGTATCACGAACATTTTATTAATAACTACTTTTAGAACTAGTGCATGAGAAGTTGTGCACCAGAAAAATTAATTTCATTATAAGTTATATGGTACGTATGTTTGTGAGTATTATTGATTATGCAAACTTTTAACTTTAAAAGGTGGGTGAGCACTTTCTAAATTTTATAAAATTTTCTTTTTTTGGCATGATATAACTTTATTTATTTACGTATAACATTAATTATAATAATCTGCTTTCTTCAGTAATAGGTATATCCAAAAGTTTCTCGTGTAGTTTATTTTCAAGGCGTAGAAATTACTAATCCTGTTTCTAGAAGACAAGCAATCAATAACATTTTATGGTTCTTATATATATATATATATATAGAAAAAACTACTTCTGTAGGGTAGATGATATATTTTATATTAATAATCGACGTGTATATATTCTGACAGATAACTAGTGTTAAATTAACTAGAGTGTCTATCGATATTAAAGTTATAATATCCCTAACTTATTTTTAATAACTTAGGACAAGAGTACAATTTATTACACAAATAAAGTGCGTAAATGCATTTTTCCTCTCCTAAACTTGTCTTGAAAAAAAATAGTAATAATAAAATAATAATAAACTTTATAATTGTATTTATAAGAAAACACTCAATATTAAAAACTAAAGAAAATAAAATATATTTTCGAACAGAATTCACGTCATGGCGGTTGTTAGTTTTTTCACCATTAACCTCTTATTTTTAGCGATTCCCTTTTTATAGCTCACTGATAATTTGTTCATGGTAGTCACTTCAAGTTTCTTTTTTTAAACACATGGTATTCAAGCTAGTTTGCCTTTACTGTTACAATTTGTCCCAACTATCAACAAAATAATCTCTTAAAAATGTAATTCTTCTCAATGCCTTATTTCAAGGTTAAATTCTAAAAAAGAAACAACTAAAGAAGGTTACTAAAGAAACATCACGTTTATTTTTTCAATCCTCAGATTATAAACTTTTTTTATATTAAATTTTATAAAATTTTATAAAAGTAAATATGCAGGTAAGGTTTTTTAAATAATCGATTTAGCTTGATTTGAACATTTAAAGTAACAGAAACATGTTCGAATTTTCATCCGACATATAACTTCTGTTTGTTCTATACTGATGTAAAATTGTATTTTAAATTTGTATTTAACAGAATTTTTATTTATTAAAATTTTCATTATTCCCTAACCTTTGTTTGATATAATATTTAGCTTGCATAATTATCACTTTAATTTATTACTCAAATTCTTCTTACCAACGATAATTATTTACTCGAATTTATTTATTACATAACTACGAAGTATTGTACACAACTTCCGTTTTTTCTAAGTTGTCATTTTTTCCTTTATTAGAATTATTAATTTACATATTTTTTCTTCTTCTTCGTAAGTTGTGATGAGAAACATTTTATATATATACATATATTTCTACTTTGTGATTTATTTGTTTCTGTACCTAACCTGAAAGTCTTGTATTAAACTAAATATCTGTCGCAGAATCTCATATATATTAACAATTCATTTCTCATATTACCAATCTAAAAGAAACAAATGCACAATTAGCCAATCATAATGTGTCTGATGTTTTTTTATTGGCTAATTTTTAAGCTGTTTCTACTAGACTGGTGTTATGAGAAATGTATTATATGCTGATGATTGTGATATGGCTATTGGACTTTAATAGTATCTTAATGACACAAACCAAACCAACTAAACTCAACCAATTGTATTTTTTTAGGATTCTGACAAATGTTAAGTTTATTAAAAATAACCTTCAGGTTATTTGATTAATGAAATGAAATGTGCGATAATTAATGATTCTAATAAAGTGAAAATATGACAAGTGTCACTTTGTTAGAGTAAACGGAAGTTATGTAATTAATAGATTCGAGTAAGTAATTATTCCTGCTCACAAGAATTCCGGAGAATTTAAGTAAACCTAAATAAAATGTATACAAAATAAATATTATATCGAATAGAAATTAAAAAAAAAGACAAATTATAAGTTGAATACAAATTTTGGGAAATACGAATTAAGTCAACAGAACAAATAGAGGTTATGTCGATCGAAAAATTAACAATTTTAAATACTAAAAATAAGTGTCCGCGTTACTGGACGGAAATGTAAAGTACAATCAATATTGAATAAATTCGTACCGCGTATGGACTAAAACGTACACTCTTAAGGGCATGTGATGGATCATGACGTCACTGGTATAGGCAAAATTTGTCCGTAACTTTTCTCTTAAAATATTGAATATTTTGTCATGAAACTTGGTAGAATTACTTAAAATGTCATTAGGAAGGTCTTTCAGACTTGAGTTCGTTTGAATTTTGGCTCAAAATTGATTTTTAAAAAATTTTACAATTTTTCGAAAATTTTCTAAAATTAATTTTGGGCCTAAATTCAAACAAACTCGGGTCTGAGAGACCTTCCTTCTGACATTTTAAGTAATTCTACCAAGTTTCATGCAAAAATATTCAATATTTTAAGAGAAAAGTTACGGACAAATTTTGCTTATACCACATGACGACAGTGACGTCATACTCCATCACATGCCTTTAATGCTTTTAAATTGACGAGAATTAAATGAATTTCAATTTAATAATAATAAAAAAAAAGAAAAAATGGAACTCTTGAGAGAAAAATTATTTGGTTTCTTAATTGAGCAATGTCTTGAAGTTGTTATTTCACAATGAACCCAGTGGCTACAGCAACAGGCTTTTAAAAGCTCGTTCCGAACAAAGAGGGTTGTAACTACGAGCACAACAAAGTGCTTTTTATTTCTAGGGGTAATATGAGTGAAAGTACATGCGACAGCTATATTACCTATGATGCTATTATTCACCACAGGAACTAAATTGAAAATGTACGTAGTGAGCAGAAATTGTACACATTTATAAATAAAAACTTATTTTTAAAATAAACATATATTGATCTTGCTTTCTTCAGCAGAAAGTAAGAAATCATAGAATTTAATATACTAATTTACATACGAATATGTTGCAAAATGTTTGAAACATAAGTTTAATGAATAATAAAAAAAATGCAGATAGTTTAGTATCGATTTTAAATTTTACTCTTGCTCTGAAATGATGAGCCTTATGCCTGATTTGAAATAAAACCCTCTAATTTTTAATACAACGGAGTACATTTTTCCAAGCGTGAATTTTCTCGGTTAAATTGAAGTTTGTGAATAAGATGGAGGTCAGCAAATGCCGGTTCAAAAAGTCAATTAATAATTAATTAATTATTAATTAAATAATAATAATCTCCGTAAACTCCTGAAGTTAGTTACTATTTATATTTATTCATTTTTTTCAGTCCACATTTTAAAACTTGAAGTGAAATTGGTTTGTTTTTATATTTATTCATCTTTTTCTGTCCATGTTTTAAAATCCAAAGTGAAGTTAGTTCCTGACTTTTTTTCATTAATTCTGATTCTCTCTATCAGAAAAATTTAAAATTGTTTTAGTTTACAGACAACGTATGCAGATAACGAATGACGAGATATTGATCATGACTAATAATAATTTATATATTACACACTCAAATGAATTTTAATAATAATTTGAATTAATTTAAAGAGTTAAATAGTCGAATTTATTAAAATTTCAAATGACGTTATTTTACTTTTTTGGAAAAAATAAGATTAAAAAATTAAATACAGTTTTAATTACTCTGTAACTTTTTTAACCATTTCTGAGGTTTCGAAACTTTCATCGAGGTTGCTGCAAGTTTGAAAACTTTCGGAAAGGTTGGGATTCTGAATTTAATTTTTTCAAATATCTATTATTCTCTTCAGTCTTCAAATTATTGTCATGAATATTTAAATTTATTACACAAGTCTTCATTTACTTCTGCCATTTTTCAATTATTTTCTCAACATTTCAGTTATTTTTTTCTATCTTTCAATTATTGACAGAAATATTTAAATTTTCAACATCAGTTTCTATTCTACTTTTGTTAATTTTCAATAATTTTTTACAAATTTCAATTACTTTTGTCATTATTCAAATATTTTTGTCATTTTAAGATTATTTTCTTCATATTTCTATTATTTTTGCAATTTAAGAACTATTTTCTACAAATTTCAATTATTATTTTATTCAAATTATTGAATGCGACTTAATGTAGTAATTATTATTGTTATATCGAATTTTAATTTTATTGTTACTTGAAATACATTTTTAAATTTTATATTGTAACGAGCTCTTGCCCGTAAATAAATAAATAAATTCAATGCTTTTTATTGCCATGAATTTTCAAATTTATTATATTAGTTTTCAATTATTTTCTACAAATTTTAATCATTTTCTTCATTATTTTCATTATTGTCATGAGTTTATTAAATTTCTTCATTTTTTTCAATTAATTTCATAAAATTTCGATTGTTTTATTCAAACTTAAATTATTCTCTATAAATTTTTAATTTATACATCAACTTTCAATTATTTATGTCATTATTCAATCAGTTTCTTAAGTTAAAATTTCAATAGTTTCATCAATTTTTCAAGTATTGTCTTTAAATTTTTAATTTTATGCGTTATCAATTATTTTTTTCAAATTAAAATTATTTGTGTTGTTGTTCAATTATCTTCTTGTAATTTCAATTATTTTTGAAACTTTCAAATGATTTTTTTCATATTTTTGTTATTTTTGCCATTTTAGAATCATTTTTTACAAATTGCAATTATTTTATTCTATTTTTTTTATTGTCATGAACTTTTAAATTTCTTACATCTGTTTTCAATTATTTTCATTATTATTTTTATTATTGTCACGAATTTATTAATTTTTTTACACCTTTTTCAATTATTTTCTTCAAACTTTAATTATTTTTTTCATATTTGAATTTTTTGCCATTTTTTAATTATTCTTTTCAAATTTCAATTATTGTCTTCAAACTTCAATTAATTTCTTCAACTTTCAATTATTTTCCTCAAACTTATAATATTTTTTTAATTTTTACACCAGTTTTGAAATATTTATTTCAATATTTCAATTGTATTGTCAAATTTTCAAATATTTTATTCAGATTTTTTATTTTTTAAAGTTATCAATTACTTTTGTCATTTCTCAATTATTTTTTCAAATTACAACTATTTTTGTCAATCTTTAAATATTTTTGATATTTTGGAATTATTTTCTTTAAATGTCATTTTCTTCAATCTTTTTATTATTGTCATAAACTTATTAACTTTTAAAGATCAGTTTTCAATTATTTATTTCATTATTAAATTAGTTTTTTCACATTTTAATTGAATCCTTAATTTTTCAATTATTTTATACAATTTTCCAATTAATGTACCTATTAAATATTTTTTTTTACTTCATTTTCGAATATATTTCTCATTTTTCATTAATTTTTTTCTAAATTTAATTTATTTTTGACATTATTTAACTATTTTCTACACATCCATTTTTTGATATTTTTTAATTCTTTTTTTTTAAGTTTTAATTATTTCCTTCAAAATTCTATTATTTTTTTCGACTTTTAAACTATTGTCTAAAAAGTGTAATTTTTACACCAGCTTTTAAATTATTTATGTCACTATTCAATTAGTTTCTTTACATTTTACTTATTTCTTAAATATCTCAATTAATGTGCGAAAATTTAAATTTTCTACACTAGTCTCAAACTTTTGTTTCAAATTTTAATTATTTTTCTCATTCTTTAATTATTTTTTTGTAACTTCTATTATTTTTTAAATTTTTTAATTATTTACTTCAAATTCCAATTATTTCGTTTCAATTTTTGGCACAATTTTTTATTTTTAATTAATTATTTAATTAGTTTCGTCATTTACAACTTTTGTTTCAAATTGAATTATTTTTGTGATTATTTAATTATTTTCTACATATTTCAATTATTTTTGCGATTTTCGAACTGTTTTTTTCAAATTTGAATGGCTTCTCCTGCTGGCGTTCCTCAATTTAATATCTGTAATATCAAACTCTCTATATTGCTTGTTCACTTTTTTTTTATTTAAAAACGTACTATTTAATCACTTTTTTTTACTTTAAAGCTCACAATTTACTCACTTTTTTTAATTAAAATGTCATTTTTTCATTTTTTTTAATCTGCAAGTTCACTGGCAGCCCTCCTTATTGGATAAATATTATTCATCGATTTGTTTTATTTATTATTATATAGTTTAATTTCTAAAACGTATGGAAAAGTTGCTAAGTTGCTAGTTCTTTGTGTAATCGCGAGCACTCACGTTATTTGTCATTTGTTTGCTTTTATATTATATGGAAAATGCAGAAAAATGTATTTAATACAAGGCAGCGACTTAAGAAGCGGAAGTGAGGATTTGTAACATAAAATTTCGTTTCGATTTTCTTCCTTGCAAGGTGAAAGAGCATTTCCAGGTCGTCGGGTTGTCTCTATCTTTTTATGAAAACCTTGGAGCTTCGCGATGTTAAGAAAAGAAGGGATTTCATTTTTACGAGAATTCACAACCTTCGAAAGCGTCTCTACAATTCTACCATAAAGGTCCGACAGGTCAGAGTGGACTTCAAACGTCTTTTGAAGAAAATACGATGACTCTTACTTTAGACTGAAGAAAACAGTCTAAAATCCACTTTAAATTTTTCACTTCCTGTTCCTGCTTTCTACTCACGTTCTTTAGAATTTCTTTATTTAAGTGCGCATGCTGACACCTATCGGTTTACTTTTATCACGTTAGAATTTATTTTTATATTCTTTTTCACGAAAAAGGTAATCTACATTTAATCGTATTTTCAAGAAATATCATATTTTACAATTAATTATTGCATTAGATTAAGAAAACTGCAGTTCTGTGGTATTTAAGTGGTTTAATTATCGATTTTTTAATTGTATGAAAACAAACACTGTTTTGTTCAGTTTGTATTAAAAGGCAAAAAGCAATATTTAAGATAATTTTTTTTAATTTTTGAATTTACCGCTCGCGGTAGATCCGTGTCGGTAACTGTGGTGGCGCTAGTGTCGCGCCAATTAGAACGTAGTGAAGCTTATCACCTCATTCTGTGCTTCATGGCAAAAAAAAAAAAAAAAAAATACGTTGTAAGTTTACCATTCGAAGTCATTTTTCCGAATAAAATTAATTGGTTTTCACTCAATAATTGTTAGATCTACCTTCTGACGAAGAGTCCCGTTTTTTCTTTTATTTATTCATTTTAAATTCTTGTAACGCAGAGAATAGTATCAATAATGGTTGATTTGAATTTAAAATTCTAACCTGATCTGAGTTACAGGAATCGCTCAATTTTCTCTTTATTAAACTTTGAATGTCTCCTGTGTGAGAACGGTTTTATCGGAAAAGCGAATTCCAATAAAGAAAAATGGGTAAAGTATTACAAAGAAGCGTTGAACATATTTTCTTGAGCGTCTGTTTTGACCAAAAAACATGTGTGTAAATTTGATCCTCTAGCAGATACTTGGCGGCTTGACATAAATTCTAAGGGGCTTTAGCCAATCCCAGTTTACATCCTATTTTCCACGCTTTCGCATTTTACGACACGGTTACACTCAAGCATTTATGAGAACTTTAAACGTGTTTTTCTATGATCCCTGACAATTTATGAAAATTATAGACCAAACAGAATGAAAATAGCCCTGTTATGCGTGATAAACGAAACTAAAATTTCGAAATACAAACATAATAATAAATACAAATATAATCATATAAACAATAACTTTGTAGATGATAAAAAAAAAAAATTACGAATTATTCGTTAATAATTATTTGATTCGATAATAACAGTTATGATTTATCATTGGTTAATAAAAGTGATAATTCAGTTATATTTCAGCATTTAAAAGAAAATAAAATGCGGTATGAAATTCCACAATTCAAATGAACGTGCAATAAAATTCATATAACAGTTTGTTCCGAGTAACTACGTTTTATATCATGAATAATTTGTCAAGATAAAATATTGTTTTATAATTAACGTCACACATTCATGAAGAATAATTCTCTTCACATTCAGGAAGATTTATTGCTAAAATACCAAAACATGTTAAGCGCAATCTTCTAATTAATAAAAACGTTTCATGCGTAGTAGCAATTCAATATCAGGAAATGATTCCCACCTGCGTTTCTCCTCCTTCAGAGAATCGATTTTCTGCTCTGAGGCGCAGGGATGTGCATTATACATTTATAGTCTGCGTGTAATGGAGCTCCTAAAGCGATTTATCAGCATTAGTTTCATTACTGACCATCAAATTATAATTAACAACTAATTAGTTTCTTTTCTTTCAAGTTCTTTGTCCTTTAAATCACTGAATACTTTACTTTTTATTAAAACAGTGACTGATAAAAAATAACTAAGTATTTATTATTAACTGACTAACAAGCAATTATTGGTTATTTATTAACAAGCGAGTACTAATAACAACTTTTTTTTTTATGTTTCTGATCATTAGAATTGAAGAAACGATATTTAGACTTTTCTTTAATTAAAACAATAACCTGAATGATAATTTATTTGACATTGAATTGAATATTAATTCAAATTAAACTCACTAAACTAAACTGAAATGTTTAATTTCTTCATTGTACAACAGGAAAAACTAAAGTAATGAGAATTATTTAAAAACTGAATAAAAGTAAGAATCATGTTTGAATAAAAATGCTTCAAAAAGTGCTTCAGATTGAAAACCACTTTCTCTACACTGTTAAAAAAAAGAAACGCACTTTACACCAAAAAGTGCGAAGAAAATGCAATGCATCCTTAAAAGTGTTGATTTTTTGTAAGTTACACTTTTAAATTGCAACGCCAGTGTTACGATGCGAAGTTGTTATGACACATGAGACATCAACACTGATTGGTGCGAGTGCCACTCGCGATTACACATAACCTACAATCACATCCATAAAAACACAAATTCTAAACTATCAATACACATTTTTACTCGAAAGTCATACACTCAAGTTAATATTTAAAATTGTCAAGAGCACAAATGATATTACACACAGCTAAACAACAAAGCCACAAACGTTTTAATGGTTATGCTCAACAGAATTGACAACGCAAACATAACATATGACCATGTGACATACCAATTTTTTGTAAAAGAGAACATATTTTTCAACTTCTATTCTATGTGGCACTTAAAGATCCTAAATATTTTTTAAATTCTTGAACATATGTTCAAATAAAAACAAAATTTAAGAAGAAATTAACAAAAATATATTCATAATTTATGGAAACAAAAACGGTTTTAAGACTAGAGGCAACATATCAATTTTTGTAAAGCACAATATTTACTTGAAATTCTATTTAACATGGCACATAAAGTTGCTAAAAATTTTTTAAACATTCTTTAATTTTCTAAATTCAAAACTCTATTTAATGATATTCTTATAAATTATGGGAACACAATCAGGTTTTAGAATACAGAACAAATAAAAATTTTTGTAGAATTGAATATTTTTTAAACATTCTATGGCAAATAAGTTTTCCAAATATTATTTTAGAATCTTTAAGAAAATCCAAATTTAGAATTGTATTTAAAAAAAATAGATGATATATTTATAATTTATGAGAACAAAATCAGGTTTTAGACCAGAGACCAAATGTCAATTTTTGTTGAATCGAATATTTTTTACACATTCTATGGCAAATAAATTTCCCAAATATAATTTTAGAATCTTTAAGAAAATCCAAATTCAGAATTGAATTTAAAAAAAAAAAGCTCATATTTTTATTATTTATGAGAAGAAAATCAGGTTTTAGACCAGAGACCAAAAGTCAATTTTTGTAGAATCGAATATTTTGTACACATTTTATGGCAAATAAATTTCCCAAATATTATTTTAGAATCTTTAAGAAAAACCAAATTCAGAATTGAATTTAAAAAAAAATAGCTGATATTTTTATTATTTATGAGAAGAAAATCAGGTTTTAGACCAGAGACCAAATGTCAATTTTTGTAGAATCGAATATTTTGTAGACATTCGATGGCAAATAAATTTCCCAAATATTATTTTATAATCTTTAAGAAAATCCAAATTCAAAATTGAATTTAAAAAAAAAGCTGATATTTTTATTATTTATAAGAAGAAAAACAGGTTTTAGACCAGAGACCAAATGTCAATTTTTGTAGAATCGAATATTTTGTACACATTCTATGGCAAATAAATTTCCCAAATATTATTTTATAATCTTTAAGAAAATCCAAATTCAAAATTGAATTTAAAAAAAAAGCTGATATTTTTATTATTTATAAGAAGAAAAACAGGTTTTAGACCAGAGACCAAATGTCAATTTTTGTAGAATCGAATATTTTGTACACATTCTATGGCAAATAAGTTTCCCAAATATTATTTTATAATCTTTAAGAAAATCCAAATTCAGAATTGAATTTAAAAAAAAAAGCTCATATTTTTATTATTTATGAGAAGAAAATCAGGTTTTAGACCAGAGAGCAAATGTCAATTTTTGAAGAATCGAATATTTTTTACACATTCTATGGCAAATAAATTTCGCAAATATAATTTTACAATCTTTAAAAAAATCCAAATTCAGAATTGAAGTTAAAAAAAATAGCTTATATTTTTATTATTTATGAGAACAACATCAGGTTTTAGACCGGAGACCAAATAGCAATTTTTGTTGAAACGAATATTTTTTACACATTCTATGGCAAATAAATTTCCCAAATATTATTATAGAATCTTTAAGAAAATCCAAATTCAGAATTGAATTTAAAAAAAAAGCTCATATTTTTATTATTTATGAGAAGAAAATCAGGTTTTAGACCAGAGAGCAAATGTCAATTTTTGTAGAATCGAATATTTTTTACACATTCTATGGAAATGAAATTTCCTAAATATTATTTTATAATCTTTAAGAAAATCTAAATTCAGAATTGAATTTAAAAAAAATAGATGACATTTTTATAATTTATGAGAACAAAATCAGGTTTTAGACCGGAGACCAAATATCAATTTTGGTTGAATCTAATATGTTTTACACATTCTATGGCAAATAAATTTCCCAAATATAATTTAAGAATCTTTAAGAAAATCCAAATTCAGAATTGAATTAAAAAAAAAAAGCTCATATTTTTATTATTTATGAGAAGAAAATCAGGTTTTAGACCAGAGAGCAAATGTCAATTTTTGTAGAATCGAATATTTTTTACACATTCTATGGAAATGAAATTTCCTAAATATTATTTTATAATCATTAAGAAAATCTAAATTCAGAATTAAATTTAAAAAAAATAGATGACATTTTTATATTTTATGAGAACAAAATCAGGTTTTAGACCGGAGACCAAATATCAATTTTGGTTGAATCGAATATTTTTTACACATTCTATGGCAAATAAATTTCCCAAATATAATTTTAAAATCTTTAAGAAAATCCAAATTCAGAATTGAATTAAAAAAAAAATAGCTTATATTTTTATTATTTATGAGAAGAAAATCAGGTTTTAGACCAGAGACCAAAAATCAATTTTTGTAGAATCGAATATTTTGTACACATTCTATGGCAAATAAATTTCCCAAATATTATTTTAGAATCTTTAAGAAAATCCATATTCAGAATTAAATTTAAAAAAAAAAGCTGATATTTTTATTATTTATGAGAACAAAATCAGGTTTTAGACCAGAGACGAAATGTCAATTTTTGTAGAATCGAATATTTTGTACACATTCTATGGCAAATAAGTTTCCCAAATATTATTTTAGAATCTTTAAGAAAATCCAAATTCAGAACAATATTTAAAAAAAAATAGCTGATATTTTTATTATTTATAAGAAGAAAATCAGGTTTTAGACCAGAGACCAAATGTTAATTTTTTGTAGAATCGAATATTTTGTACACATACTATGGCAAATAAATTTCCCAAATATTATTTTAGAATCTTTAAGAAAATTCAAAATCAGCATTGAATTTAAAAAAAAATAGCTGATATTTTTATGATTAATGAGAAGAAAATCAGGTTTTAGACCAGAGACCAAATGTCAATTTTTGTAGAATCGAATATTTTTACACATTCGATGGCAAATAAATTTCCCAAATATTATTTTGTAATCTTTAAGAAAATCCAAATTCAGAATTGAATTAAAAAAAAATAGCTGATATTTTTATTATTTATGAGAAGAAAATCAGGTTTTAGACCAGAGAGCAAATGTCAATTTTTGTAGAATCGAATATTTTTTACACGTTCTATGGAAATGAAATTTCCTAAATATTATTTTATAATCTTTAAGAAAATCTAAATTCAGAATTAAATTTAAAAAAAATAGATGACATTTTTATATTTTATGAGAACAAAATCAGGTTTTAGACCGGAGACCAAATATCAATTTCGGTTGAATCGAATATTTTTTACACATTCTATGGCAAATAAATTTCCCAAATATAATTTTAAAATCTTTAAGAAAATCCAAATTCAGAATTGAATTTAAAAAAAAATAGCTGATATTTTTATGATTAATGAGAAGAAAATCAGGTTTTAGACCAGAGACCAAATGTCAATTTTTGTAGAATCGAATATTTTTTACACATTCGATGGCAAATAAATTTCCCAAATATTATTTTGTAATCTTTAAGAAAATCCAAATTCAGAATTAAATTAAAAAAAAAATAGCTGATATTTTTATTATTTATGAGAAGAAAATCAGGTTTTAGACCAGAGACCAAATGTCAATTTTTGTAGAATCGAATATTTTTTACACATTCTATGGAAATGAAATTTCCTAAATATTATTTTATAATGTTTAAGAAAATCTAAATTCAGAATTAAATTTAAAAAAAATAGATGACATTTTTATATTTTATGAGAACAAAATCAGGTTTTAGACCGGAGACCAAATATCAATTTTGGTTGAATCGAATATTTTGTACACATTCTATGGCAAATAAGTTTCCCAAATATTATTTTAGAATCTTTAAGAAAATCCAAATTCCGAACAATATTTAAAAAAAAATAGCTGATATTTTTATTATTTATAAGAAGAAAATCAGGTTTTAGACCAGAGACCAAATGTCAATTTTTGTAGAATCGAATATTTTGTACACATTCTATGGCAAATAAATTTCCCAAATATTATTTTAGAATCTTTAAGAAAATTCAAAATCAGCATTGAATTTAAAAAAAAATAGCTGATATTTTTATGATTTATGAGAAGAAAATCAGGTTTTAGACCAGAGACCAAATGTCAATTTTTGTAGAATCGAATATTTTTTACACATTCGATGGCAAATAAATTTCCCAAATATTATTTTAGAATCTTTAAGAAAAACCAAATTCAGAATTGAATTTAAAAAAAAATAGCTGATATTTTTATTATTTATGAGAAGAAAATCAGGTTTTAGACCAGAGACCAAATGTCAATTTTTGTAGAATCGAATATTTTGTAGACATTCGATGGCAAATAAATTTCCCAAATATTATTTTATAATCTTTAAGAAAATCCAAATTCAAAATTGAATTTAAAAAAAAATACCTGATATTTTTATTATTTATGAGAAGAAAAACAGGTTTTAGACCAGAGACCAAATGTCAATTTTTGTAGAATCGAATATTTTGTACACATTCTATGGCAAATAAATTTCCCAAATATTATTTTAGAATCTTTAAGAAAATCCAAATTCAGAATTGAATTTATAAAAAATAGATGACATTTTTATAATTTATGAGAACAAAATAAGGTTTTAGACCAGAGACCAAACATCAATTTTTGTTGAATCGAATATTTTTTACACATTTTATGGCAAATAAATTTCCTAAATATAATTTTAGAATCTTTAAGAAAATCGGAATTTAGAAAAAAAAATAGTTGATATTTTTATTATTTATGAGAAGAAAATCAGGTTTTAGACTGGAGAGCAAATGTCAATGTTTGTAGAATCGAATATTTTTTACCGATTCTATGGCTAATAAATTTACCAAATATAATTTTAGAATCTTTAAGAAAATCGGAATTCAGAATTGTATTTAAAAAAAAATATATATGATATTTTTATAATTTATGGGAACAAAATCAGGTTGTATACTAGAGGCCAAATATCAATTTTTGTATGACTGAATATCTTTTCTAATTTCTATTTTATGTGTCATATAAATTTCCCAAATTTTAATTGTTATTTTTTAAGATATTTAATTTTTAATACTGTATTTAAAAAAAATTATATGATATTTCTATTATTTTATGGAATAAAAAACAGGTTTTAGAATAGAGACAAAATATTAATTTTGGTCAAACCGAATATTTTTTTCGAATTTTATTCTATGTAGCACATAAATTTCCTAAATATTATTTTAGATTCTTTAAGATATTTTAAATTCAGAAATGTATTATATAAATTATAAAAATATCATTTAATTTTTTTAAATACAATTTTAAATTTAAAATATCTTTAAAAATCTAAAAAAATAATTGGGAAATTTATGACACATAGATTAAAATTTGGAAAAAATATTCTGTTTTACAAAAATTGATATTTTGTCTCTATTCTAAAACCTGTTTTTCTTTTAATAAATTATAGAAATATCATCCAATTTTTTTTAAATACAGTTTTGAGTTTGGAATATCTTAAAAAAACTAAAACAATATTTTGGATATTTATTTGCCACATAGAATACATTTTGTAAAAAACATTCGATTCTACAACAATTGATATTTTTCTCTATTATAAAACCTGTTCCTGTTTTTCTAAATTATAAAAATAAATTCCAATTGTTTTTAAATACAATTCTGAATTTAAAATATCTTAAAGAAGCTGAAATAATATTCGGGAAATGTATATGCCACATAGAATAGACTAGAGAATTGAATAAATTGATATGACATTATTTTCAATACTTTGTTTAGGTTATGTCGTCGAGTAATCTTTTTTTGTTTTTATTTACTTCTGTGTTTTATTGTTTTTCACTTTTTATATATTAAGTTACATTAGGTATATTATGTTTTTGATAAACTGGATTTATCATATTTAATTATTTAGTACTCATTTAGTTTACTAGTAATGGGCTGTTTCAATTTTGAACGTGGGAAAAACATGTCGCGCGTTCGCGCATCGGAAACTTCTAGTCATGTCATATATATAGTTGTCTGCTAGTGGATTCAATGAAAACGAAAATTAGAAGAAAACGTAAAAATGGCTATTCTCAGATGTTGACAAAGGGGGCGAAGAGAGGGACAGTTAGACAAAGAAACTGATAATCGCACTTTTTGGTGCGATTTGATAGTCCGTTTACACCGCTTGGTTGTAAATGCCAATTTGTTTTAAGTTTACACTCGGCCGGTGTAGTGCACGGCCAAAATCGCACCGATTTCTTAACACCGGTGTAAAGTTGTAAGCGCATATACCATTTTTTTAACAGTGTATAAGATCCCTTCTATTGTTATACCGAACGAGTCGAAGATGAAATTGAAGGAAAATGTTCCTTTTATTATATAATAAAGACAATTTCCCGATTAAAACTTCAGAAGATATTGAAGTGAAAATTCTACTATGATAGCAGAATCAATTCAAAAACTTGTACTCAGATAATCCAAAGTTTTGCAATGTTTTAGAAAGTTGGATTAAATTAAAAAATGTAAAAATGTGAGGTTTTAGAATTCATTGGTATCTACATTTGTTGACACACTTTTCGCGATCAGGAATGTACTGGAAAATTTTTTTGTGCATATTATTATTTTTTATCTTGGATTGGTAGTCATATCGAAATTCGTTATAGTAAAGGCTGTCATAGCAATAGACAATGTGACAACAGTTGCAATACTGACGGTTGCCATAGTAAAAGTAGTCTAAGTAACGGTATCATAGCAACAGTAGTCATAGCAACGGTTATCGTAGTAACGGCATCATTCCGACTCTGTCATAGCAACGTTGGTGGTAATAACGGTTACATAACAACGGCTGTTATAGCAATAGTTGCTGTAGTAACGGTATCATAGTAACAGCTGTCATAGCAACGGTTGTCGTAATAACGGTTACATAGCGACAGTTGTCATAGCAACGGTTGTCGTAGTAACGGTATCATAGTAACGGTTACATAGCGACGGTTGTCATAGCAACGGCTGTCATAGCAACGGTAATCGTAGTAACGGCATCATACCAACGCTGCCATAGCAACGTTAGTTGTTATAACAGTTACATAATAATGGCTGCCATAGCAATGGTTGTTGTAGTAACGGTATCATAGTAACGGTTACATAGCGACGGTTGTCATAGCAACGGCTGTCATAGCAACGGTTATCGTAGTAACGGCATCATTCCAACTCTGTCATAGCAACGTTTGTTGTAGTAACAGTTACATAACAACGGCTGTTATAGCAATAGTTGCTGTAGTAACGGTATCATAGTAACAGCTGTCATAGCAACGGTTGTGGTAATAACGGTTACATAGCAACGGTTGTCATAGCAACGGCTGTCATAGCAACGGTTATCGTAGTACCGGCATCATACAAACGCTGCCATAGCAACGTTAGTTGTTATAACAGTTACATAATAATGGCTGCCATAGCAATGGTTGTTGTAGTAACGATATCAAAGCAACGACTGGCACAGTAACAGCATCATAGAAACAGTAGACATAGCAACGGTTATCGTAGTAACGGCATCATTCCAACTCTGTCATAGCAACGTTTGTTGTAGTAACAGTTACATAACAACGGCTGTTATAGCAATAGTTGCTGTCGTAACGGTATCATAGTAACAGCTGTCATAGCAACGGTTGTGGTAATAACGGTTACATAGCGACGGTTGTCATAGCCATAGCAACGTTGGTTGTTATAACAGTTACGTAACAATGGCTGCCATAGCAATGGTTGTTGTAGTAACGGTATCAAAGCAACGACTGGCATAGTAACAGTATCATAGCAACAGTAGACATAGCAACGGTTATCGTAGTAACAGCATCATTCCGACTTTGTTATACGTTTGTTGTAGTAACAGTTACATAACAACGGCTGTTATAGCAATAGTTGCCGTAGTAACGGTACATAGTAATATCTGTCATAGCAACGGTTGTGGTAATAACGGTTACATAGCGACAGTTGTCATAGCAACGGTTGTCGTAATAACGGTATCATTGTAACGGTTACATAGCGACGGTTGTCATAGCAACGGCTGTCATAGCAACGGTTATCGTTGTAACGGCATCATTCCAACTCTGTCATAGCAACGTTTGTTGTAGTAACAGTTGCATAACAACGGCTGTTATAGCAATAGTTGTCGTAGTAACGGTATCATAGTAACAGCTGTCATAGTAACGGTATCATAGAAACGGTTACATAGCGACGGGTGTTATAGCAACAGTTATAGTAACGGCATCATTTTAACGCTGTCATAGCAACGTTACTTGTAATAACAGTTACGTAACAACGGCTGTCATAGCAATGGTTGTCGTAGTAACGGTATAAAAGCAACGGTAGTCATAACAACGGTTATCGTAGTAACGGCATCATTCCAACTCTGTCACAGAAACGTTAGTGGCGTAACTGGGAGGGTAAGGGCCCTGGGGCAATCAGGAAAATGGGGTCCCAGTTACATATGATTTTTTAAGTAGATATTTTTTTCTTTTAAAACTTTAAATCATATTTCACCCCTTTAAAATGTTCTCAAATTTTAAAATTATCTCAATTCCATTTCTTCAAATTTCAGTTAATGTGAACTTGCATTGATTAAAAGTTCAATTAATTCACGTTTCAAATATACTAAACTTGATTTCTGAACTATTTTTATTATTTTTTAATTTTTTTCTGCAATTTTTATTTCTTTTAATTAACCGTAAATTGTTTCTCAAACTCTTAAATTTACCTTCCTTAAATTTTAATTAGGTATTTTGTTTAGTTTTTTCAATCACCTTTTTGAGTTTAATTATTTTTTCCTTGACATTAGCCAATATAATTATTTATTCCTAAATTTTATATTATCGTCGCAAATTTAAATTAATTTTTGTTATTTACCATTATCTTTGTCAGTTTGCATTTATTACATTTAATTTTTAATCATTTAATTATTCATTTAATATTTAATAATCGTTTTCATAATTTCTAAATTAATTGCCTGAACTTTCAAATATTTCAAATAATTATTTTGTTCAATTATCATTTCTCTTTATTATTTTGCAATGATTTTCTCTATCTTTTAATATTTTCATTATTTTTCAATTAATTTTCAAAATTTGTAGTTAATAAATAAATTTATATTATTGTCATCAATTTTCCATATTTTAAACGATTTTTCAATTATTTTCTTTTGATTAAAAATAAATTTTGCAGTTTTTCTATTATTTTCTTCAATTTCTCATTAATTTAATTATTTTTGCACTATTTTCAAAAATTTCAATTATTTATCTGAAATTTCAATTGTTTTCATCAATTTTCCATTATTTCTGCGATTTTTTAATAATTCTCTTTAATTAAAATTTTTGAAGTAATTTTGTAAATATTTTATTTTTTTAAACACATATTTTATGATTTTTTCAACTATATTTCCCTCAAATTTTATTTACTGTCATCAATTTTTTATTACCCAACTTTATATATCATATTTTTTATTTTACTATCTGAAAGGGCATAGTAACTATGTAAGCCCGTTTGTAATTCTTAAATAAATAAATAAATAAATTTTGATTTACTTTCCTCGATTGTTAATTATTATTTACAATATCTAAGACTATTTTCTAAAATTTTTAAGTATTTTTCTAAAATTTTAATTATTTTCTTCAATTTTTAATTATTTCCATTTGTTTCCATAATTTCCAAAATTTTTGATTAATTTTCGTAAATTTCAATTATTTTAAGCTTTCTTCAATTCTTTTCTCCATTTTTTAGTTATTCTCATTTTTTTAAATTGATTTCTAAGATCTTCATTTATTTTCTCAAATTTCAACTATTTTTTCTTTATTTAAAATAAATTCTGTAATTTTTTCAGTTATCTCACTTAAATGTCATATATTTTTTACAACTTATCATTGTTTGTATCATATTTTAAATATTTTCTTCAAATTTCAAAATTTAAAAACATTTTTCAATTATTTTCCAAAATTTATTTCCTTCAATTTTCAATTCTTTACATTTGTTTTATATTATAATTTCTAAGATTTTAAATTATTTATCTGACATTTCAATTTTTTCATTCAATTTTCAATTAATTACATTATTTTCTTATATTATTTTCTTCAATTTTCAATTACTTTCGTTCTTTTTCATAATTTCCAAAAAGTTTTTAATTATTTCTCTTTAATTAAAACTTGTTCTCTTCAACTTTAAATTATGTTTATCTTTTTAGGGTTCCGTACACAAAGTGTCCAAACAGAACCCTTATGTTTTCACTCGTTTGTCCGTCGCCCAAAACTATTACCCCCCCCCCCCCCTAGCGGCCAAACTATTTGAGATAGAGAGTTGAAATTTGGTTCACTTATGTATTTTCACATGTAGATTACAGGAAAAATATAGCGAACATGATTGAACGTGATGTTCATAGCGTTGTCATGGAAATAACAAGATTTTTTTCAAAAAATGCATTAAAATGCCTATTTACCCCCCCCCCCCTTATCTCCTAAACTATTTGACCTAGAGTATTGAAATTTGGTACACATATGTATTTTCGCGAGTAGAGTTCAGGAAAAATATAGAGAACATGATTGGAGGTGATGGTCATAGCGTTGTCAAGGAAAAACTTTTTTTTTTCAAAAAAAACGTGTTCCCCCCCCCCCCCTTATCTTCCAAACCATTTGACCTAGATGTTTGAAATTTGGTATACCTAGGTATTTTTACGTGTAGATTACAGGAAAAATATAGCGAACGTTGCTGGACTTAATTTTCAAAAGTTATTAATGAAAAGTTGAAAAATGACAAAAAACCCCTATGTTAGAGCTCAGCGTATTTATCCTGAAAGATTGGGAATTGGTTAAAAATGTGTAACTTTATGCAGAATTTTTTATAAACCCATAAAAATTGTGGTTTAAATTTATTATCATAACATTTTTTCCAAAAAACTGAAATTTTACCAAAAAAATTTTTTTTCTTCTAAACAGCTACAATATTTTATAGTTTCAGATTATTTTTTTGTACAAAATGTTTATGTTTATGTTTAAATTACTTTAAAAGTTAAAAAATAAAAAAAATTAAAAAAATAATATTTTTTTGACTTTAAAATTCAAAATTATATAAAAAAGCTTACAATTAGTCTATTTAATTGGAAATTTTTAATCTTATAACAATCATTAAGTTTATACTTAAATTTCTTTAGAAATAAACAAAATTATTTTAATTTATCATTATTTAAACTATTATTCAAATAATCTCTGACTCATATAATTGGAAAAAATTAGAGCGGTACGGAACCCTTCGACTTGGTACGAGTGGAACTCGTACTTGCCCGATATTTTTTCATTTATTTTCTCTAATTTTTAATTATTTTCTTTTATTTCAATGAACTTCAGAAAGTTTTAAGTATTTTTTAAAAATTTTTTTAACATTCCTTTTTTAAAATATTTTATGTAAATTTTCAATTGTTTTCTTAAATTTTAATTATCTTTTTCAATTTTAATTTATTTATCTAAATTTTGAATAATTTTTTTTCAATTTTCAATTATTTTCTCTAACTTTTCTTTATTCAATTTTTCTTAATTTACTTTTAAGATTTTCAAGTATTTTTCTTAAATTTGAATTATTTTCTTTATGCTTAAAACACTTCAATGGTTGTTTAAATTATTTTCCACAATTTTTAATTGATTTCATTATCTTTTTTCAATTAATTTGCAAAATTTGCAATTATTTTGTTTAATTTAAACTATTTTTTGCAATTCTTTTTAATTCTAAAATACTATAAATTTTGTTGTAAATAAATATTTATTTTATTTAAATAAATTGATTTTTAAATATTATATTTGAAATATTCCTAATTGTTGATAACACAGTAGTAGAAATAATAAATTACTACAATTAGTAACGTTTTTGAAAAATTTTTTAAAAAAGGGTCTATTAGGGTTGACTAAGGGCCCCGGGGCACTGACCCACTTTGCCCCTTAACAGTTACGCCACTGAGCAACGTTTGTTGTAGTAACAGTTACATAACAACGGCTGTATCAACGGTATCATAGAAACGGTCTCATAGCGACGGGTTTTATAGCAACGGTTATCGTAGTAACGGCATCATTCCAACTCTGTCATAGAAACGTTAGTGGCGTAACTGGGAGGGTAAGGGCCCTGGGGCAATCAGGAAAATGGGGTCCCAGTTACATATGATTTTTTAAGTAGATATTTTTTTCTTTTAAAACTTTAAATCATATTTCACCCTTTTAAAATGTTCTCAAATTTTAAAATTATCTCAATTCCATTTCTTCAAATTTCAGTTAATGTGAACTTGCATTGATTAAAAGTTCAATTAATTCACGTTTCAAATATACTAAACTTGATTTCTGAACTATTTTTATTATTTTTTAATTTTTTTCTGCAATTTTTATTTCTTTTAATTAACCGTAAATTGTTTCTTAACTTAACGGTTACAAAGCGACGGTTGTCATAGCAACAGTTATTTACTACAACGTTTGTTGTAGTAAAAGTTACATCAGAACGGTTGTCATAGCAATAGTTGTCGTAGTAACAGTATCATACTAACAGCCGTCATAGCAACGATCGTAGTAACAGTATCATAGTAACGGTTGTCATAGCAATAGTTGTCGTAGTAACGGTATCATACTAACAGCTGTCATAGCAACGATTGTAGTAACAGTATCATAGTAACGATTGTCGTAGTAACAGATTCATAGCAACTGTTGTCGTAGTAACGGAATCATACAAACGCTAACATATAGCAACGTTTGTTGTAGTGACGGTTACATAGCACCGGTTGTCGAAGTATCATGTAGCGGCTGTCATAGCTACGGATATCGTTATAATCGTTATCATAGTAGCGGCATCATAATAACGTTGTCATAGCAACGTTTCTTGTAGTAACGGTGACATAGCAACAGCTGTCATAGCGACGGTTATCGTAGCAACGGTAACATGGTATCAGTTACATAGCGACAGCTGTCATAGCAACCACTGTCGTAGTAACTGTATCATAGTAACAGCTGTCATTGTAACGGTTTTCGTAGTAACGGTATCATAGTAACAGCTGTCATAGCAACCGTTTTCGTAGTAACGATATCATACTAACAGCTGTCATAGCAACGATCGTAGTAACAGTATCATACTAACAGCTGTCATAGCAACGATCGTAGTAATAGTATCATAGTAATGGATGTCATTGCAATGGTTGTTGTAGTAACGGTATCATAGTAACGGTTACAAAGCGACGGTTGTTATAGCAACGGTTATCGTAGTTACTGCATCATTCCAACTCTGTCATAGCAACGTTTGTTGTAGTAAAAGTTACATTAGAACGGTTGTCATAGCAATAGTTGTCGTAGTAACGGTATCATACTAACAGCTGTCATAGCAACGATCGTAGTAACAGTATCATACTAACAGCTGTCATAGCAACGATCGTAGTAACAGTATCATAGTAACGGTTGTCATAGCAATAGTTGTCGTAGTAACGGTATCATACTAACAGCTGTCATAGCAACGATTGTAGTAACAGTATCATAGTAACGATTGTCGTAGTAACAGATTCATAGCAACTGTTGTCGTAGTAACGGAATCATACAAACGCTAACATATAGCAACGTTTGTTGTAGTGACGGTTACATAGCACCGGTTGTCGAAGTATCATGTAGCGGCTGTCATAGCTACGGATATCGTTATAATCGTTATCATAGTAGCGGCATCACAATAACGTTGTCATAGCAACGTTTCTTGTAGTAACGGTGACATAGCAACAGCTGTCATAGCAACGGTTATCGTAGCAACGGTATCATGGTATCAGTTACATAGCGACGGCTGTCATAGCAACGACTGTCGTAGTAACTGTATCATAGTAACAGCTGTCATTGTAACGGTTTTCGTAGTAACGGTATCATAGTAACAGCTGTCATAGCAACCGTTTTCGTAATAACAAACGTCTTCATAACATCTTTAGCAACAATATCTAAAGACAATGCTGCTTTTAATAAATTTAAAAGCAATATAATAATAATAATTATTATCTTGCACAGAAATTAGACAACGTTAAAAATTCGTCGTCCATTATAACTTATTTTTAGATTCTATTTTCGTTGTCACAATTACCCATCCTCGGGTTCTATTTTCGTACCCTTTGTTTCACAATCCTTTCAACGTTAATAACAAGGACGCTTGTTTCGAAGATGTCAGTGTAAACGAGCAACAGGGTAACATAGTCAATTTTGGCGTGGGTCGATTTAGACACACAAACTTAATCCCTTGAGATTGAGGCATGTAGAGAGAGAGTTGAGGGTAGGAATCGTTGATGTTGTAACTCCCTCGAAACCATGTGATCTCATAGACTCAAGAGAGCCGCTTCAAGTGGGTGCGACAGTGAAAAAGAGCAGGGATTTCACTCTAAAGGACTAAGGAGAGAAAATAGGGAACATGGAGGATTTATTTCAAAACGAGAGATTCACGACACGTCGCGACCTTAGTTGCAAATTAGGAAAAAGTGAGGCGTCCAATGTTGTTTTGGAAATGGGCCAAATCTAAACAGGACGCTGAGATAGCCAAAGGATAAAAGGATTCGGGTTAATAACTTGTAAAATATATTTGTAACTTTCTTAAAAGTCGACCGCTCTTTCTTCTGCACAATAAACTCGAATGACTTTTGATTTATTGCACTGTGATTGTTATCATTTCCTGCTGGGAATAATAGGGAAAATAACAATTTATGAACCCTTGTGAACAAAAATTCGTATCTTCATATCGCATTCTTTAGAAATGACATTTACAGAGTAAGCAATGAAATTCTGAAAATATTTTCCGTATAGTAATAAACGGAGTTTGAAAGTGGAATGTCTCAGGTTGCTGCACTTAAAGACGTTGGGATGCTGCGTTGCGCTGTACGTAAATCCTGGAAAATTCCTGATGAATATAAAGACCAGATGAAACTGAATTTGAAATATTGCCGAGTTTGTGGAGAAGCAAATTAGGTCTGAATTCTTCCAGCTGGAAATGAAGAATTAGCAATTAGTGAAATGAGTAAGTGTTTAATAAATCTCTAAATGTCGAGTTCGTGCTTCTTTAACCTTTAAATATCCGCAATAGTTGAATATTTATAAACGTGGCAAAGTTCCAGATTTTAAATTAAAAACTTGTATCTTATGTCTGACGCGAATTGACATTTTTCACTCATCGAAGTTATTCAAACTTGTAGTTCTCATGAGAATTTGGCAAACTTTTGCCGACAAATTGCAAAGCGATTGATTGAAAACGAAATACATTTATCTAATTTTCCCAGGAAAATGTCAAACATTTATTCTTTCAAATAATAAATGTCAACATTCTTTTTGACAGTTGATTCTAGGTGAAATAAGCCGAATGTCTAAATAATTTTTGCATTTCGTGATAACATCAGTTTTCATAAAATAGACGAATAAAAACCGTGTACAATTCAATTACTTCTTTGAATAATAGATATGAATTCCAGTTGGTGAGTTGCTTCCATTGTTCTCTGTTTCTATTATTATCTCCATTCGATATTTTCTGGATTCGAGTAAAATATATAACAAGCTGAGAATTTCCCATCTATGAGCTTCGCGCGGTATCCAGTATTTAATTAAAATGCGCTCATTTCTCGCTTTTCGTTTTGGTTTCATCAGTCATTAAGAAAGTTTGCTAAAACCAATACTTTTTCTAGTTTTACACAAGCGTTTTCAATTGTAAAAAATGCAACAAGACAACTTTTTATTTTAAAAGAATTTATCACTCGGTGAAGTTATTAATTCATAGGAATTTATCAATCACTCCGTCAATAAATTATTGACTCGGAGTGATTGATAAATTCCTATGAATTAAGACAACTTTTTGTTATGATTGTGATTTAAGTTGAAAAAAATTGAAAAAACTATTAGTTAAACGTTTTTATAAAACGTTTTAACAGCTGACGCTACTGAATTTCGTTTCACGAGAAGGTTTAAATTATTATTATTTGCTTAAAATATTTTACCAGGTCTTATCACAAAAAAGTTGTAGATATTTAAGAAATTCTTCTTTAACTAGATGTTTTAATTTTTTATGAACCTTCTTTGACATAATGTTCTCTTCAAGGCAATAATAAGTTCAAAATGAAAATCAGTAATCTTCTAACAACAAATAAAAAAAAGCAATTAATTATTTATGTTTACATAAATTATGAATAATTTTTTTTAGACTTCTAAAAGGCTAAAAAAAACTGTTCTAAAAAGCATAAAAAAGGCTGTAATGCTAGAGGTAAATAAACAATGAGTGTGTTCGATTTTTGCACTTTTACTAAATCTATTAAACTCTAAAATAAAAGCTTTAGAGCCTATGCAATTATAAACAAACAATGTAAGTATAATAGGTCATTTTAAATGATTTTACATGGGAAAAGTAAACGCTTACGGGAGAGGGTTAATAAAAATAAAAATCATCAATTTCTTTAGCGAAATTTTTCATAAATTTTGCCAATTTGATTTGTACATCAAAAACTAAAATCTCTGAAATATTTGATACTTTTAATTCCGTTTATTCTAGAATTAAATGATTAAATTCACCATAGTTGAATCTGTTGATAATGTCATTAACTACTTAGATTTATCTTTAATTCTTGAGAATAATTTATTAATTACAAATTGGTATAAAAAAAAAACTTGGTCTGGTAGATACATCAATGATTTTAATCATCCAATTTCTCAAAAAATTGGTGTCATTTATTCATTTGTTTATAAAGCAATTAAATTATCAGATCCACGTTTTCATTTTGAAAATTTAGTATTGGTTAAAGAAACTTTATCTAAGAACGATTCTCCTTAAACTCTTCTAGATTAAAAAAAATTAGTATTCGATATCAGAATATCATTAATCCGATAAATTATTTTTCTAATTGGGTGATTCCACTGACTTTCGTCTGAGAGGTGTTGCTGGCATATCTCAAAAATAAATTTATTTTATATATAAATCATTATTAACCACCGTAGAATTCATTTTTAACAAAGATTTTGTTAAATATTGTCTTATTTATTAAAAAATCGTAATTAAATACGATAGAGTAAGGTTTAAATGGCGTTTTAGTCCATATTTCAAACTTTTTATAATGAATAAATGTAGGCTTAAATAAAATTTTGTTAAAAAGGAATAGTAATATATATTCTAAAGATTTGTTTTTAATAATTTATTTTGTGTATAAAGTCTAATTATAATAAGAAAAATCGATTTAAAATTGATCTAAAAACTCTCAATTTTCGTCATATTTACTAGCATATTTTTTATAAAAATATTTAATAGAAAATTTGGATACTTACGAAAATTGAAAATCCATACATTAACTTTCCTTATCCACAAAGAATGACTTAAAAAAATTATTTTAATTATTATAAAATTAAATTTCAAAATTGTAAATTCATAAAAAGTGCCATATTTCTACACTTCATATCTTTTTTCTGGGAGCTTTTAAAAGATTCAAACTTTACACATATTTAAGTTTGTACAAAATATACACTATATTAAAATTTCATGAGGGTATTTTGCTTAATTTCTGAAATATTTAAGTTTAAAATTTATTATAAAAGAGGTTCAATTTAAAAAATTTGGTAAATCTCCGAAGTTGGTTGATTTGGAAATTATCGATTTTAAATCGATTTTATTTACATTAATTAGCAGTTTAGTTATAAAATAAATATAATTTTTCCTATCATTATAATAATTGCATAGAAATATTTATTTAATATATTATGTATAAAGAAAACCACAAGATATTAAAAAATGGAAAAATATTTCAAGTGATCTTCAATTTTTTTAAACGTATATTTGAGAAAAATAGTCCTTAAAGAGGTTAAATGTGAATATTTTATTAAATGAAATATGTAAATAAATAAAAGTGCTCCGTAGGTGTCTGTTGCAATAAAAAGTGCGATAAAAAGTCGCTTCTCTTTATTCATCAATTAACAGAAAATGGTCAATTTTTATTACAATTAAGAATATATTGTGCAAATATTAGTAATATTTGCAATTATCATATCAATAGTTATTTGAAATATTTTCCGCATTATTTTGTACTTATACATGTATTAAATAAATATTTCTATATAAATATTCTAATGATTGGTAAAACTTAAATTTATTTTATAACTACCTGCTAATTAATGTTAATTATAAATTTAAATTTAAATAAAATCGATTTAAAATTGATTATTTCCAAATCAACCGACTTCAGAGATTTACACAATTTTTTAAATTTAACCTCTTTTATAATAAATTTCAAACTTAAATATTTCAGAAATTAAGCAAAATACCCTCGTGAAATTTTAATATAGTGTATATTTTGTACAAACTTAAATATGTGTAAAGTTTGAATCTTTTAAAAGCTCCCAGAAAAAAGATATGAAGTGTAGAAATATGGTACTTTTTATGAATTCACAATTTTCAAATTTAATTTTACAATCATTAAAATAATTTTTTTAAGTCATTCTTCGTGGATAAGGAAAGTTAATGTATGGATTTTCAATTTACGTAAGTATCCAAGTTTTCTATTAAATATTTTTTTAAAAAATGTGCTATTAAATATGACGAAAATTGACAGTTCTTTGATTAATTTTAAATCGATTTTTCTTATTATAATTATCAAAAACAAATCTTTAGAATATATATTACTATTCTTTTTTAACAAAATTTTATTTAAGCCTATATTTATTCATTATAAAAAGTTTAAAATATGGACTAAAAACGCCATTTTGTGCGCCCTGGGGCTATTTTGTGTACGCGAGGGTTTTAATAAATAAAATCTGTATATTGAGTTGTTTAAGTTTGCTACTTAGTATAAATATTTTCTGATATCTAGACTACAGATAGTTTAACTGAAATTACTTAATTCTTTATCAGAAATCATAAAAAAATCGTAAAGTCGTGAAAATCAAGTTAAAAATTCTGTTCAGATCTCGGGAAGTAAAAAAGTGTTTCTAAAGGTGTTAATAATACTTGTTGCCAATTCAGTTGTGATGATGTATACGTGATGCGCTAACTTTTATTGCGTATTTTAAGAAAAAAGTGTAAAAAACTGAAAAACCAGGATTTAGTGAGTTATTTTGTGCAATCTTTAAAATCAAGTTTTTTTCAATAATTTGTTTTGCAGTAAGTAAAAAATACTCTAGAATTTCGTTTTGAAACATTTTTGTCTTATTTTCGTTATAAAAGACGAGAAATAAGCATAAAATTTTAATTTTACACGTGGTGCCATAAAAACCTCAAAAAAGTAACATTAATAATTACATGATTTTCAAGTTAATTTTGAAACTTTTTCTCTTCAAATAACTCAAGAAGTGTAATAGATGTTATTAAGTAAAATTTTCTTAAAGGAATAATTTTTTTTTGTAAATCTATATTGTTGTGAAGTTTTAGTGTTTTACTTTCAAATTAGTTAAACAATTCCTACAAAAAAAATATTTCTGGCTCTGTTTTTCTTTATTGTACTCTAGAATAAAATTAATAAAGCATAGAGTGAAAAAAGAGCGGTTTTGTGCACAAAATAGCCCCACTTGACGGTAATCTTTCTATTAAATTGATTTGAAAATAATAAATAATAAATAAAAAACTACCATTGATTTGTTTCTTTTTAATTGAATTTTATATAACCAGCACAACACTTTAAAAAATGTATGCTGACTAAAATCGAAATTCCTCAAGTTCTGACAAAACCAAGCATGCCTCTTATAATTATTTCATAGACTAAAATGTCATGATGAAATTATAATTAAAAACTGTCTCGCTTATTTTTACGGGTCATATTTCTTGTAAAATCAAGTTTTATGAAAGTGGCTAAGTTCCAGAATTTATATTAATAAGACCTGACAAGTGTTGCTTCTGCATGTTAATAATATCTCAATAAAAATTTATTTTCAAGTTTTTTTTAACCTTAGTATTAATAAATCAAAGAAATTTGGTCTTGGAAAATGACATAAAAATAATTAAAATTCAAGTACAACAATCTCTATTTCTTTTTTTGTTTGTACTTAAAAGCATTAGAATGGTAAAAAGAATATAAGGATTTTTTTGTGTTTCTTTGATTGTAGAAGTTGACTTCAATATTTTCAATTCGAGTACGCTTTACTTCTCATATATTCCGCAGGTGGTGCACTGGAGATTGGAAAATCTGAGTACGCTATACTACAATCTCTCTTTTTCCTTTATTTTTTTTCTCCATATTTCCATGTTTCGCCATTTTCAAGATTTTTAACCTTTGGGTGAAAGATCCGTATATTCTGATGCCACTGTACGAGGAGCATTAAATTTTATGATCTGGAACGGGTCTTCCTCGAAACTTTAAAAGAGTATAGACTTGGCATCGAAACATAGATACTAGACAACAAGAGGAGCGTTCGAGCTTAATGTCCCGAACAATGAATTCTCGATGAAACTCATTCCCCACTCTTAAACGACTTTATAGTCTTGTCGCATTTTCTGCTCTTGTTCTGGATTTCTCAATTTCATCAGCAATTTAAGCTTCTAGATCTCTGCCACAATTTCTCAAATTTCGCTTTTTGTATAAGAAAAAATGAAAGCAGATTGTCAGAAAATTGGTTTCCTATCAGACCAAGCTCTTTCGCTGAAGAAAAAATTGTTTTATGCGACACTTGTAGAATTTTACGTTTGATTAATAATTGGGACGAATTTTAGATTTTTTATAAACCGAGGTCTCGACTAAACGACGCTTGTCGCGTCATTCCTACTTTGTCAAAAAACAGTAATTTCATAAAGGGTATTTTTGGTAAATAGATCGGATATTTTTTAAAATCCATGTGTCGATTTTTAGACATTAATGAGTATAATAAGCCTAAGATACTTTATTAAAATCTGTCAGACCGTTCTCGAGATATCTTATCGAAAAAAAGCGTGACACACACACATATACACTCATACACTTTTTTACAGAAATTTTTAAGGTAACTTTTTTAATCTTTAAAAAATCGCTTTTGACGAAAACTTCTAGTTACAAAACTATTGAGGATTCTTTAATTAAAAAAGAAAACTTTTGAAGAAAAATTTTAATTACAAAAGCTGACTTTCAGATGAGCATTTTTTAAAATTTTTTAAATAAATAGAGAACCCTTTGAGTCTTGCTCGAATTCCGACTCTTTACTAACATTACTTTCATTCAGATCATGATGAGAGAGCCGAAACGTCGACTGCTAATCTTTATTTTTTATTTCAGCCAAAGGAGATTAAAGATTTTAAGTAGTGGGTTGTGGAATGAAGAGGTTCCTATTTACCTTTCATCTTCTTTCCATATTTCAAAATAGAATATTTTACAAATTTATTCAATAATGGTCGTTTTTTTAAAGTCATTATTATTCTGTTGTAAAACGATGTTATTAAAATTCAAAAATTATGCATAAATTGTTTGAATTTAATAGGGATAATAGAAATGATAAAATTGAAAATTTTGTAAGTTATTATTTATTTAGTAGTTAGTTATTCAGTTATAGCGAGCATTCAATTGAGAAGAAAAGGATTATATTTTTCTTCATGCCATCTGACATTTCCCATCTACTTGCATGGAACTGCATGAAGGAATTGAGATTCTCTTAGTATTCGGGAGAAAAGCACTTTTCGCTAGACTAAGAAGACGTAAAAAGAGACAGGTCGTTTTTCATACTTACTCCGGTAACTGCGGAAAGAACTGAGAGACAGCCTTTGTCGAGCTTCTCGACTCGAACTCGTGTAATTGCTTATGTAATGTACGCAGAATTCTATACGCTTGTGCATTCGATCCTTTTTCAAAATAAGCCTTTAGAAAAATCCTGAAGTACATGCACTAACAAACTCTTTTCAATTGTGACACGGAAATATTGAGATTTTTAATGTTAAATAAATAATCCGTATAAAAATGTAGGAATTTATTTTCTCAGTATTTTTCTCTCCATCAGGGGCAACGATTTGTAAATTTTTGCCATCTGCACACTTAATGTTGACCGTGAAAGTGAAAGTGAAAGAGAGGGGGGAAGAAAACAAAAATAAATTAAAAAGTTTTTTAATTAACGTAATTATTTTAACGCAAAAGTTGACAATCTTATTTGATTTCGAGTAATAAATTCATTTATAATTATATTTATAACTATAGATTATTCAACGCGCGCTGGTGCGCGATTAGTTTCTACACTTTGTGTTATCAACACAAATATTTTAAATACAATACTTAAAGATTTATTTGTATAGGACAAAATTTATAAAATTTTAAAATTGAAAAAAAAACGACATGAGCCATTTTAATGTGGCCTGTTTAGCGCTATTCTAAATTGGGTTTTCACTTAAAATGTAAAACTTTTTTTGTCTTAAAGTTCTACGCCTTTAAGGAATACATTCTCATCACGGCACTCGCGCTCGATACTGATACTTTCCGGAATATTTGCGATTTACTGGAGAGAAAAGAAAAATCTCAGTTACTTAAATCTTCAAAGCAAAGGGTTGTTGCACCTAAATGTCATTAAAAAACAATACAATTTCTGTTTGAACTTATTGATATTAGTTGACTTCTGCCTCGATACAATTCCATGATTGAGTAAGACTAGTCTTCAAATCAATATAGTATTAAACGCAAATTTAGAATACAATTAAGAGCAATGTCTAACAAACAGAAATTGTACGTTAACACAATATGTCAGTAAGTATTAATACTTTAAACACGCTTTTTTTCCTCAAATTATTACTATGTATTTTTTTTATTTTTAAAATAATATAGACACTTTATTTGCGTGCAGTATAATAAATTACAAAAGCACCCAAAAAAAGTGTCATAGACAAGACACTACACTAGTGTATTATATATATATATGGGTCATTCCATACGAAAAGGCAAATGGCTGAGTCCACTCGTAGTTTTAACCAATTTTAAAGATATATAGCTCAAAATTTAGCATTTTTTATAAGGAATCGAATGCCGTGTGGTACTTTTTGAAATATTCAAAATGGCGGCTACCACAGCTGGATATATAACTTAACTTTTTGAATTTCTGGGTTTAAGCGATTATTACTTTTATTATCTGGGATTAAAATTGCTCAAAACAAATTTTTCTTATGTTTTTGTGATCCCCAAGACAAAAAAATATGACTAAATAATCATAAATAAAAAATTCAAGATGACGGATCCAAAATGGCGGTTAAATTTTTAAAATGCTATTGGATTAAACTGAAACTTGTTACTCGGGGGTTTTTGAGGTCGCTGATTACGAATATGATCTCAAAATTTAAAAATTCAAAATGGCGGATCCAATATGGCGGACAATATTTTGAAAATTGATCGTATTTCTATGAAACTTGTTATTCGGGGGTTTTTGAGGTCGCTGATTTCGAATCTAATGTCAAAATTTAAAAATTCAAAATGGCGGATCCAATATGGAGGATGAATTTTTTTAAATTGGTCGGATTCGTCCGAAACGTGTTACTCGGGGGTTTTTGGGGTCGCAGATTACGAATCTAATGTCAAAGTTTAAAAATTAAAAATGGTGGATATAAAATGGCGAAAAATGTGTCAAGAGACGGAGCCTTTCAACTGCCATCAGTATTTAATTCTTTTTTATTGTACACCTCTTTTGAATTTTCTAATTTTGACATCAGATTCGTAGTCAGCGACCTCAAAAACCCCCTAGTAACAAGTTTAAAATGAATCCGACGAATTTAGAGAAATTCGTCCGCCATATTGGATCCGCCATTTTGAAATTTGAAAAAATGATTTCAGATTCGTAATCTGCTACCCAAAAAAACCCCAAGTAACAAGTTTTAAAGGAAACTGACCAATTTAAAAAAATTCGTCCGCCATATTGGATCCGCCATTTTGAATTTTGAAAAACTGACTTTAGATTCGTAATCTGCGACCCCAAAAACCCCCGAGAAACAAGTTTCAAGCGAATTAGACCAATTTAAAAAAATTCATCCGCCATATTGGATCCGCCATTTTGAATTTAAAAAAAATGATTTCAGATTCGTAATCTGCGACCCCAAAAACCCCCGAGAAACAAGTTTTAAGCGAATCCGACCAATAAAAAAAATTCATCCTCCATATTGGATCCGCCATTTTGAATTATTAAATTTTGACATTAGATTCGAAATCAGCGACCTCAAAAACCCCCGAAAAACAAGTTTCATAGAAATACGATCAATTTTCAAAATATTGTCCGCCATATTGGATCCGCCATTTTGAATTTTTAAATTTTGAGATCATATTCGTAATCAGCGACCTCAAAAACCCCCGAGTAACAAGTTTCAGTTTAATCCAATAGCATTTTAAAAATTTAACCGCCATTTTGGATCCGTCATCTTGAATTTTTTATTTATGATTATTTAGTCATATTTTTTTGTCTTGGGGATCACAAAAACATAAGAAAAATTTGTTTTGAGCAATTTTAATCCCAGATAATAAAAGTAATAATCGCTTAAACCCAGAAATTCAAAAAGTTAGGTTATATATCCAGCTGTGGTAGCCGCCATTTTGAATATTTCAAAAAGTACCACACGGCATTCGATTCCTTATAAAAAATGCTAAATTTTGAGCTATATATCTTTAAAATTGGTTAAAACTACGAGTGGACTCAGCCATTTGCTTTTTCGTATGGAATGACCCATATATATACTTGGTTAAGCCAACAAAACTTTTGTTGATATGACTAAACATTTTTTTCAGTGTACCTAATGTGGAGTTAGAATTGTCAGATTGGCTTGATTTGTTGAGTTTAGATCCAACAAGTGCTCAAGAACACGAATATAAGCAAAAATAGGAAAATGAAATCGCCGAGATAGTACACTGCCGTACTAAGGAAAAACTTAGGGAAACGACATTTTGGTAGAACTGAGAAAATCAAGAAAAACTGTTAGCATTAAGTACCCGGATAAAAATTAAAAAATTGTTGAATTTAAATTCACATTGTTTATAAAATGATAATGTTCTATTTAATTATGAAATCAAAAGTTCATTGTTTAAACAAATTATATGAAAAAAATGGAAATGCGAGTTTTTCTAAATGCAAGCATGGCGTTTGCGTAGTTTTTATTTCGTATACAGCGCTCAGCTTTGACCACGTTTTTGATACAAATAACACACGAGTGACTTTGCCTAAGTTTTTTCTTCTGATTTTATACCCGAGCTCGAAGCCTTGTACGATTTTTAGAATACGCAAAGCACTTTGCTTAAGTTTTTATCAAGTATTCTTTCATTTTCTGGAGTTTCTAAGATTTTAAAAATAATTCTTTACAACAAACACGAAAAAAAAATTATCTCGTTAGCAGAGGAATATTCCTCTTCTATTATTACTCAATTTGTAAGAGAATTTTACGAGAGCAAAAGGATTGTTGACACATAGCCACTCTTTTGTTTAACTTCAACCTAATTTAATAGTATAAAGAATTAAAAAATAATAAAAAATTCTGATACTTAAGATATATTCGGGAAATTACATACTCTAATTTTAAAGCGGGTAAATTTTTTATGTAAAAAAATATCAAGTTTGTGACAAATTATGAATTTTACAATAATATGTGAAATTTGTAAATTTGACAGAAGAAGATAGAAGAGGAAAATCCTCTCGAATAGAAAGGGATAATTTAGTGACTATATAGAAGAGGTCAAATTGCATCAAAATGAGAGGAATCCGTTACTATTAGAATTTTTTTTTTGTAAATAATTTTAAAAAATGATTTAAACTATAACTATCACACTGCAAAATAGGTATCTTAAATTGTTCAAAAATGTCTTAAAATAAGACATTTTGTCTTAGACACCAAAAATATCTTAATTTAAGACATTTTTGTACAATTTAAGATACCATGTTTTTGCAGTGCACATGCAGTTCTTTTCAACGAATCTATTGATACCAAAATGGAGACAATTCTCACTTTAGATTAAGATGCAGAAGGAAAAATACATTGGAATAATTCAATTCGTTTATTTCCATTTAATGGAATCAAATTCGTTTTTTTGAGCAAATTTTTGAGGTATTTTCAAAAAATTTTGCCAATCTAAAACTTCTGACTTCAAATTCGAATTCAGCACCCAAAATCAAAAAGAAATACACTATTGTAGTGTCTAAGCGAATTTTTTTTTGAAATTTGCTCTAATTCGTGTTAATCAACAGTTTTTAAGTTTAACCCAAAAAATTTTGTCAATCTAAAACTTCTGACTTCAGATTTGGATTCAGCACCAAAAATCAGATAGAAATACTTATTCACGAACTTATTCACAAATGTTTTAAATTTAAAAGAACTTCAATTTACTCAAAGATTTAAATTTCAAAATATTAATAATGTTTCTGAAGGCTAAGAGGCGAATTTCAAATTTTCCATTAAACCAAGACGAATGTGGCACTAAAAAACTATCTTTTCGGAATCAGGAGGTCTCAAAACGTCGAGAAATGTAGGTTTTAGCAAAAGTTCAAAATCGCACAAATTTAATACCTTCTCATTTAGGATGAGAATGTAAAAATAAATTTTTTCAAAATTTCCAAAAATTTTTAGAAAAGTCTATATTTTTTGATGCAGTTTTATTAGGTGTGATCAATAAAAGTAAATAGGAAGAAAAAACCGAGAGTTTATTTATTTTTTTGCAAAATAATAGTGTTTCTGTATATGATTTTCCCATATTATGTTCTATTTTTTGCATATATAACGTGTATTTTGAGGATTTTAAAGGTTTTTAGCAGTTAAATAGTTAGTTTCTTGTTAATTTCTACTTGAGTTTAGAAAGATGAGAATGCGTCAACAGTCTTCTGACCGATTTTCACCTCCCCCCTCCCCCTCTTCTCCTCAAACAATACTTTTATACAATTGTAAAACTTAAAAAATTCATATCTTTTTGGGTTTGCATTATATCAAAAACATTTATTAACGAAATTTGTTTGTTTTTACTTGTACTTTAAGAAAAAAAATAGAGAAAATTTTTTTTTTTAATTTTTTTTTTTTTTTTTGAAGTTTGAAAATGTTCTATTTTTGACATTTTTGGTCCAAAATAGCCGGCTAACGAACTTGATCTGTATTTTTGGTCACTTAAAACGCATACCAAATTTCAAATTGATAGATGAATTTTTACTCAAGTTAATGGATTTCAAAATTTTTTACACAGACAGACAGACAGACAGACAGACAGACATACAGACATTTTCGTAAAACCCATTTTTTTGGAATCAGGAGGTCTCAAAACGTCGAGAAATGTAGGTTTTAGCAAAAGTTCAAAATCGCACAAATTTAATACCTTCTCATTTAGGATGAGAATGTAAAAATAATTGAAATTTCAGAAAAAAATACTTAAAATTTTTAGAATTTAATTGGATAAAAATGAGAATAATTAAAATGGGATAAAATAATTAAAAATGATGAAAATAATACAAAATTGAAGATAATTATTGCAATTTTAGAAAAATAATTTAAAACTAGGTGTGAATTCTGTCCATTTCATGAACACTTCGCTTCCAAGGAAGCAAAACAATTTGCTTTCTCATAGAGGAAGCAATAATTTAATAATATTTTAAATATTTTAAGTTAATAAAAACAAAAATTAAAAAAACATGAATTATTTTGATTAAAAAGATACTAAAACAATTTGATTAGTTAATTTCAAAAATCCCTAAGTTCAAATTTAAATATTTATGATTTTAATAACCAATTTAAATTTTATGGAAAATTCTCTACAAAAAACTTTATGCACGCATACACATTTACCCACACATATGTACGTATACATAAATACACATACACATAAATAAATAAATTGGCAAGCAATAAAGAAAAATTATTAAAAAAATAGAATTATTTGAAATACTTTTTTTTTATTAGTTAACCTTTATTTAAATAAAAATTTTTTCTTATAATTATATTATTTTTTATTGTTTTACTACTCGTCTTGTTGTTCAATAATAGGGGAAAGTTGGGTATAGTGGGAATAGATCTATGTTTTATGACATAAAATTTGTAAAAGATAATTAATTTTTTAAATTTAAAAATTTTATATTAAAGATTAGAGTTTAACTTATCTATCCCGTACAAATACATCTAAAAAATAAAAATGATTGTTATTATTTTTAATAATTTTCCAAAATTTGCATCGTGTGGTAAAGTGGGAAATTGTGGGGTAAGGTGGGAAATAGACTTTATACTTGTATATTATATATATATATTTTGTGTTTAACTCAAAATTTTATACATTTTATAAACAAACTTAATTATTATATCAAAAATAATTCGTAATTTTTTAAAAATTTAAACAAATGTGAGAAAGTTCTATTCAGAATCACAATTTTTGCATGTAAAATGATGACTATTTAATTTTACACAGTTCAATAATTTTTGTTATGTGAAGTAATATTATTTTTTTTTTTAAATTATAAATTCGAAAATTTAATAGATTCGATAGATTTTTACAAAAATAAAAAAAAATTTCAACAAAAAGAAATTTTTTTTTAATTTTTTTTTTCAAATTTTTTTTTTAATTTTGATAATATGGCATTCTTTTACATCCAAAATAGTTCCAGAAAAAAAAATTGGCACCGATAAGTACCTAACATATATTTCAATGGGTTGAAAGTTCTCAGGTGACTCCACTTAATGAACCAAATTTGATGGTTTTCATTTCTCCCAAAAATATGTTTTTTTCAGCCAATCAAAAAATGGCTTAAACAGACTTAAGGTACATGTTTAAAGCTTTAAAAATCCACTTAAAAATTTTATTTATGTTTATTTTTGGTGTTACTATAGCTATTTGAAAAAACCGACTTTTTAAAAAAGTGTCTTTACATTTGTTAAAATATTTTAAAAAATATTAAAGACACATTAATTTCAGCTAGATATTCTTTTTCTACAGGTTCTGGCAATAAGTTTTAAAAAAAAAAGACGTCCCGATATGTTCATTAGGCTCTGAGCAATCAGCGTTTGAAAATCGCTCGGATCCCGTAGACCCATTCTAGCAGTTACGTTAAATCCCGATAGTCTAGCAGTTGAGGGTTAATATTATTAGTAATATTATTATTATCATTTTCATTATTTTACTAGGTGAAAATTATGTCCATTTCGTGGATATTTCGTTTCAAAGTTTGCAAACAAATTTGCTTTCTTATAGAAAAAGCAATATATTAATAATATAAAATTTAATTCGAGAAATTCTTTAAAAAAAGGAATTTTAAGTGCAAAAAAATGAAAAAACATCAATTAATTTACGAATTTTTGATCAATTATAAAAGTTATATAGGTCAATCGATTCGTTTTGAGATAAGGAATATGATTTTTTTATTCATTAAGTTGTATTTTTAGCTTGAAAAAAAATTTTGGCAAAAAACGATTTTTATCGATGAAAAAAGGTGCTCAACAAAATTTGATTGGGTATTTTCAAAAATCCCTGTGTCTAAATTTAGATATTCACGAGCTTAAAAAGTCATCCAAATTTTATTGAAATCCGTTGAAGCGTTCTCGAGATATCCTGGCGACAAAAAACGCTATACACACACACGTACACACACACACACACACACACATCTGGACATTTTCTTAGGAATGAAAATTTACGCTTTTTAGATGAAAATGAGTCAATTTAGACTATTTTTGGAAAATCGAAAATCTTAACGATCACAAAGCTTCCTCTATGAGGAAGCAAAATATAAAATACAGAATATATGTGAACAACGGCGGCGAGTTTCAAATTTTTGCCTTCTGAAAACTTAATTTTGACAGGGGTGGGGGGTAAAATAAAAACAAATTAAAAAGTTTTTTAATTAACGTACTCATTTTAAAGCAAAAGTTGACAATCTTATTTGATCTCGAGTAATAAATTCATTTATAATTATTTATAACTATAGATTATTCAACGCGCGCTGGTGGGCGATTAGTTTCTACACTTTGTGTTATCAACACAAATATTTTAAATACAATACTCAAAGATAAATAATACAAAATTTATTTGTATAGGACAAAATTTAAAAAATTTTAAAAATTGAAAAAATAAAAAAAAAATAATTGAAATTTCAGAAAAAAATACTTAAAATTTTTAGAATTTAATTGGACAAAAATAAGAATACTTAAAATTCGATGAAATAATTGAAAAATGATGATAAAATAATAGAAAAGTGAAGATAATTGTTGCAATTTTAGAAAAATAATTGATAAAAATACAAAATATATGTGAAGTAGAAGAAAGTATCTATTTACAAAATGATTTCAAGAATTTTAAATTGTGGAAAATAATTAAAACATTATATAAATAAACGAAAATTAAAGAAAATAATGGAAATTTGAGATAAATAATTGGAATTTTTAAAATTAATTAACAAATAATTAAAATAATATAAAATTTGTAAAAATCATTGCAAATTAAAAAAAATTATTAAAAATTGACGAACGTAATTGAAATTTAAGAAAAATAATTGAAGAATGATTAAAACATTGAAAATTGGATACAATAATTTAGATTTGAGATAATAAATAAAAATTTAGGAAATTAATTGAAAAATAATTAATCTATCTAATTAAAAGATACAGAAAACAATTGCAAAAAGACCAACGTAAATTAAAATTGAAAAAAATAATTGGAAATTTTGGAATTTGATTGACAAATAACAATAATAATTGAAAATTGAAGAAAATTATTAAAATTTAAAAAAAATATTTTGAAATTTAGGAAATTAATTTTAGTATAATAAAAATAATAAAAAATTCGAAAAAATATTTGTAAAGTAATAAAAATATTAAAAAATTGAAAAAAATAATTTTAATTTGTGAAAAATAATTGAAAAAATTAAATAATATATTTAAGTTAAATAAGACTATCTAAAAAATGTTAAAAATAATTGGAAATAAAATATAGTTATGGAAATTTAAGAAAAAAATTAAGAAAATTACAGAATTTATTTAATATAAAATGGAATTTTTTGGAAGTCATGGAAAATCTGGAATACCTGGAAAAGTCATGGAATTTTATAAAATTTTGTTTTAAAAAATTAATTTAATTAATTTCTCTTTTTATGATTTCAATCAGTGATATTTTATTTGAAATAAGTTAAAAACTACTGAATTGTCGGTGACTTTTACCTGATTAATCAATAGAAAATAAATGAAATTTTCAATGCTGTTACTATAATTGAAAATTATTTCCATCTATCAATCAAAACAAAATTAATGACAATTTAGTCAATTTTAACTGATTTCCTGTGAAATTCCATTGATTGAAATCATGAATAGAAAGTGATTTCCAATATAAAATTATTCTCCTTAAATTTTATAATTATTCTTTAATTTTTTTAATTATTTTGTTCTGTTGTCGATTATTTTTGACTGCTTTCGAATTTTTTTTGGCAATTGTCAATTATTTCAATTATTTCTCAATTATCTTTTTAATATTTAATTATTTTAGTCATTTTGTAATTTTTTTTCTATTATCAATTATTTTCTTCACATTTCAATTTAATTTTGTAATTTTTAATTTATCACCTCTATTTTCAATTATTTTCTTCAATTCTCAATTATTTTCTTCAATTTTTAATTATTTTATTCAGTGTTTAATAATTCTCGTCTTTTTCCAATTATCAATCATTTTCTTGAAATTTCAATACAATTCTTTAATTATCTTCTTTAATTTTCATTTATTTTCTACAATTTTTTCTATAATTTTCTTCAGTTTTTAATTGACAACTTAATATTCTCCTTCAATTTTTTCAATTATTCTCTTAAAATTTTTAATTTTCTTTAATTTTTCCATTTTTGTTGTTGTCTATTAATCTTGTTATTTTTCGAAATTTGTTTTCAATTGTCTATTATTTTCGTCATTTTTCAAATATTTTTTCCAATTTTTCATTTATTCTACTCATTTTTCAATTATTTCTTTCAATTATTCATTTTTTCCCCCAATTTTCAATTATTTTCTTCAAATTAGAATTTTATTCTTAAAGTTTAAATTTCTTTCTTTATTTTTTTATTATTTTTTTCAAATTTCAATTCTATTCTTCAGTTTTCAATTATTTTCTTCTATATTTCATTATTTTTAGCTTTTTTAGTTACTTTTTTCAATTTTTAATTGTATTCTTAAAATTTAAATTTCATTCTTCAATTTTCAATTTTTTTCCATTTTCAATCCAGTTGTTCAATTAATAATTATTTACAACAATTGTTCCTATAATTTGCTAAATGTTTCTCGTGTCTTAATTTCTTAATTTAATATTTCTTGTTGAATTTTTAAATTATTTTTTTCAGTTGCCTATTAATCTAATCATTTTTTGAATTTTGTTTTTAATTGTCAATTTTTTTTTTTGTCATTTTCAGATATTTTCTTCAATTTTGTAATTATTCTCGTAATTTTTATTATTTATTGTATTTGCAAAAATTTATAGTTTTAAAAGACTAACAACAATGCAAAGTTTCTATTAAAATTTTGTATTTTGTTATGGAATTTGATGAAAAATAATATGTAGCTAGCTATATATTGTTTTTTTTTGCATTTTTAGTACGAAATTGTTGATCAACGTTAATCTCAAAATTAAAAATATTACATCAAAAGTAAACTTAAAAAAAAATTATTTTTGACCTTGAAACCTTTTCAAATTGTCTTCAATTTTCTTCAAAAGTCACTCGATACCCTAATTGATACTATATTATTCATTTAATTTGAATATTTTATATTTTTTTCATTTTAACTACCAAAAAAGTTAATAAAATAATTTTATAATTGGACCTGGAATTTTTGCGAAAATGGTCTGAAAAACCTGGAAAAGTCATGAAATTTTTAAATCATGTTTTTGTAACAACCCTGAAGAAAGTGATTGAAAATCGAAAAACATCATTTAAATATTTGAAAAATACATCTAAAATTGAAAACCAATAAAGAAAAATTTAATAATTTTGATGAAGCATGAAACAGGTTTTTTAATATTGAAAAATATTTGGAAAATGATTATGGAAAACGATGAAAATAGTCAAACTGATAATAATTAAATTTACAAATTTGATGAGTTATGTCTTTCCATTATTTAATTGACATAACAAATTGACATTAATAAATCGAGATTGAAGAAATTAATTGTAATTTGAAGAAAAAAATTACAATTTGAAAAACGAAAATCATACTTTGTAAAAATAATTGAAAAGTGACGAAAGAAATTGAAAATTAATTAATAAAGAATGGAACAAATTTGATATTGAAGGAAATAATTAAAAACTGCAAAAGTTTTATTTGAAAAAATTAAAGTAAATAATTGAAACTTGCGGAAATTGAATTTAAAATTTAAGGAAAATTGAAAAATAATTATAATAACTAGAAATTGAAGAAACTCTTTGAAAAATGATAAAAATAGTGGAAAATTGTAGCAAATAATTGAAATCATAATAGAAAAGAATTGTTAAAAGTTGAAGAGATTTTTAAGTAATTTCAAATTCACTATTTTCAAAGCGTGGATAAATTAAATTTTTAATCCATGAAAATTCAAATTTGATAAAAAAGCGTTGTTTCCTTCCATTATTAGTAAATTGAAAAAGGAGAAGTAAATGATCTCAGGAAGGTCAAAATTGAATAAAAAATTCAAATTTTTGTTTTTCGTCAAAAAACGACGTTTCGTCGACACAGGTTTGTCGACCTCATCAGGTTAAAACTTTATAAAAAAAACACACTATAAATACACACACGTACAAAAGATAATTAATTTTAACAAATATTAAGGAGAGACAATTTACCTAAAAGTTAAAACATAAATAGTTTTAACTAGTCAAAAATTTTTTTAAAATTCCTAATGTACATTTACGCTTTGACATTCTTAGACGACGTTTAAACAGCAACTGACTAGAGAAATTCGTAAAGGCGATTATAGTGTCCAAAAATAAAATTGAAAGATACCAACAAGAATTAAAAGATACCAACAAGAATCAATGACCTAAAAGCAAAACAAATCCACTGTAGAAATCAGATTTTAAATTTATAAATTCAAATTATATATTAAAGAAAAATAAGGAAAGTAATAAATAAGGAAAATAAATAATAAAATTAATTGAAGTTCAAAAAAATTTTTACTTTATGGAATATTCCAGACGTACCATAAACAAGTCTGCTCTCCAGTAACAATTTTATCAGAATATTGTGCATGGTGAAATGAATTTTCTTCGAAATTAGATAGAACAGACCGAATATAGTGAGATCATTTATAAAACAGTATTTCGGTGATTGGAAATTCCAATTTCAATTTATGTTGACTAGAAAATTTTTATTTCAATCAAATCCGCAATATCGAATCGATCAATAAATAAAATTGATCGTTTATATTTGGATGGAAAAGAAAAGAAAAAATTTTTTATGTAAATAATTGATTTGTGAAGTAGCTGAAAAGTCGTGTGAAAAATTGAAAGAAACAAAAAAGAAACGTTACAAGGGTAAAGGGGTTGTTATAATATTTCTCTAAAGGAACTCTAAGGGTCTCTAAGGGTCACTCTCTGACTAACCTTTGTATAAAAGTGACAGAAAACGTCGAAAAGAGATTGATATTATTATATTCCCCAGGTAGTAAAAGAATGGTAAGGAATAAGTTCAGAGTAGAAAAATTTTCAAAAGTGAAAATAACCAAGATTGTGTTCTTTCAAACAGAAATGATGAAACAGAGGTTTTCGAATAAAAGAATCGAATTCTTTTTAAATGCGATTTTTTAGATGATGAAGGTAATTTTATTTTCTCTCTAGCTTTTGAAGTTTAGTTTAACTTTAGGTAACCTGTCATTAGCTTGAATTAACTTCTCTTCAGCTACACCTAGAATATTCTAAACGAACAATAACGACTCTCATATTGATAATCTGTGAAAATGTTTAATTATAGACCAACTACCATCATAGTATAGCGATCAGAAATTAATTAATATTTTAATAAGAACCTAGCCCAAGAATAATTAATTCTATAATTGCAAATCGATGCGTGAAAATAGGATTATAGTAAATATAGGATAGTAAAATAATACGAGAAATAATATTTCAAAATTAGAATTTGGTAGAAGTGAAAGAGAAAAATGAGATAATTTGTTACACGAGAATTAATTTTGAATTTAATCACGTTCTTATTTCACCGGGAATTTACAATAAGCAGAAACTTTTTGAATGGAAAGATTTTCATTTGATGTCACTTTAATCTCTTACATTCTAGAAGCAGCAACCTGGATAGTTTCGTAGTAGATGGACAATAGTAGGGGTAGTTTGCACATAGATTTTGAGTCATTATATGACATGGAGAGATTGTTTGAAACTTTGTCTTACAGAAGGTGGATGCTGACAAAGTTAACACTGCATCCATCCTTGTTCTTCCATTTATTGTTCAAGTGTTACTAGCTGTGCAGAGATTATATTTTGCATTACTGTTTGTCAAAGAGATTGAAATTTGACTGAAAATTAATTTATGTTCACTCTTCTTATAAAAAATATTACATAAAAAATTAAGTACATTCATTCATCGAAGGATATTTTTCTTTATAAATTTAAGCAAAAACAGAGCTGTTCGAGACAGGCCCGGATATAGGGGGACAAGGGTAGGCACGCGCCCCCCTGTGCCAGCTTCAGAGGGGCACCAAAATGATCACTGAGTAAAGCAAAAAAAAAAAGTAGATTGAAAAAAATTTTAAGGAGAAAAGGGCGCCAAATATCATTGATGCCCCCCTAAAAAAAAGTCTAGATCCGGGCCTGGTTCGAGAACTAGTGAAATTTTAGGTCAGGTACTCACTTTCCACAATCCTATGTAAGAAATGAGTACTGAAGGTAAGCGTTAAAAGTTAACGGAAAAGGAAACACTTATATTGGTTTTGAGAGTAAGAGAGAGAAGGTAAAGCGTTAAAAGTTAACGGAAAAGGAAACTCTTATATTGGCTTCCTTGGTAAAAGTGAGAAGGTAAGCGTTAAAATTTACCAGAAAAGGAAACAAAAACTCTTTGAATTTAGATTTTAATTTCTCTCTCTCTCTCTCTCTCTCTCTCTCTGAAATTTTACCTCATTATACAAATATTTTTTAAATTTAAATTTTATTTCTAAATACAAACAATAAACTACTTGCTAAGCCCATCATTGTTCAAGCGAACCTTTGCATAATGAGGGTTAATAGTTTTAGGAAAAGCAACAAAATTTTCAAACTATAACGAAACGAGAGATAAATACATTCAGTGCGTTGCATTAAAAGTTATTATAAAGTTACTAATAAATAGAACGGAAATATGTATAACGTGAAAATGAATAGTGCCTATTATTGTGTATTGTTTATTAAGTGTTTAACATACATGTGTTTAATATGAAAGTGTTTAGTGTCTATTAATGTGTTTTGTTTATTAAGAGTTTGTATTGAATAGTTTTAAATACGTGTTTATATTGTTACATACGAATGAGTAAACGAAAAGTGTTTAGTAAATAAATAAGTAATCAATAAGTAAGTGTTCAATAATAAATAATACATAATAATAACACTAAATAATAGTAGTGTTATAAAATGCTCAAAGTGTCTGAGGTAAAGAGATGAGATAATGAGGTGAGATAAACATGAGATAAATGAGGCAATAACATGAGACAATGAGATGAGATAAACAGTTGAGATACAGAAACAAAAAAACATTAATAGTTGAAATAAAGAAATACTTTGATGATATTGGATAAAAAGGTAAATTAATTTAAAGTATTATTGACACATATAATTATGTATGTGGAGTTAGATCGTGAGACAAAAAGAATTTTTACAGGAATTTTGAAAAACTATATGTAGTCCTCTTATTTTATTGTTTAAAATATATTTTACAAGACTTCATTTATCAAATTTGCAAATAATAATTTAATTTCGATATCATTAAATATAATTTATAAAATAAACTGCTAAAAACGTCAACAAGTTGTATTCACGTATTTTTTTCAATAAAATAACATTAGGTTTACTCTTCGTATAAAAACAGCTTTATTTTTTGCAGAAATTTTGACAAATTATATACCTAGTCCTTTAAATGGTATAAGGTGTATTATAATTTTTTATAATGAATCTTCATATTCTTCATTTTAAGATCACATCAATTTAAATTTATTTCAATGTCTTCTTATCATTAATTTTCTTTTTTTATTATATTATGTATTTCTTGCATTACTTATAATTATACATAAATGAAACATTATTTTAAGCAATCATAAAATTTACCAGTTTAAAATATATTCTAATTTGCTAATTTTCCTATTAACCAATTTTGAATTTTTCCAATTTTACAATAACCAAATCTCCAATTTCTCAATTTCCCAGTTTACCAATTTTTCTAATTTCCTAATTTTCCAATTTTTTTACGTAATCAACTTTTCCAATAACGAAATTTCCAATTTTACAACTTACCAGTTCAAACAATTTTCTAATTTGCCAATCTTCTAATTTACCAATTTTCAGTTTCTCCAAATTTACAATATAACTTGTTTTTCAATTTTTTAATTTGATAATTTTCCAATAACTGAATCTCCAGTTTCTTGATTAAATCTATAATTGTGTCTCTGTCTATCATAAGCTACCTGCCATACAATTATATCTATCTTTGTTATCTCTCTCTACCTTAAGCTACCTACTGTCTCTGTCTCTGTCCCGTAACGGACGAACAGTCTTAAATTGCGTAACATTTATTTTGCATAGCAGGCTTACAGCTACCTGATTTCTTATATAAGATTAAATGATTGAGGCTGGTTACACCGTCTACTTAAAGATACTCAACTTTTGAAAAAAGCACCTTATGATAAGTCTGGGCAGACGCCAACATAAGGAAAGAGCGTATTATAAGATAGACGGTGGAACCAGCCACATTGTAAATTTTCAATTTTCCTTTTTATTAAATTACTGTAAAATAATAATAATTACTTTTGGTTTAGTATATAAACAAAAATAATTATTTTCTGAGTGTTATTATTATTTGGAGGATATATAAAGACAAAATTTACCAGAAAGAGAGACAGAGAGTAATTAAATTGCTATGTTGAGGGTTCTTGGTAAGAAATACTCGTTTGAACTTTTTGTTCTTTCCTACTATCTCACTGCTTAAGAATTTCCTTCAAACTCTCTATATTTAATTCATTAGACATAATAATTTACTAACCTAATTTATATCATTGATATTAGGAAACGTATCTCCTTTGCACTTGGTTCACTTTGTTGTTCACTTTGCACTTTGTTGTTAGATCCCCTTAGGGAACTAGTACCATCTCACTAATTTCAAAATAAATTAATATTAGGAATATTAATATCCAGGTAGCACCTGAATTTCAGGGAAAATTTCCAGAAATTTTCTTGGGTAAGATTTTTTACAAGATTTAAAAAGCTATTTTTATTAGAGAATAAAGGATTATGGAAAGAGATTAATAGAAACGTCAAAACAAAAAATTATTAATTTAAGTTTTAATCAAGTACAAGATATTAAAATTAACGTTGAAAAATCTTTTATAAATTGAACTAATGCAATTATTCCTAATAATGTAAAATAAATATTAAGTTTAGGTGGTAAATTTGCACTTTCTTTTAAAAAGTCTTCTGTTCCAAAAGCTGAATTTATTACTCGTATTGAATCTAAATTTTTAAAGCTATCAGATGTTGATATGAATTTGCTAAGAATGGATTTTGTATTTAATTTAATTAAACAATAATCCTAACCTAATAGTTACTAGAGTTGATAAGAATAAAATTATAGCTATACAACAAAAAATAATTATATTATAGAAGTTAACAATAATGTGCTAAATGATCAAAATGTTTAAGAAAAAATTAGAAATCCTATTATAAAATTACAAAACAACTTTAATTCACTACTTGATGATTGGGTTTCAAAAAATGTTTACAAATATAAATTGTGACTTAGTTTGTGATATAATTCTTTTCAAATGGTCTTCTTTAAAAAAACATACGAATTTACGTTATTCCGAATTTATTTGAGGATTAAACCCCTGTTTGGATAATGCTTTTTTTAAATTTCAAGATCAAATATATAGATAAAAATTTGGAGTTTCTATGGGTAGTCCTATTTTACCAGTAGTTTCTGAATTAGTAATGCAATTTTATGATAAACAAATTTTTAATGAAATTAAATATTTTATAAAATTTTATTACAGGTACGTAGATGACACGTTAGTTGTTGTTTACCTATCAATAAATTACAAGATTTTCTGAATAGATTTAATTCTAAAGACCTACATAGGTAGGTCAAACATCACAACATCTAGAAAGTAGAGTGTATCAACATAAATATTAAGAAACAATTAAAAGTACATTAACCGCTCTTTACAAACATTCAACTGAATTAAATCATTCTTTTAGTTTTTCATGTAAAGACGTAAAAATTTTACACACAGAAACTAATCTTTATAAAAAAAGTATTTTTGAAATGTATTACGTTTCAAAAGAAAAAACCTCAATTAATCTAAAAACTGAAGTGGAAAAATTAGGTCTTATTTATCTCAATTTAATATCGTAATTTAAAAATGTTTTTAAACCAACCTTCATATAAGAACCTTTTTAGAATATCTGTCTCTGACGTATCTATTCTGTCTCTGACGTATCTATTCTATCTTTGATATTCTAACCTTAAAGCGTTTGAAACATGTGTCATAAACATGTGTTTTAAACAATTTAATTTTATAGAGATGTTAATTTTATTAAACATTTAAAAACTCTTGTTATCAAGAAATGAACTTCATCAATTTAATATAATGTAATTTTTTTAATATAAAAGGTTACTTTACAAAATTGTATAATATCTTAAATTTCTTTGGTTATGTTATTTGATGGCTGATTTTCAATATTATATTTTTCATGTTTTATGTTTCAATCGAAGTATTTAATAACACTTAAACTATGAGTTACTTAATTATTATTAATGACAGTAGTCTTGTCAGTTATGTATTTTTAATTAAAAACACATCAAGATATTGATTTTTAAAAAAATTTTGTACTGTAAAAATTATATTAGTATTTCACAGTGGCGCCCAAGCGCCTGGAGCAGGGGGGATGGCCGCCCCCCTGGTCGAGGGGTGGGTGGTGTCAGGAGGATGGTAAAAAATATAAATAAAAAATTTAATTTTACGTAACAAAATAATCAGAAAAGTACGGAATTCAAACACCCCGTGAACTTACGTACATATGAACTATGGTTAATTTGATTTTAATATAATGGTAAACCTAATATTTAATCCCGTAGCTGTTTTTTAGTTAGAATATCTTTAAAATATTGGTTTTCAAATTCAAGTATTACCATAAATTATTAAATAATTATATTTTTAATCATTAATAATATGTTCCTATAAAAATTCAAGAGTACCCTATTGGAAATAACAAAATGAACGCACCGCCCAAGGGCCAGAATCTTTTCACTGTTGTTGGTTATTTAAAACTATATAAATATTAAACTAAAATAATTTCAAATTAAAAAATTAAGGAAATTGCAGGAATAGTTGTGGGAAAAAATTGTAAATTGAAAAATTGGATTGAAAATCGAAGAAAATAATTCGAAATTCAAGAAAATTACTGAAAATTGAATAATGTAATTGAAATTTAAAGATTATAATTAAAAATTTAAAAAAGTTATTAAAAAAAGGCGAGAATTATTAAATATAAGAGAAAATATTTGAAAACTAAAGAACCGAATTAAAAATTGAAGAATTGGTTAGAAAATTGAACGAAATTATTGAACAATTGTATTTAATATTAAAGAAACTTATTGATAACCGAAAAAATGATTGAAAAATGGCGAGAATTTTTAAATAGTAAAGAAAATACATATAATTGGAATTTAAAGAAAATAAATAAGGATTGAAGAAAATATTTGGGTGATTCTCCAGAAATATTCCTTTTTGTGCATCGGAAATGAAAATTTATTAAATACATATTAAGATCTCTAAAATTTATAAACATTTTAAGCAATTAAAGATTTAACACCTTCATAACTTGATCATGCTAATTTGTAGCATTTAAAAAAGATTTTTAATATTAAAATTTGTAGATAAATCTAAAGGTTAAAATGTAGAGCAGGTGTTTTTTTTTAAAGTAAACAACAACTTCATGTCATTTGAATTTATTTTAAACAATATTTTTTATAATTAGAAAGCTATTTAATATTATTAATTTATTATTAATTATAATTTAAAAAAATTGTAGATTTTAAAACACTTACCAAAATATGAAATCTTTTGACCACCAATAATTATTTGTCAAGATTTGAAGGTTTATTTTTCGTTGACAGTTCAAAAACAATTGATATTCATATTAATTTTTAATATGAGCCAGAGGAATGACGAGCCAGAGGAATGATGATTTCAACATTTTTTACATTTTATTTAGAATTAAGCAACTTTTCTTAAACTTAAAATAGTTTAGCATGTTTGTATAAGTTAACTTTATTGTAGAAAAATTGCAAAAATATTTTATCTACTGTCATTCTATTTTTAATTTGAGCCAGAGGAATGACGCTTTAGGTTGTGAATCGCTGTAAAAGCTTCAATTTATATATTTTTAACTTTAAATAATGATTTTTTTACAAAAGCCACTTGACAAATTATTATTAGGGTTGTCAATGTATTTAATAAGTATGAAAACAAATAAATAACTCTACTAATATAAAAAATATTGAATAATATACAACAAGCCAGAGGAATGATGCAAAACCAGAGGACAAAATTCATTTATGGAAAATCTATAAGATCTATTTTATTTATACTTTGTACAAATATTCTACAATCCCTTAGCTTCTAGAAAATATCTGTAAATTATTGTTTTTCAATTATTAAATAGTTGTTTTACGTTTTGAAAGAATGAAAAATTGACATAGGACAGGTTAAAAGGCTCACTTTTAGTAGTTAAAATTACAAAAAAAAGTACTTTAAAGTTATAAAATAAATAAATTCTTTTGCAGGATTTTTAGAAAAAGTGGTAAACTATTGACGTATAGAGAGAAATTGTTATAAATTATTATTATTATTGAGAAAATCTTGAGGACATACAAAAGTAATATTTCGGGAGAATCACCCATTTGTAGAATTAAACAATTGAATTACAATTTAAAAACTATTTTTTATAATTGAATAAAATAACTGGAAAAAGCCGAGAATTGTTTAAAATTGAAAAATTAAGAATGGAATTGAAATTTTATAGAAAATAATTAAAGAAGACGAAAATGATTAAATATGGTAGGAAATTATGTGAAATTGCAGAAAATAATTGAAAATAGAGTAAAATATCGGATTTTTGAAAAAATAATTGTAAAAAACATAGAATTATTGAATATAAAAGAAATAATTGACAAATGATAATGTTTATTGAATATTGTAAAAAATTCAAAAAGACCAGAATAATGGACACAATTTAAAAGTAATTAAAAAATTAATGAATAATTATACAATTTTAATATAAAAATAATTAAAAATAACCGAGAATTATTGAATACTGAAAAAAGAATTAAAAATTGATGCATGGAATTAAGCAATTTAATTCAAATTTAAATGAAATTGAATAAAGCCAAGAATTATTTAATATTGAAGCAAATAATTTGAAATTGAAGGAAATCACTGAAAATTAAAGAATGGAATTGAAAGTTAAAGATTATAATTTGTAACGATTTTCCTTATTTCTAAAGTTTAAAACCGAAACATTTTATAAAATGAATTGAAATAATTATATAAATATATGTACGTTAAATAAATGAACTAATTAATACATACAAATACACATTTATTAAAATCTCTCCGTCCAAATAACAATAAATTATAAATTTTAATAATTAATATAACTTTTTCAAAAACTAATCCTGCGCAGGAAACGAAATCAACGACTTTAAATATATTACGCACAGAGAATAAACATTTGCATTAAAGAAACTATAAACTGTCAAAATTACAAAACAATTACGAACATAACAATCAAACATATAAAATTGTTTCGATTAACTCCACGCAGTCGGCTAAAACTCGCTCACAATCATTTACTGAGCTTTAAACAGAAAATATATAAAAATGGCAAATACTCATCCACAAGATGACGATGGTGACGAAAAGCCTCGAAATCAGACAGATCCATTCCGTAATGATCAACTCTTTCTTTTTAGAATCATCCTCGTTTAATGGATCCTTGAGAGACGCTATATGCATTCGTCAATTTTATCCCACGTCGTCAGTCAATACATATATTTAAGTCTTTTATTTCATAAAGAAATTTAACGGCCACACTTTAATTGAATATAAAAATATTATTAGATATTTATATTATTCTAAAATTTAACAAAATAAGATAAAATACAAGAATTTTACCTTTCCGTGTCCTCGACCGGCACATGAGAGCGTAGCCGCTGAATCGATCGTCTTCAAAGAGCGAAAATCGAATGAATAATTACTCATTCGAATTCCCTCGATGACACGATCGAACCCGGCTTATTTGTAATTACGCCCCACTCTTTGCCCTTTACCGAGGAACACGAAAAGCGAATAGCAAATTTGAAATATAGATACTTTATAATATATTTAAATGAATAGCGTCACTCAAGGAATTATTTAAAATGAATACGAAGTATATCGCTTCAAATTTCAAGTTCAAAAAACTTATTGAAAAAAGGCAAGAATTATTGAATATAGAAGAAACTAATTAAAAAATGAAAAATCGAATTATAATTTGAAGCATATAATTAAAAATTAAAAAAATCAATTGAAAAAAGCCGATAATTATTGATTATTGAAAATTTAATTAAAAATTAAAGAAAAGAATTGAAATTTGAAAAAAAATTGAAAATTGAAGAAAATAATTTAAAATTTCATTAAAATAATCGTAAATTAAATTTTCAAAGAAATTTGAAGAAAATAATTGATAGTTCAAAGAAAAATTAGAAATATAATTAAATATTGAAATAAGTAATTGAAAAATTCAATTGTGAATTCTTGAATATAGAAGAAAATAATTGAAAACTGAAGAATGGATTTGAATATTGAAGAAAATAGTCGTAAAATTAAACAATTGAATTGAAATATTTGAACAGTATTTATGATTGAAAAAAGACAGAAATTACTAAATATTGAAGAATTAATTGAAAATTAAAAAGAATAATTATAAAATACCGACAATAATTTGATATTAAAGAAAGTAATTGAGATAAGTGGAAGATATTTGAGAATATTGGAAAAAATTCGATAATTGTTGAGAATATTTGACAATTGAAAAAACATCGAAAATTGTTGAGTATATTTGACAATTGAAAACAAATTCTAAAAATGTTGAGAATATTAGACAACGGAGCAAGGTAATTTAGAAAATTTAAGAATAATTGTAAAATTTAAGGAGAATAATTGTAAATTGAACACTGTTTAAAATTTAATAAAAAATTATAGATTTATTGAATATTGAAATTAAAATTACAACTGTTAGTTATAAATTTAAATTTTGATCAATTCAAAGGCATTTTCAAAAAAGTAGTTGACTCATTATTACTTTTCAAATTTTGAATCAGTAAGAATTTAGCCTACAAATCAGTGAGATGTCACTGACTTAAATTTAGAGAGTATAGATAATTTTATTATGTAAACCTTTTTTTTTGCTTGTCAAAATTAGGGTTCATGAAAGGGGGGTAGTATCCTGGAAACGGGTCTGGCCCCCCCTGCTAGAAATCCAATGAGCGCCACTGCAGTATTTCATGTATCTTATTATATTATATTATATAATAATGTAATCTATTTACAGTTTATCCGATAAGGACACAGAATTCTGTGTCGAAACGCGTTATGCGTAATAATTAATATTATAAATAAAGCCATTAGGCCAGAAGAACTAAAAATATATGTATTCATTAAAATAATAATAATTGGTATCTTCCATCACCAAATAGCACGAAAATACCTAATTAATTAGGTCGGGGACTTAGTTGCCTTCTTCCAAACATTAAGGAAGTATTTAGTTCGTTTGGTCAAACAGCACTGTTCTTTATGGTAACATTCTTCAGAGTAGCTTTAAAAAACATTCTACGAATTCTTGACCACAGAGTAAGAACATCAACGGCATTAGGTACGGAAATAATACTTTAGCTCGCCTTCCAGAACGGAAGGAGTGAAAGTGGATAAGGAACGAATTGAAAAAGGAGTTTTTTTAGAGGGTATCATCACAGGGAGTGGACGAGTCTTACACAGCAATGGATATTCCGCATGATCAAACACGTTTTTTAAAAAGGACGATTTTTTTTACCTTCAGTAAAGATGTACAATAAAAAAATAGCAGTCTCTAAAACTATCAAGTGGATTAGAAAATTCTAATCGTATTTCGTGGTGTTAGGTGCCTTTCACCGTGGAGCGTTACATTTGATAAATGTGCCATTGTCCATTTAAGTAGATGAAGACAAAAAACTTTTAGATTACCGAGCGACTCTGAGAATCTTCGACTCATTGTTGGCAACGCTACTCATCATCTGGTGCTGAAGAAACTAATTCATATTTTTTGTAATTTCATTCGAGCTGTTTGCGTTCGTAAGTAATAAATCGTTATTAAATTATATTTATAAATTTTGCAAAATAGTCTGTTTCTTGTGACTTTGTGAAATTTAATTGACAAATTTATTTATTTCTTATAAAGAAAAATTGTGCCAAGGATTTTGTTAATTTGGTAGTTGAAGTTTTTAATTCTTACCATAAGAAGTTACGATTTACACATGAAGTTGAAATTGATAAAAAAATTAATTTTCTAGACCTAATGCTTATAAGAAAAAAGAACCGCCTTATCACTGACTGGTATCAAAAACCCACAGCTTCAGGTAAACTTCTGAACTATCAGTCTAATCATCCTTCTAACCAGAAACGTAACATTGTTTTTAATCTTGTGGACAGAGCTATCTCTCTTTCTCACAAAAGTTTTCACATAAAAAATATAGAACATACTAAGAATATATTCATTAATAATAATTATCCTATTTACTTCGTCAACGATTGTGTTACTGAGTGACTTAATTTTTTGAAATCAAAAACAAAAAATAATAATACTGAATTGTCAAAATTAAAAAAGTATTGTGCAAAATGTCAAAAAATTGTCATTCCATTTCATAACAAACAACTTTATACAAAATGCAAACAACAGTTTAAAAATTACAACATTTGCACTATTCCGAAAGTAAAAATAATGCTTAGTAATGTCGTAAAACTGGGTAAATATTGTGTTGACAAATAGAATAAATTTGGAGTGGTTTATACAATCACTTTCAAAAATTGTACCGCCGTATACCTACTACGGTGAAACTAAAAGATGACTAAAAACTGGAGTTGGAAAACACAAAAATAATAGAACTCCGAATTTTGTTATCAACATTCATTGTAAGAATAACAATCATGAATTCGATTTCTAAAGTACAAAAATTGTATAAGATTACGAATGGGACTGGCGCAAGCGCACAATTTCGGAAATGATTTTTATTAATCACGACCTCAATAGTATTAATATTAAAGAAAACATTGATACAAAAACTACAAACATCTTTTACAAACAAAATTCTCCGTTCAATAATCTGTTAACCATCATGACTACTTGTTAATTTAATTTCCACTAGATGTTTGTACTTGTCTATATTTATATATATTTCTGTATTACTTTCGTTCCTCCTTGAGTTTATATTTTCAATTTCGACAGTTTGTCTCTTACTTTCGGCATGTAAACAAACCATTTGACAAATCACCATTCGGTGATAATTGTTTTTAAGATTCTTTGACATATTCTGTTTAGGGGAAAAAATTTATTAGTTTATTTATCATACAGTGTGTTTTGTTAGTGTTAAAAAATTTATGAAGTGTTGTATATTGTATTTACAGCCAGAGGATGGATTTTGCTGATGAAAACTATCTTCCTGATTCTTAAAATTTGACTAAAATCTACTTTACTACTAACCTGCTAATGGAATCTAAAAACTGGACTACTGAATTTATGAAGAATTTTATTGACTTCGGATTTTTGCATTACCCATGAATTTGGAGGCGCATGAATATTCCCTAAAACGTATTTAGCCTAAATCCCATTTAACCTAAAACCATTTAACCTAAAATGCATTTAGCCTAAAAAGCATTTACCCTAAACTGCATTCAACCTTAATCCCATTTAACCTAAAATGTATTTAACCTATATCTCATTTAACCTGAAATGCATTTAATCAAAAATGCATACAGCCTAAATTTCATTAAACCTAAATCTCATTCAACCTAAAATGCATTTAGCCTAAAAAGCATTTAGCCTAAACTGCATTCAACCTAAATCCCACTTAACCTAAATTCTATTTCAGCTAAATCCCATTTAACCTAAAATGTATTTAACCTAAAATGTATTTAACCTAAATCTCATTTGATCTAAAATGCAATTAATTTAAAATGCATTCAGCCTAAAATCCATTTAATCTAAATCTCAATAAATCTAAAATGCATTAAGCCTAAAACCCACATAACCTAAATTTCATTTAATCTAAATCCCATTAATCCTAAAATGCATTCAGCCTAAAATCCCCTTAACCTAAATTCCATTTAACCTTAATCCCATTTAACCTAAAATGTAATAACAAAAAATTTCATTTAACCTAAAATGCATATAATCTAAAATGCATTCAGGTTAAATTTCATTAAACCTAAATCCAATTTAATCTAAATTTCAGTTAACCTAATACCCATTCAACCTAAAATTAATTTTATTTAAAATGCAATCAGACTAAATTTCATTTAACCTAAATTCCATTAAACTTACATCCCATTTTACCTAAAATTCATTCAGCCTAAAGCCTTTTTAACCTAAAATGAGTTTAATCTAAAATGCATTTAGCATAAATTTCATTTAACCCAAATCTCATTTTACCTAGATTCCATTTTAACTAAAATGCATTCAGCCTAAATTCCATTTAAGCTAAATTTCATTTAACCTAAATCTCATTTAACCTAAAATGCATTCAGCCTAAATTTTATTTAACCTAAATTCCATTTAACCGAAATCCCAGTTAACCTAAATTCAATTCTGCCTTAAATGCATTGAGCCTAAATTTTATTTAACCTAAATTCCAATTATCCGAAAAGCCATTTAACCTACATTTCATTGAACCTAAATCCTATTTAACCTAAATATTATTTAACCTAAATCCCATATTACCTAAAATGCATTCAGCGTAAATTCCATGTAACCTAAATCCCATTTAACCGAAAATGCATTCAGCCTAAATTTCATTTAACCTAAATCCCATTTTTTAGTTTAAATGAGATTTAGGTTAAATACATTTTAGGTTAAATGGGATTTAGGTTAAATAAAATTTAGGTTAAGTGGGATTTAGGTTGAATGCTGTTTAGGTTTCATGCTTTTTAGGCTAAATGCATTTTAGGTTAAATGCATTTTAGGTTAAATGAGATTTAGTTTAAATGAAATTTAGGCTGAATGCATTTTAGATTATATACATTTTAGGTTAAATATATTTTAGGTTAAATGGGATTTAGCTGAAATAGAATTTAGGTTAAGTGGGATTTAGGTTGAATGCAGTTTAGGCTAAATGCTTTTTAGGCTAAATGCATTTTAGGTTGAATGAGATTTAGGTTTAAATGAAATTTAGGCTGAATGCATTTTAGATTAAATACATTTTAGGTTAAATGGGATTTAGCTGAAATAGAATTTAGGTTAAGTGGGATTTAGGTTGAATGCAGTTTAAGCTGAATGCATTTTAGGCTAAATGCATTGTAGGTTGAATGAGATTTAGGGTAAATGGGTTTTAGGGAATATTTATGCCCCTTCATTATTATTTCTAATTTATATTTAAATCTCTTATTGCTACGGTTTTGCAAAAAAATCATTTTATTCTAAATTCATGTGGTCAGGACTAGTCCTATTTAAATTCAAGAAATATGGATGGTCTATTGCTATGTCAGTTTTTTGAGATTCTGGGATTCAAGTTGGCTGATTTATTGATCAAGAATAATTTTTGAAGAGTTCAATCATTTACCACCTCATAGATCAAATTATTATTGTTAATTAATTCAGAAGCTTAATTTAATTTTGTAAGATTTGTTAAGAAGATTTAAATTTAGACGTTAATTTCTATCGACCAATAAGGTTCAAGAATCTACCGTATGTACTATTTTTATAATTGATTAAGTTGTTCTTTTGATTAAGTTACTGTCCCTCTTTTGTCGTGTTTTACGACGGCGGCCATTGAGACAAGACGCGATTTTTAGTTATTTTCTCTTACTCTTTTTTCTGGATTCCTCTTCTGCTGTTTTGGCAATTCCTTTTGCTGCTTTTTTGTCCTCTTATTAACAAAATTTGATAAGATTTTATTATTGAGTTAATTACAGGAATATAAAAAGAATTGATTATCCCGAAAAACTTTCGTTTGTGGATCTTCCTAATTGGAAATTTTTTGTTTATGTTAAATTCTAATCCTTTCTTTTAATTTAATTATTAATTTTTCATTTAGAGTAAATAAATTTATTAACTGAATTTAATTATCTAAATTCTCAAACTTTGATCTTAATTGATATTTTGATCCCTTCGATGTTTTTTAAAAATTAATTAACCATTCGTAATCAATATTGAAAATTCAATATTTATAAAAATTTCCTTATTTAACCAAGCATTGGAATGGTGAACAGATCCTTGATTTAGAAATCATGAATTCTATAACCTCAATTATGTCAACCTTTTAATTCAAACATATAGATTTAAGATAAATTAATTTCAAAATTGTTGATCTCCATATTTGTGACTATTAATTATTTAAAATTGTGAATGTCCTTATTTATTACTATTAATTGTTTATCCTATTTATAAACTGACAAAACTTGTTTAAAATCTGTCGATAATGAATTGTGTTAATTTGGTTTTATTATTAAGATATTAAATTTTCTTAACCTGAATAATCTGATTTGTCATCTAGAATTTCTATTTTAATTGACTTTTCTTGTTATAATGATTGGTTAATAAATGTTATTGTTTAATTATTGTGTCTTATTTCACGAGAAAATTTAATTTGTTATTTCTAAATTTAATCTGTCTTTATTCCTGAAAGTTAATTTGATTTAAATTAATTTGAAATTAAACCACCTATTATCTCTACCACTATATCTATTATTATATTAGGAACTCTACCATTATCTGGATTTGGTACAAGCTGGCTGAGGTAATTATAGAACACTCTTTTTTTATTCTTAATTATTTATTTATTTTTTTATTCTTGTAGTTTGAAATTGAACTTCCAATTATTTTTTGTTGATCGGAAATTTCAGTTTTCTTATTAGATTGAGCTTCCAATTATTTATGGTCGAAAATCTGTTTGATCGTTTATATTAAATTATCTTATATTTTCTTTCTTTGTCTCTTTTTGCTTTTATTTATTTTTTTTTTTTTTATAGAAAGATTGAAGAAAATCCCATCAAATTGGCTTTTATTGATTTTATTTTTTAATAGTAATTGATAGTTTTTAAGTTTCTTTTTGAGTTCCAAATATCAAAATTTGATTCCAGCAATTAGTTTTCTTGTTATGAAGCTTCAAACCTGTGCATGTTAAGAGCCTCGATTTTTCTCCCTCCTCTTTGACCGTCCGTCCTTTAAAGTTTGCTTTTTTCGCGTTAGGTCCCTTTTCTCGTGGAGCGTCACATATACATACATAATTATTTTGTGTTACATCCTTAAGCATAGCTAATTTTTAAACAGCAGGAATTCTGGGACTTTTGGTTATAACAAAAATGTGATTAAAATTCTTTAAAAGAAGACATATAAATTCTTATAATAAAAAGTTTGCTTAGACTTTTTCCTGATAAATATCCTGAGAGAAGACGATAAAATACACTCAAGCTTAATCAATATTTAACCGGATAGTTTCCTTAATAATTTCCTTAAAGTGTGAAATAGTAATGAGACGAAACGAGCCAAGTTCGTTTTCAGAAAAAAGACTCTCCATCCCGAACGAGCAGTTTGAATTCATTAAAACGCTGCCTCATGTCATTTTACAGTTTCTTAGAAGCTTTTAATAAAACTTTCAATTCGAATTAATTGTTTTCAATTCATCTAAATAAGTGAACTGAAATCATTACCAAATAAAGTGAAACTTCTCAGTGAATAGTCTCAGTTTCGTTAGTATAACTGATTAAAGTTAAAATTGTTGGTGTAGTTTGTTAAGAAAATAAGCGTAAAAGCTGCTTTTGCTTTGAAAAGTTTTTATTGTAAGGGAAAAGATAACTTACCCCGAAGTTGCCTCGTTGTCAACTTCTGGCCAGGATGGTCTTCTACGACAGAACATTAATGGAGGTCGATCTGTGGATCCCTTGCTTCTTCTGAAAGAGCCTACTCTTCGAGGGGACAATTGACCACCCCCGCTCCCTGCTGCTGGATGTACCGACAGTCCAGGAACAAAAGTGGAATCAAGAGTTCGTCGACGAGACGACAGAGAACGAGCATGAGGTGGTGTTGTTGTCCCAGGAGGTGGTACAACCTTTAAAAAAATTGTAATTGTATACCTCCACAATTTCACTCCAACAAAAAGTTTTTTCGCATTTTTTCATCTTGACGTAATTCTTTTTATTGTCTACTCCAAATTTCTTACCTGCATCTACAGAGGGATCCCTGCAAAAGTACTGAGTTTATTAGGGTGGCAAAAAAAAAAAACAAATTTCGATTTTCATAAACCTTACCCCTGAAGCGTTAAATTTGTATCTAAATTTATTAAATTCTCCAGTTATGTTAAATATTATTTTTGATTTGAAATCATGCGATTTGTATTAAACTGAAAATACGAGAGAAGGGATTGATGGGCTGGAATTAAGAATTATGGGTGAAGCGATATACTTCGTATTCATTTAAAATAATTCCTTGGGTGACACTATTCATTTAATTTTATTATAAAGTATCTATATTTCAAATTTTCTATTCACTTTTCGTGCTCCTCGATAATCTAATAATATGTTTATATTCAATTAAAGTGTGGCCGTTAAATTTCTTTATGAAATAAAAGACTCAAATATATGTATTGACTGACGACGTGGGATAAAATTGACGAATGCATATAGCGTCTCTCAAGGATCCATTAAACGAGGATGATTCTAAAAAGAAAGAATTGATCATTACGGAATGGATCTGTCTGATTTCGAGGCTTTTCGTCACCATCGTCATCTTGTGGATGAGTATTTGCCATTTTTATATATTTTCTGTTTAAAGTTCAGTAAATGATTGAGAGCGAGTTTTAGCCGACTGCGTGGCGTTAATCGAAACAATTTTATATGTTTAATTGTTATGTTCGTAATTGTTTTGTAATTTTGACAGTTTATAGTTTCTTTAATACAAATGTTTATTCTCTGTACGTAATATATCTAAAGTTGTTGATTTCTATATCGTTACCTGTGCAGGATAAGTTTTTGAAAAAGTTATATTAATTATTAAAATTTATAATTTATTGTTATTTGGACGAAGAGATTTTAATAAATGCGTATTTCTATATATTAATTAGTTCATTCCTTTAACTTATATATATTTATATAATTATTTCAATTCATTTTATTAAATGTTTTGGTTTTAAACTTTAGAAATAAGAAAATCGTTACATGGGAGAAATACGATAAAAAATAGTTCTATTCATAGGGCCGTTAATCAGTCATTCACAAGTTCGATCGTATTTAGTATCAATTTTAAACCAAACTGTGATGTCCAATTGAAGAGTGTCGCAGATATTTTGTAATTTCTTAGAATGGAATAATGATTTATAAATTGTCAAATAGTGTAAATGGAAATCATTTGCTTTATTTATAGTGTGGTTTTTGTTTTTATCTTATTAACAATCAACCGAGATCTGGATCGATCAATTATGAAGGAAGTCTTGGTGCGAGAGCTTTCTTCAAAACGATACCGTATGAAGCGAACCTCACTTGGCGAAGGATTGTAAATTGTCTTCTTATTTAAATAATAAGAAACAATCTCAACCTAGAGATCCCCAGAGGCTTTCTATTCTGGTTTCACAAAAAGACAATGTAACGGCATCATCCTTCTGGATCGACCAAATTGGATAAGTTTGTTTTAGTTATTAATTTATATTATTTTATGTTAATGTTCCGATTGTAAACTAAATATTTATAATGTGATTGACTTGACTAAATTTCTCCAAAGTGTAACTAACCGTGTTGTATGTTATTGAATTTCAAATATTTTAAATTTATTATTCAGGCCTGAATCGCGACATAAAATGATGTATCAAATGGAACTTTATATTGAACTATTATTGAGGAAATTAAATTAATATTAAATTACTCATGTTTACTTAATAATCGACACCCATTAGATTGTATCTTCTGACGGATTATTTTTCTTTTTTCTGAATTTAAAGAAAATTTAATATAATAAAATAAAGTAATTGTTACACCCCCAAATCTTGTTCTTTTGCGAAAAATATGAGATATGTTTTTTTTGTATTTTTATTTTTTATTTAACATTAACACGTGCCGTAAGACCCTTGAAAATTAAGATTCAATTGCCATCAGAAAAATGCATTCTTTCGGAAATTTGGTATAAAATCGTGAAAATTTGACCTTTTTCTTGCTCTAAACGATATTTCTCTTCATGAATGTCCTAACAATGGAAATCTATGGTATATTTATCAAATCAATTATACTAACTATCTTTTATGCATCTGTAAAAAGTTAAAAACCCTCATAAACGTTAACAAAATCCTGGAATTTATTTTAAAAGATATTAATTACTAGCTTTCGAGACATTTTGATCAAACAGATCATCAAATAAAAGAGAAAATTGACAACCTATAAGGACAATTAAATAAATAATAAATATATATATATATGACTTATCGTTCGTTGATAAATTATTAAATCTGGCTGAGGTGTGGAAATCGTCCGGAAAATAGAAAAGACCACGTGGTCTAGGACGCCTCATTAACTTGTAGAGTCCATTTTTATTGTTTCCTGAACTGCTTTAGAACAATTTAAGTGGTAAATTCGTGAGTGAATTCGTAAGATATCCAGGCCTGGATTCTTTTTTTTATTTTTTAGATTTTCACCAATTTAATATCCGACGATTCTCTGCCTCATGAACGCCATGCCTCTAATTTTTCTTTAAATTCCAAGAATGGATTTCTTAAACGCGCCACACTGTATTTTTAATTTAAATAAATTAATTATATATTTCACTTTTCTCACTTTTAATTCCATTTTATTTATTTATAATTACTTTTTTCTTTAAATAGTTCTTAAAAATTTAATCAACTTTTATTTTTCCACTAATCTACATAAATATACTTGAAGTAATTTTTAATTAAACTTTGCATTATCAATTAAAAAGAAAAAGATATACAAAATTGATCATAATATCTTACAATAGAATTTTACCTCTAAGCCATCGGCGTCGTGCGTAGAAATATGGCGCGGATTTTGGTTTATTACTAATTAATTTCAACGAACAAATGAGGCAGAGGATCGTCGAACAGAACTTTTATTAATCGCTAACGCCCTTTCCTAATTAGTCCTTTCCTAGACGATTTCCACCGCTCATCGTAACCAATCAGAATTTAGTCGAATTCTACAAACACATACAATATTGCTCACTACATTCAACGAGAAAATAAGATTGCCACTCAACAGACATCTCATTCCTTCATGATGTATTTTTTAAAAAGTCGATAAATGACAACAATAAATTGTTTAAACAAATTATGTAACATATGAATCTGGTAGCTACAAGCCTGTTACGAAAATAACTGTTGAGCTGTTTAAGACTGTTTGTCCGTTACGGGAGAGCGGCAAAGACAGTAGGTAACTTTAGATAGAGAAAGATGACAAAGATAAGTAGATATAGTGTGATAGCAGGTACCTTAAGATTAAAATTTACTTGGAATTTTTTTTATAAAAGTGGAAAAGGGGTTATTTGAAAATATTAAAAAAAGTAAATTGTTATTGGAAAATTAACAAAGTAAAAACATTGTTAAATTCAGTGGCGCCCAATCGGCTGGGGTCGAGGGGTGGGTGGTGTCAGGTGGATGGTAAAAAATATAAATAAAAAATTTAATTTTACGTAACAAAATGATCAGAAAAGTACGGAATTCAAACACCCCATGAACTTACGTATACATATGGGTGATTCTTCAGAAAGTGGTTACTTTGGACAACATTAAATTTTCAAATTAAAAATCTTTCTTCTTGTATATTATTTATGTAGTACTTATTAACAATTACTAAAATAGATAATTTTTTAAAAATTTGAGCTTAAACTCATGTTTTTAGTCTTACATAGAAAATTTAAAGTTTTAAATTTTAATGGTTAAAAAAATTAATTTAAAATGTTTAATTTTTTACCTTAACCGAACATCCCAAGAATTTTCTGTTAGTTGGAGGATGCGCTAAGATAACCAAGGATTTTCTTGGATTATTTAATTATAAATTAAAATAAACGTATTTAATTAAATAATTATATATACAAAAATCAATATTTTGTAAATAATTCAGGTTAACGATATTTTGAATAGAAAACAAACCACTATTCCTATGCTTTTTTAATATAATGAACCGGAGTTTACAGAAACTGGAGTTTACAAATCAAAGAAAATAAATTATTATAGCCGTAAAACTTAATAAAATAAGAAGACCTTTGCAGAATACTGCATAGATTTGCCTACTTTACCAATCTGACGTTTCGAGACTGACTCAGTCTCCTCTTCAAAGTTTATTTAATCGTATCTATATCGTATCTATGGTGTTTTTTTGGTTGTATTACCAATTGTTGTCCTTATTGGTCATTATACTCTTTGAATTATAATTGGAGGACGTAAAAAAGTTTCTTAATAATTTTCAACTGGGACCTGAAGATAGTTGAACTTGTTTTTTATATTCTTACTAATTTTTATAAAATATTAAGCTGTTATAAAAATTCGTTTTTAAAAAATGATTTATCAATATATTAGGACTGAATTTGGAAATGATGTGTGTAAAGATGTTAAGTGTTATAATGATTAAAAATTTGAAATTAAGAATTGTAATGAAAAAAAGAATTTTTTGTTGAATTGGCGAAAAGAAAATGTTTTTCCTAAAAATATTCAAAATACTGTTAAAAACATTGTTAACTTACAATTTTATAATATTAGAATTAAGAAGAATTTAAATAGTTTTATTATAAAAGTACAAAAAAGAATTTTAAATGATGAAATTGATGACATTCATAAGCATTACAATTTTTTGTTAAGACGTTTACATGAGATGGATTTAAAGTTAAATAATTCTTTACCCTTGTCAATTTATGAAGATATAATTAAATATAATTCATTTTTTCCTAACAACCAAAAACAAATTTCTTTACAAAAAAAGTTTCAAAGTTTAATATTAAATAAAACTTTTGATAAAATTTTAAATTTACATAGAGTTGAAAGTTTAAATGATAATTGGATTGTAAATTTGTCTGATACAACGTTGCCTGAAAATGTAAATGATATTTTAAGATTAGGTGAGAAATTTAGTTTATCTTTCATTAAAAATAAAAACAGTATTATATTTGAAATTGTTAAGGATATTGAATTAAACATTTCTAAGATACCTTCTGAAGCAAGGGATGAATTTAGACATAAATTTATTAATATTTCTGACAATTTTATAAAGACTACTTCTATATCAAAATTTGACCGAGATCTTTCTAAGATTTTTGAAACAAAAACTTTTTTGAAATCTAATAAAAATGTTTTTGTGACTCATGCCGATAAAGGAAATGTGACAGTTGTTTTAGATAAGAATGATTATAATAAAAAAATGAACAATTTATTAAGTGATGTAACAACATATTATACTAAGTTAAACTATGATCCTATTGATAAATTGAGAAATAATTCGTTTAATATTCTTAACAAATTAAGGCTTAAAGGTTATTTGGGTGATAAGATATCGATATTTTAATAATATCATTAAAAAATCGGTTTCAATTCCTAAATCTGTTGTTAAAAATTCAAAGACTTTTAGAGAAAGTATAATAAAAGAAAAAGTTCCTGATGATCATATAATGATTTCTTTAGATGTTGTTTTCCTTTTTACCAATATTTCATATGAATTGGTTATAAAAAGTATACAAAAAAGATGGCATTTAATCAAAAATAATACTAAGATCCCATATGATGAATTCATCAATTGTATTAAATTCATCATGGAATCTACTTTTTTTAAAATTTGATAATTATTTTTACAAACAAATATATGGCACGCCTATGGGGTCTCCTATTTCTCCTTTGTTAGCTGATTTAGTTTTACAAGATTTGGAAGAATATGTTTTTAACAAATTAAATTTTGAGATTCCTTTATACTACAGATATGTTGATGACACAATTTTGTTTATTTCTAAAAATATGTTATTATTAATTTTGGAATTATTTAATTCATATCACAAAATAGATTACAGTTTACTCATGAAGTTGAGGTAGAAAATTCTATTGCATTCTTGGATTTGAAATTAATTCGTAGTAATGATGGTTCTATAAAAACTAATTGGTACAGAAAAAACACATTTTCGGGCAGAAATATAAATTTTCTTTCTAATCATCCAATTTATCAGAAAAGTGCTATAGTTAAAAATTTAGTTATTTCTTGAATAATTATCCTTCAGAGTTTGTAGATAAACATATAAAAAATAGATTGTTTCAAATTAAAAATAATTGTAATATTGATAATGCTGAAATTCAAAATGAAGTTCAAAATATAGTTTCGATTCCTTTTCATGAAAATCTTTCTTATAAAATCAAAAGGACATTGGAGTCATATAATATCAAAACAGTTTTTAGAAATGATTCTTCTTTAAAACCATTTATTAAGGGGGGGTATGGTTTAAATAGTAAAAAAAACCCTTTTTAAACATTTTTTTTTTTTTGACGAAACTACTAAATATTTTTTAATCCTTTTATTACTACATTATTTACTAACTTTTAAAGTAACTTTTTGAATTTTTTAAGAAAAAAATATCCAGAAACAACGGAGTTGCAGCCACTTCCAGTAGGCCATGTCGAAAATTTTTCATTTTACTGTGTCCCGGATTTAAAATCGTAGAATCATCCGAAACACATGGGATTAAGAAAAATTAGTTATTTGGAAGTATACCTCCCAGTCAACGATGCCCTTTTATTAAAAAAAAATTTTTTTCTATTTTTTTACGGTCGTTTAATGTCAAAGTACGTTTTTTAGCCTAAAAAAGGCGCCATTTTTTTTAAAAAAAAGGCTGCACAATCGATCAGAAGCAAAAAATAAAATAAAAGGGCATCGTTGACTGGGAGGTATACTTCCAAATAACTAATTTTTCTTTATCCCATGTGTATTAGATGATTCTACGATTTGAAATCCGGGACACCGTAAAATTCGACATGGCCTACTGGAAGTGGCTGTAACTCCGTTGTTTCTGGACATTTTTTTCTTAAAAAATTCAAAAAGTTACTTTAAAAGTTACTAAATAATGTAGTAATGAAAGGATTAAAAAATATTTAGTAGTTTCGTCAAAAAAAAAATGTTTAAAAAGGGTTTTTTTTTTGCTACTTAAACCATACCCCCACCCCCTTAAGTTGGGTAAAGATCCTTTGGAAAAATTGTATAATACTGGAGTTGTATATAAAATTAATTGTATTGATTGTGGTAAAACTTATATTGGACAGACGGGTAGAAGGTTATTTACAAGATGCAATGAACATAAGTCTAATATAACATTAAATAAAAAATATCACAACGTTATTTCTAAACATAGAATCTCTAACTTGAATGATGATGGAACTGAGCATGATTTTGATTAGTCAAATATTGAAATTTCACATAAGGATAATAACGATTACAAAAGACTAGTAGCAGAAATGTTTTTTATTAAAAAAAAACAAAATAATTGTATAAACAAAATGACAGATATTTATAATTTTGACGATTCTTATAAGAATATTATTAAGGTGTTAATTTGATTCCTTTTACTAGACTTGTTTGATTCATTGTCTTGTTTATATTTATTTGTAAATTGTAATGTTGATATGTCTTTGTTTTTCTTATTTCAATAATTTCGGAAAGTTATTTACTTCCTTCACATTTAATAATTGACTTTCAATGAAGAATGTTTCTTCATTGAATAAAAGAATAAAAAATTTATTCTTATTGACAATTGTAATTTAACAAAAAATAATTTTATTCAGTTGATAATAAAAAATGTGTGTTTTTCTTGTGTTGTTTTTTAATTACCATATGAAAGTTCATAACACATGGATTATTTTTACTTTTTCGATCATATAATGTAATGTGAGTATAATATTTTTCTTTTGTTTATATATCTTTATAATTGTTACTTTAAATTTTTGTCCTAATAACAATATCTACGAATGTAATGAAAATGTATATATTTTTATTTGTTTGTTTTTTTTTTTAAATTTATAGATACGATTAAATAAACTCTGAAGAGGAGACTGAGTCAGTCTCGAAACGTCAGATTGGCGTTTTTTTGGTTGTTTTACCAATTGTTGTCCTTATTGGTCGTTATACTCTTTGAATTATAATTGGAGGACGTAAAAAAGTTTCTTAATATTTTAATTTTATTTTAAACATAAGCAATTCAGTAATTTTTGGCGAACCGGAGTTTACATGTCATTAAAATACGCAGTAAATTAATAATAATTTTTCAATTTTAAAACTAAATTTCCCATTTCTTCATGTAAGTATATCCATATGTCAAAGTGTTCATCTTACTAACATAAATAGTTAGTGAAAATTCACTATAAAAATGATTAAAATTGATTCAAAACAATGAAAATGTAAACTCCTGTTCCAAATAACGAAAAGGTGGAGAAAGTATTAAAACATGATTTACGCAAAACTTATTAATAAAATCTGGAAGCTAATACAACAAAAACCAAGTTTTTGAGGTAAACTGTCGATTAGAATAGATAAAAACATTTTAAAAGTATGTTTTAAGTGAAATAAAATGTATTAAATCTCACGAGTCCTATGTGGAGAACCTAGAAAAGTGCAGATTTTGAGTCATTTTTAACAATTCTATATCTTTTAATGTTAAAAAAAATATTTTTCACTTGTGGTATTAATAAAAATGATAACAAAAAATAGATGTACAAAGTATTAAATATATTTTTAAATAATTTTGAAAGTTATTAAGTGGGGAAGTAAAAGTAACCACTCAGTGAAGAATTACCCATATGAACTATGGTTAATTTGATTTTAATATAATGGTAAACCTAATATTTAATCCCGTAGCTGTTTTTTAGTTAGAATGTCTTTGAAATATTGGTTTTCAAATTCAAGTATAACCATAAATTATTAAATAATTATATTTTTTAATTATTAATAATGTGTTGCTATAAAAATTCAAGAGTACCCTATTGGAAATAACAAAATGAACGCACCCAAGGGCCCAGGGGCCAGAATCTTTTCACTGTTGTTGGTTATTTAAAACTATATAAATATTAAACTAAAATAATTTCAAATTAAAAAATTAAGGAAATTGTAGGAATAGTTGTGGGAAATAATTGTAAATTGAATAATTGGATTGAAAATCGAAGAAAATAATTTGAAATTGAAGAAAATCACTGAAAATTGAAAAATGTAATTAAAATTTAAAGATTATAATTAAAAATTTAAAAAAGTTATTGAAAAAAGGCGAGAATTATTAAATATAAGAGAAAATATTTGAAAACTAAAGAACCGAAATAAAAATTGAAGAATTGGTTTAAGAATAATTGTAAAATTTAAGGAGAATAATTGTAAATTGAAAACTGTTTAAAATTTAATAAAAAAGTATAGATTTATTGAATAATGAAATTAAAAGTACAACTGTTAGTTATAAATTTAAATTTTGATCAATTCAAAGGCATTTTTAAAAAAGTAGTTGACTCATTATTACTCTCTAAATTTTAAATCAGTGAAAATTTAGCCTACAAATCAGTGAAATTTAACTGACTTAAATTTAGAGTGTATAGATAATTTTATTATGTAAACCTTTTTTTTTTTTTGCTTGTCAAAATTAGGGTTCATGAAAAGGGGGTGGTATCCTGGAAACGGGTCTGGCCATCCCTGCTAGAAATCCAATGGGCGCCACTGGTTAAATTAGAAAATTAGATAATTGGAAAAATTGGTAAACTGGTTAATTGAGAAATTGGAGATTCGGTTATTGGAAAATTCGCAAATTAAAAAATTGGAAAAGTGGTTATTGTAAAATTGGAGAAACTGAAAATTCGTAAATTAGAAAATTGGCAAAGTAAAAAATTGTTTGAACTGGTAAATTGTAAAACTGGATATTTGGTTATTGAAAAATTAGCAAAGTAAAAAAATTGATAAATTGAAAAATTAGCAAAATAGAAAAATTGAAAAACTGGTAAATAGAGAATTTGGAGATTTTTTAATTGGGAGATTGGCAAATTAATGTTAAATAAACGAAGTAAAATATACGCATCTTATATTTTTCGACAAAGAACAAAATTTGGGGGTCAAGTTTCTAGGTTATGATAGCTGAATGTCACTTGGTTAAAAACACACTTGGTTACCGTGGCCATTCAAATAGACCATTTTGTGAATTTCAACTCGATTGTGACAGCAAGTATTATTTATTTCGTTTTAACTATATGCTATATCTATATATCTATCTATATATTTTTTGCACCTCAAACTTTGAAACGCGTTTTTTACAATTTCACTTTTTACGGTTTTAACAAATTGGTGGGCTTGATTGACGGAAAACGCATCGACCGAGTTTAATCGATGATGGCTTGTTTTACTCAGTATTAATCTCTTTTCTGTATAAACTACAAAAATTTAAAAAAAAATTTTTTTAAAAATGCAATATTCAGAACCAGTTTATGTATTTTTTTTAAAAAAAATTAATTTTTCTGTTTCTATCTCTCAAAATATTTGGATTTCACTATTGCTTTGGAGTTTTCACAGTTAAAATAGTAACTAAATATGTAAACATTAAAATGTTTCTTCGGTCTCATGTTTCAGATAAGAAATGCCATCTTCAAGTTTTTCATGGTTTCTGAAGTCAAGATCTGCACGCGTCAATAATTACATATAATAATTTGTCAGTTTTATGTTTCTCTTGGAGATCAAAGAGGTGAAGCTTAAGACGGATTTTAGAAAGACTTTAGACGAATGTGATTGGTTGTTTCAAAATTACAGGATAAATTCATTGATACTTTAGAGGAAGACCGAAGAGGGTCTATTGATTGTTTACCAAGGTGTCCAGCGGTCATTTATGCAAAATTTAAATTAAAAAAAAAATGTTAAGGTCTTGTGAATTATAAGAGTTTTCTAATTTAGAAAACTTCGTGAAAATGATTTTAATTTTATTGCACGGAAACGCGGCTTTAGAACGTAGTTTTTCGATTAACAAAGAATGTTTAGCTTAAAATAAACTAGAAAAAAAGTTTAATTGCACAGAGATATATCTATAACGGCATAAGCACGATGAAAAAAAGTTTAGAAACATTTAGTATTCCGATGTCACTAATTCAAAAATTTAAAAGCTCACACAATCTTGATAAAGAGTCACTTTTAAAAGAAAAATCAGGAGTTAAACGATTAGAAAAAAAGCAAGAGAATATAAAGAGGATATACGAATTTTAAAGAGTTTAGAAAAAAGAAAAGTCAGCTTGTTGAAACTACTACCAAAGAGCCAAGTATTATAGATATGGAAATAGAGTCTATAAAAAAATAATAAAATATTGATTTATTCTGAAACTTGACATTAAGAAAAGCAGTATTAAAATTTAAGTTTGATGTTTTTCTATAATAAGAGAAGATTTAAAATGGGAAATAGTATATAATTTTTTCTGTAGTTCTAACGAAAATAGTATGATTATTTAAATGTTTAATGCTTCTTTTATAATAAAAGGAAGTTTATAATGATTTAAATCATTTTTAAAATACACTATTACACCTTCTAATTTTTTGGTAATAAGGATTTGTTACAGAAATAAAAAAATATAGGTCAGGGAAAGTTAGCGAAAAGTCAGGGAATTTTTTTTCGAATCCTTGCTGAACACCCTGTTTACAATTAAAAATAGTTTTTCACTTGTATTCTTTTTTTTTAATTTTTTCAAACAAAAGTTTAACCTAAATAATTTTTACTTTATTCTTTTTTTCTTTAAAAAAGTTTAATCAAAGAAAGTTCAAACATAAAAGTTTTTCACTATATTCTTTTTTTCTTAAATTAAATTTAATCAAACAAAGTTTAACCTACACGTTTTTCACTTTATTCTTTTTTTAAAAATAAGTTTAAAGTTCAAACATAAACGTTTTTCACTATATTCTTTTTTTCTTAAATTAAATTTAAGGGGAGATTCCAGTGATTTTAAGGTGTTTTTCAAAGATTTTTTTTTATATTAAAAAAAATATTTATTACATACATTTTTTTACAATAAAATACAACTCTTAAAGTAATTAGAAACATTTATTTTTTATTTTTTAATAAAGTCTTAGAAAATGGCTGTCGCAAGTGGTTCTCTCTAAAAGTTGTTTACACTTTTTCTCTCCAGCCGTTAATGTGAAATAAAAAAATTAAATGGTTTCTTAATCTGTACCATTTTGGCTATCGTGTAAACTAGGATAAAAAATATTTATTGAAAAATAATCGAATAACAGAATTTCTAATTTTTCAACCATAATTTTGCAACTTAAATTGTTAATAACTTTTTTAAATATTAATGGATTTTAAAAATGCTAGTTTATACGAAAACTACAAAAAAAAACTTCCAAAAAATTTTTAACTATTTATATGAAATTTCCATTTTTCTATTCAATTTTCAATTATATTTACGATTTTCTTGTATTTTATATACCTATATTCTAATTATTCGTCTTAAATTAAACATTTTTCTTTTCAATTTTGAATTATGTTTATCTTTTCACATTTATTATCTCTAGATTTCAATTTGTTTTTTTTTTGCAATGTACTTCTGAAAGTTTCAAGTATTTTTCTGAAATTTTCTTTAATTTTGCATTATTTAAAATATATTATGTAATTTTTTCAATTATTTTCTCAAATTGTAATTATTTTCTTAAATTTTAAATTATTTATTTTAATTTTTCATTATTTTCTTAAATTTGTAATCATTTCGTTCATTTCTGAATTAATTCTCTAAATTTTTAATTATTTATTTAAATTTCAAGCATTTTTTCAATTTTCAATTATTTTCTGCAACTTAATAATAATTATTATAATTATTATATAAATTACAGCAACATTAATGAGAAACTTGACATTGCTGTTCGTCATTTAAAACTATATATTTTTGGAAATGCAAATAATGAAAATTACGAGAATAATTACAAAATGGAAAAAATATATATGAAAAATGACGAAAATAATTTGACAACTAAAATCAAAATTCGAAAAATGGCTAGATAAATACACAATTTTTAAAAATAATCTAAAAAACTGAACAATATACATTAAATTGAAACTAAAAAATTATTAAAATTAAGAAAATTATAGGAATAATTGCTAAAACCAATTGCAAATTGAACAACTGGATTGAAAATCAAAACAAAAAAAATTGAAATTGAAGAAAATAATTGAAAACTTTTAGAAAATAATAAAAATTTGGAGGAAATAATAAAAACTTGAAGAAATAAATTCATAATTTAAAAATTAAACTGAAATTTAAAAAAAATTGATAATAATGGAGAAAAATTACAAAACGTGAAAATAATTGACAATTGAAAACAAAATTCAAAAAATGGCTAGATTAATACACAACAAAAAAAAATAATTGACTAACTCAAAGAATCATTATAAAACTTTAAGAGACTAACTGCAAATTGAAAAAATTGTAGGAAACAATTTATAATTGCAAAAAATAGTTAATAATTAAAAGAAATAATTGAAAAATGAGAATAATAAAAAAATTGAAGAAAATATCTAAAAAATGACTAGAATAATGCACAACTAAAAAAAATAATTGAAAACGTTGAAAAATAATTCTAAAATTTTAAGAGAATAAATAAAAATTTTAAATATTGTAAGAAATAAATAAAAATTAAAGAAAATAATTGAAAAATAACAAGAATAATAGCAAAATTGAAGATAATTTCTGAAAAATGACGAAAATAATTGATAATTGAAAACAAAATTGAACAATTGTACTTAAAATTAAAAAAGCATATTGATATTCGAAAAAATAATTGAAAATTGAAATATGTGATTGTAATTTGAAGAAAATAATCAAAAACTAAAGAAATAAATTGTTATTTGAAATAATGTTTTATAATTGAAAAAAAAACCGAAAGTCATTGAATATAGTAGAAAACAATTAATTGAAAAATGGAATTGAAATTTGAAGAAAAAATTGAGAATTGAAGAAAATAAAAATTTGAAAATAACGAATCTTATTGATAATGAAAAAAAAAATAATTAGCGAAATGGGAGGATTTTAAAATATTAATGAAAATACTTGACAATTGAAAAAAAAATCAAAAAATGACTAGAATAATGCACAACTAAAAAAAATAATTGAAAACGTTGAAAAATAATTATAAAATTTTAAGAGAATAAATAAAAATTTTAAATATTGTAAAAAATAAATAAAAATTAAAGAAAATAATTAATAAATGGAAAAAAATAATTAAAAAATAACAAAAATAATAGCAAAATTAAAGATAATTTCTGAAAAATGACGAAAATAATTGACAGTTGAAAACAAAATTCGAAAAATGGCCAGATTTATACACAACTGAAAAAAATAATTTAAAAAATCAAACTATAAATATTTAATTTAAAAAATTATTGAAAATTGAAAAATTGAGAAAATTATAGATATAATTGTTGGTAATAATTGCTAACTGAACAACTGGATTGAAAAAAATTAAATCAAACAAAATAATTGAAATTGAGGAAAAAATTTAAAATTCAAGAATGGAAATGAAATTTTCAAAACGTAATTAAGAACAGAAGAGAATAATAAATTAAAAAAGCATATTGATATTCGAAAAATTAATTGAAAATTGAAAAATGTAATTGAAATTTAAAGAAAATAATCAACAAATGAAGAAATAAATGGTAATTTGAAATAATGGTTTATAATTGAAACAAGTCAAGTTCTTTGGAATATTTAATAAACTTAATTGAAAATTGTAGAATGGAATTGACTTTAGAATAAATAATTTAAAGGAAATTACAAAATGACGCGAATAATTTAATACTAAAGAGAATAATTGAAAAATGCGCAAAATAATTGACAATTGAAAAAGAAATTCATAAGCTGTCGAGAATAATCTACAACAGAACAAAATAATTAAAAAAGTTATATCACTTTCTTGAAATATTTAATTATTCTTTCTTGCAATTTTTTCTTTTTCAAACAATTTTTTTGGTAGGTTATGTTTTATATTGCTTTTATGTATTTTTAGAAAATCGCTTAGATAACTTTCATTTCTTTTTAAAAATTTTTCTTTTTTTATGCGTCTAATAATACTTTTTTATTTTTTAGATTTTCTTTTAATTTTATTCTTTTTACAAAAATTACTTCAGTTAATTTTATACACTTTTATTTTAACAATATTTAGAAAAATTTATTTACTTTGCCATTGATTAATTTTCTTTATTATTATAATTTGGAAGTTGGAAAATATAACTTTTTTCAATTTTATGATTTTTAAAATATTTATTTGGTTTTTTGTCATTTGTCACAACTTATTAATTTTTATAATTTTTAAAGACTTTTCTTCTTTTATTTAATTTTTCGTAAATTTGATCGTATAATAAATTTTCTCATTTGATCAGATTATTTCCGTTTCTTTGTAATATTGGTTTTTTTCTTAAAATTGTTGAATTGTTTTTACCTAATTCTTCATTTAAAAAAAGTTATAACTTTTTGTTTGATTTTCAAAACAAGTTTTTACATTATTTTTTATGTTTTGTAACATTTTTCCGTTTTTTTCTGATTATTTATCTTATTTACTTTCTTAATTTAAAAAAACATGTCCGCAAATATTTTAACTTTTTGACAATCATTTTTTCCTCTCTTTTGTAATTTAAATTTTTTTATTTAAAAAACTTTTACAGTTTATTGCATAGTATTTTGATTTTAAAAAAGTAATTTAATCAATCTTCCTTAAACTGTTTACTATTTCATAACGCATTATTACCACATTTCTTAATTTTCTTTCTTTTACTTTCATTGATTTTTTAAACTTCTTTATTTTTGAAGAATTTATTTATTTTTTGCAGGTTTTTCAATTAGTACATTTTTTACATCCTTTTGCTTTAATTTTTCCATTTTAATGTAAATTATCCTTAACTTTCTTATCTGTTCATTCAAAATACTGGTTTTAGTACAATGGTTCAAGGTGCATGAGTAACAGAAAACTACAAGATGAATTTGGTTTAGTTTCATCTATTAGCTGAGGTATGTATATTTTGTAGTAGCTGTTTTTACAAGAGTGATCCAGTCACAATAAACGGAATACTGATATCAAAATCGGTAAAATTAGTTTAAAAAGTTTGTCAAAAGTTCTTTATGGGATAATGGAAAAATTTCTGCAGGGTGTAAGCCCTCTAATTAGATGATTTTTTTTCTTTAGTAACTAGTGTCACGTTAGGTTCTAAAGGGTTCCCAAAATCTATTTTCATCAGGTCTCCCCAAGCTCCCTAGTTTCCCCAACACTGCGTGCAGAATCTAGTTTTCACCTAAATCTTTTCTTTTTGAAACTGAAAAAAGAAAGCTTGTATAACTGACCTTAGGAAATCCATGGTGAGTCGTCGTGGTAGAATTAGTTGTGGAGGTAACACTCCCAGTGGACCCACTTCTTCCAGCCCCGGCAGTAGTGGATTCTTCTCGACTAAATGAGAATCTCTTCGTCCCCAAGTTGAGACTTGCGACACTGTCGCTGACATATTGATGCAGTGAGTTGAAAAAGCTCATCGTGTTTTTTCACTCTTCACGTTTCTTTTACAATTCTCAATATATTTTTTTTTTCAACTGAACCTATCACCATAAGAATTGCACGTTTACATTTAAATCACGTTTAGAAGATCGACACCTTTTTCACAAAAACACACTCACATTTCACATATCACGTAAAAAATTGACTTGAGAATTGCTTTAATACTGGATTTTTTTTGTACGACATGAAGAAATAAAAACAATTCATATGATAACGAAAAAATAAAGAATGGAGATTGGTTCGCAAATCGAAAAAAGAAAGTTTCTTTTTCTTATGAAAAAAAAGAAGTAATTGATTATATTTTCAAATCTTGCTCATACGAGGGATTGTCGATAAGTGGGTAAAGGTTTTTAAGACCCCCAGGAGACATTGTTCTTTTGATGGAGTCATTTTTTCGATTTCTTGAGCTCCTGGTCTCTTTACGATCTTAAGAAATCGTTCTTTGTCTGTGGCCATTTGTTGTTTTCTTATTTCCCATCATCTTTATTATGGCCAAGTCATTCTTTCGAAACCTCAAAATACCCTTTGCCGTGTCATATTTTATTTGACATCTTGTTTTTCATCTGAAACAAAAAAAAAACAGTTGTAGGTATTAATTATTTGAAAGTAATAAGTAAGAACATTGTGTTAAAATATAATAAGAATGCAACTTGTATTATATTTGTGAAATTCCACATAAATGTCTCTCTTGACACTCACTCAATTTTTGTTAATTAACTAATATTTTCAGTAGCATAACTGCTAAGGGGCAAAGTGGGCCAGTGCCCCAGGGCCCTTGGTCAAGCCTAATAGAATTTTTTCTTTTTTTTTTAAATCACTAAAACCTTACTAATTATAGTAATTTAAAGTTTGACTAAATTAAACAACGCGCGCTAGAGCGTTAGTTCCTGCACCTTCTGTTATCAACAATTATAAATATTTTAAAAATAATATTTAAAAATAAATTTATATACCTAAATAAATAAAATAAATATTTATTCTTCATGTGTGACCTTAAATTTAAAATAAATATTTATTAAGGACAAAATTAATAATATTCCAGAATTAAAAAAGAATCGCAAAAAATAACACTTTAAAAACAAGTGTCTTATTTTGTCCTCACTTTTAAGACATTTTGAGGTGTCTTAATTTTAAACCATTGAGATAGTGTCTTTAAAATGCCTGTAAGACGCTTTCTAAACGTCTTATGTCTTAAAATTAGACACTTGTAAGACACCTGTTTTTACAGTGAATTAAAATTAAACAAAATAATTGCAAATTTTACGAATTAATGGAACAAAAATAATGAAATCAATTAAAAATTAAAGAAAGTAATTTAAAAAATCATAAAAATGTTTAAAAAATAAAGAAAAGAATTTAAATATGAGAAAATTACTGGAATATCTTGAAAATAAATAGAAAACAATTGAATAAAATTGAATAAAATTGACAAAAAGAATAAAAATTTAGAATTTAATTGAATAAATTACACAATATATTTTAAATTAAGGAAAGTTAAAGAATATTTCAGGAAAATACTTACAACTTTCAGAAGTTGATTGTAAAAAGAAGAAAATAATAAAAAATTAGAGAAGATTAATGAAAAAAGTTAAATATAATTTAAAATTAAAGAGAATAATTTTTACTTAAACTAGAAATAATTAAGAACTTTTTGGAAATTATGAAAAAGAACGAAAGTAATTAAAAATTGAAGAAAATAATATTAAAAAATAATTGAAAATTGAATGAAATAATTGAAATGTCAGATAAATAGTTTAAAATTTTGAAAACTAAAAAACAAATGAAAAAAATTGAAAATTGAAGGGAATAAATTTTGGAAAATAATTGAAAATAGTTTTAAAATTTAAAACTTGAAGAAAGTAATTAAAATATGACACAAACAATGATAAGTTGTAAAAACTAAATGACATTTGAGTGAAATAATTGAAAAAATTACAGAATCTTTTTTAAAACAAAAAAAAAATTATTTGAAATTTGAGAAAGATACATGAAGATCTTAGAAATCAATTGAAAAAAACGAGATTAACTGACAATTGAAGAAAAGAATTAAGGAAAGCTAAAATTAATTAAAATTTGCGATAATTAATAAAAAATTTTGGAAATTGTAGAAACAAGTGAAAATAAATCAAAATTGTAGAAAATAATTGAAATTTTAGAAAAATACTTAAAAATCTTAGAAAATAATCTTAGAAAATGAGAATAATAATTATTAACAATCGAGAAACATAATTGAAAAATGATAAAATTAATTGGAAATTGAAAAAAATAATTGGGAATTATTAAAAAATAATTAAGGTTGATTCAGAAAAAAAATTGAAATATGATGAAAATAATTTAAATATGGAAAATTGAAAACAATAAATAAAATTTGATATATAATTAAAAAAATCATAGAATACTTATATGTTTAAAAAAAGAAAATAATTACTGTATTTAAAATTTTTTAATTAATTAGAAATTGAAGAAAATAATAGAAAAATTGCAAAATATATTTTTGAGCAAAAGCAAATAATTGGAAAGTCGTTTAATACATGGAAAATTGATGACAATAATCTAAATTTGAAATAATAACTGAAAATTTAATAAATTAATTGAAAAATAATGAAAAAATATTAAAAGATTAAGAAAATAATTGCAAAATAATAAAAATAAATTAAAATTAAACAAAATAATTGAAAATTGAAACATAGAAATTTATTAGAAATTATATTAGAAAAAATTATATATATATATATATATTATTTATATAAAAAATTATAATATTAGAAAGTTCAGGAAATGAATTCAGAAATTATGACAATAATAAAAAATTGATAATAATAATTGCAAAATGACAAAAATAATGATAAATTAGAAAAATTTATTTAAATTTACGATGAATAATAAAAAATTAGGAATAAATAATTTCATTGATTTAATGTCAAGGGAAAAATAATCAAAAAACATTGAAAAATAAAAAAAATTGAAAAATTGAAAAAGTGATTGAAAAATCTAAACAAAATAATTGAAACTTGAAGAAGGTAAACTTAAGATTTAGGGAAACTATTTAAAAATAATTTAAAATTGCAGGAAATAATTAAAAAATCGCTGCCAAGTTGCACCTAACTCAAGTATTTATTTGGGGTAAGTAATTTTTGGTATTCATTTTTGAAAACATTGCTTCCTCATAGAGTTTACTACAAACATCATTAAGTTTTAATTAATAGCTCGCAAAAAATGTTAAATAGGCCAATGAATTATCTAAAAAACGAGCAAAAATTACTCTTCATAAAATTTAAATATAAAAAGCAGAAAAAAAATAAAAAAATAAATTTTTATAAAAATGTTCAATTTTTGAAATCTTGATATCTCGAAACAGGATTATAGTAGAAGATTCGAAAATAACTCATTCGATGTATTTTTTGATCTCACATAATAATGAAAATATATTGAAGCTTGTATTAAGGGCATCACTGCAAAAAGTAGGTATCTTAATTTAAGATACATTTGTAGACACTTTTAAGATGTTTCCGAAAAGTTAGCAAAAGTATCTTAAAATGCATTAGTTTTCTAAGATGGAAGCTGAAATATAAGATACTTTAAACGTCTTAAAAGTGACTACAATGCATTTTAAGATGTTTCTTTTTACAGTGATGTGATGGAGAATGACGTTACGAGTATAGGTAAAATTTGTCCGTAACTTTTCTCTTAAAGTATTGAATATTTTGTCATAAAACTTGGTAGAATTACTTAAAATATCATTAGAAAGGTCTCTCTTACTTAAATTTGTTTGAATTTTGGCTCAAAATTAATTTTTGAAAAATTTTCGAAAAATAGAAAATTTTTTAAAACTCACTTTTGAGAGCCAGTATCATTTTGACACATGACTTAATTTTAGATTGTTATATTGTACAGAATGGAAATGTTATTTTGTACAACTGCTAATGATATTTTGTACAATTTTGAAAAATGAATTTGTTATTTTGTACAATTCTTTAAAAAAGCTAAAATATTGTACTTCCAATGTTTTATTGCTTTTTTAAAAAATTGTACAAAATAACAAATTCATTTTTCAAAACTGTACAAAATAACATTTAGCAGTTGTACAAAATAACATTTCCATTCTGTACAATATAACAATCTAAAATTAAGTCATGTGTCAAAATGATACTGGCTCACTTTTGACCCAAAAATCTAATAAGTTTGGGTCAGAGAGACCATCCTAATGATATTTTAAGTGATTCTACAAAGTTTCGTGACAAAATATTCAATATTTAAAGAGAAAAGTTACGGATAATTTTTGCCTATATCAGTGACGTCATATTCCATCACATGCCCTTAAACCATAAAAATAAACTTATTAAAGAACAAGATTTTCAAAATTTTTGATTTTTAAAATGCTAATAACTTTGAAATAAATTGCACTAGAGGGTTCGCTAATAGCTCAATCGTTGTATTTTAAAAAAATAAAAGGAATAAAATACTTACAATTTAACTTTTTTAACAAGAAGATACAATTTTGCAAAAAACCATTTTTTCAACATTTTTAAATGCGTAAAAAAATAGTGAGAATTGGTCGATCGGCTTTAAATGTATATCATAATTTGTCCCGCTGAGGGACCTATAATTTAGTAAAAAAACATAGATCTAAGTGTTATGGTTTTTGCACACACACACACACACACGGACATTTTTTAAAAACTTCATTTTCCACATTCTGAGGTCAAAATATGTCGAGATATGTCAAAAAATCGCAATCGATAATTTGAGGGTAAAAAAAATACTTCCTCTATGAGGAAGCAAAATGATAAAAGTAGTACAAAATTGTAGTTTAAATAATTGAAATCTTAATAGAAAAGCATTATTAAAAATTAAAGAAATTTTTAAATCGCTTCAAATTTAGTATATTTGAAACGTGGATTAATTGAACCTTTAATCAAAGCGATTTCACATTAACTGAAATTTGTAGAAATTAAAATTGCTACCTATAAATTTATGAAAACATTTGAAAAATGTAAAACATGATTTAAAATTTTAAACGAAAAAAAAACGTCTATTTAAATCTAGTTACGCCAATGAATATTTTAACTAAAATTAAATATGAAAATTTCTATGTAGATTTTATTAAATTAATAAACATATTGATGTTTGTGGAAATTGTTAGTATTCGCCTTAATGATGCGATCCAATTACCGTATGTTTGTTTACTTGACGAGAATTTATGAGATCATCTATTTCTTTCCAAAAAAAGTATGATGAGTTCGTAATATAAATTGAGACTTGATAGGCCATGTTTGTGGTTGCTAATACGAACAGGAAGCAAATTAGTTTCCGAACAAATATTTACTACCGACACAGTAAAGAGGTGGATATACTATATACATATATATAGCAAACTTAGTTCGAGGTTTGACCATATAGGCTCACTCGAATGGTCTTGTTCCTTGATTCGGATTTTCCAGCTTCACTCAGAAATCGAATTTCTCTATTGAGCTTTATTCCGTTGCATTCCTTTGATCTAGAAATCTCTCGAGAATTGCAATTGATCAGTTTTATTTCCCGAATAAATGGATCTGATACCGAGATATATTTTCTCATTCTTCACCATCAACCATGTGTAAATAATTGGTTACTTTATCCTTTATTCAATAACTAATTTGTTATACTTTTTTATTATATTTTAGAATAATTAAACCGCAAGTTCCCCTTGAACATAAAAAGTAGCTTTCAAATTTATATTTAAATTTACATTTTAATATAAATTTAAACTACACTCATCGACAAATTGAAAACGATTAGAATATGGTCCATATATCAGCGAATTTTCCGAATCGTAATTTCAGTTAAAAGTCTCATTTTAATATCTCCCATAAAATATTAAATGTACCCGGAATTAAAAAAGTAAAAGCAAGAAAAAGAACTATTTTCGTGGAACTTTATAAAATTCAGATATTTAATAACCAAAAGTGAAACAAAGACTGTAAAATACAGAAAGTTTAGTGCAGAAAATGAGAAGTAAAACTTACATAATCGATAGTAAAATTTATAATCCATGTATTTCAATCTCAAAACTATTCATACCCTGCGTTTTCATAACTTTAAGGAGAAATGTAATGAAATTTTCCAAAGTTTAAAATTAAAACTTTTCCACTAAAACTCGCTCTTGTTTGAGACTTTTTTAATCACACTGAGACAACTTCGAAAATCGAAATCACGATATCATTCTCATAAGTTGTGCACAAGAGTATTAAATTGAAGACCGGAAGATGATTGCGAGGATGAAAAAGCGGACCTAAGAAGTTGGGTCGGAGGATTTGCATTTATTAGAATGACATTAATTTAAGAGATGGATATAAACTAAGATTCTACATAGTTTCAAAGTCTGGAAATTGCTAGCGGATGTTCCGGTTTCTGATCAGAACTTGAGGTGTGGAATAGAATTATCCCAAAGAAAATTAAACTATGGTCAACTGCATTTCCGTTGCGGTTACTGGAAACGTCGATAATAATTTGATTCATAGAATTGAAGCCACTTGATTCTCAGGTGATTTCGAATTTCCGTCAAGAGATTGTAGACTGTATTGAGAATTAATCGAAGAGAAAATTTATACAATAAATTTATTATAAAGCAGAAATTACTAATTATAATGGAGAATATCTGCAAATTTGATTGAAACACATGGGCAAATGATAGCAACGTAAGAAACAAACCAAGAGTAACAACAACAAAATGTATGTTTTCCATACATTTTAGAAATTAAACTATAATAATAAATAAAACAAATCGATGAATAATATTTATCCAATAAAGAGGGCTGACAGTGGACTTGCAGATTGAAAATAGTGAAAAAAAGACTTTTTAATTTAAAAAAGTGAGTAAATAATGAAGTTTATTTTAGTGAAAAAAGTGAGTAAATAGTGAACTTTTAAATTAAAAAAAGGTGATTAAATAGTAAGTTTTTAAATAAAAAAAGTAAATAAGCAATACAGAGTTTGATATATTACTGATATTAAATTGGGGGGCGCCAGCAGGAAAAGACATTAAAATTAGAAAAAAAACAATTCGAAAATCGTAAAAATAATTGAAATATGTAGAAAATAATTAAATAATGACAAAAATAATTGAAAAATTAATTAAAAATCAAAAAATGATGACAAAAATTGAAACGAAATAACTGGAATTTGAAGTAAATAATTGAAAAGTTTCAAAAATAATTAAAGAATGACAAAAATAAATAAAATTTGAAAAAGAAAATTGAGATTGGTGTGAAAAATTAAAAATTTGAATAGAATAATTGACATACTGACGAAATAAGTAAAATGTAAAGAAACTAATTGAATAATGACATAAATAATTATAAAAGCTGGTGTAAAAATTATACTTTTTAGACAATAGTTAAAAAATTGACAAAAATAATAGAATTTTCAAAAAAATAATTGAAACTTGAAAAAATATCAAAAAAATGTATATGTGTAGAAAATAGTTATATAATAACAAAAAAAAACTAAAATTTATAAAAAAAATTAATGCAAAATGAGAGATATATTCAAAAATGAAGTAAAAAAATAAAAAATTTAATTCATTATTTTAAAAATTGTATAAAATAATTAAAAATTTAACGATTTAATTGAAATGAGAAGAAACTAATTGAATAATGACATAAATAATTGAAAACTGATCTTCAAAAGTTAATAAATTCATGACAATAATAAAAAGATTGAAGAAAATGACATTTAAAAAAAATAATTCCAAAATGTCAAAAATATTTGAATATTGACAAAAATAGTTGTAATTTAAAAAAATAATTGAGAAATGACAAAAAAATTGATAATTTTAAAAAAATTAAAAATTTAAAGAAAATACTTGAAAACTTGACAAAACAATTGAAATATTGAAATAAATAATTCAAAACTGGTGTAATTGAAAGTTGAAGAGATTAATTGAAGTTTGAAGACAATAATTAAAATTTGGAGAAAATAATTCAAAAATGGCAAAAAATTCAAATATGAAAAAAAATAATTAAAAATTGAAGAAAATAATTGAAAAAGGTGTAAAAAAAATTAATAAATTCGTGACAATAATAAAAATTATGTTGAAAATAATTGAAAACAGGTGTAAAAAATTTAAAAGTTTATGACAATAAAAGTAATTGAATATAATAATTGCAATTAGTAAAAAATACAACTAAAATGGAAAAAATATGAAAAAACTAATTTGAAAATGACAAAAATAATTGATTAATGACAATAGCAGTTGAAATTTGAAGAAAATAATTGAAAAATAACGAAATTGAATTGAACTTGTGTAGAAAATTTGGATATTCTTGACAATAATTTGAAGATTGAAGAACACAATTGAAATGTAAAAAAATAATTGAAAAGTTTCAAAAATAATTGAAATTACAAGAAGATAATTAAACAATAACAAAAATAATTGTAATTTGAAAAAAATAATTGATAACGCATAAAATTAAAAATTTAAAGACAATACTTGAAAAATTGATCAAACAATTGAAATTTTAAGAAACTAATTGAATTATGACATAAATAATTGAAAGCTGGTGTATAAATAAATATTAGGTCGCATTCAATAATTTGAATAAAATAATAATTGAAATTTGTAGAAAATAAATCTAAAATTGCAAAAATAATAGAAATATGAAGAAAATAATTGTTAAATGACAAAAATACTTGAATAATGACAAAAGTAATTGAAATTTGAAATAAATTGTTGAAAATTAACAAAAGTAGAATAGAAACTGGTGTTAAAATTTTAAATATTCCTGGCATTAATTTAAAGATAGAAAAAAGTAATCGAAATGTTAAGAAAATAATTGAAAAATGAAAACTTGTGTAATAAATTTAAATATTTATGACAATAATTAAAAGACTGTAGTGAATAATTAATACTTGAAAAAATTAAATTCAGGATCTCAAAAATAAATGAAAATTGACAATAATACTTTAGAGTTACCAAAAGTACTTTGAAAATGCCAAAAATAATTAAAAAGAGGTGTAGAAATTACGTATTTGTAAATTGTAATTAAAAAATTGACGATGTAATTGGAATATAAACAAACTAAAATTTATTTATAAGGTAATGTTTAAAAAAAGTTACAGAATAATTTAGACTGTGGACAGAAAAAAATGAATAAATATAAATAGTAACTAACTTCAGGAGTTTACGGAGATTATTATTATTTAATAATAATAATTACGCGTCGAATGAATATAGTTTAATGTTTAGATAATATTGAGAACATGTTTTAAATTACAATTGTTTAAAAAAATTGTTAAAACCTATTATAAATTTTATTTTTGCGACAATCATTTTAATTACAGTTCAAATTACAAATTTTAACCTTTAATTTAAAAAAAAGAAAGCCCAATTATTATCTTTATCAGTTCCTGAGAGATGATTAAAAATAAATTTAATTACCCAAAAGTTCAACCCCCGTTTATTTAAAAATAAAATAAAATTTTTGAAAAATATTTTAGGGGGAAAAATGTGTTTATATATCTATCAAATAGTATAGATAACTTGAAAATCGGAAACAAAAATTTCTGAAGTGGCCATGTATTTATATATATATCTATGTATTTATATATTTTTTCAAAAATTCCTTGAGCCCTCAAAAATTTAACTGCATCATTATAAAATCATTATCTACCAATGGACCAAAATTGATTAAAATAGTAATGTTAACTCTATTTGCAGTTAGAACCTCCTTTATTAATATATTTTTATTAATTAATAATAGTTTAGAAAATCGGTGCCCTGCTCCATTTTGATATGTTGTTCACTGGATTTTTCTGCATTTTTTGAAGTAAGTTTAATTCTGAATTTAATATAGGGGAGAGTGGCCATCGACGTACCGGGGTTTTTTCAAGGTCATATTATTTATTCTATTTCACTAATTTCAATCACTTCTTTGCATCAATATAAAACTACAACACTTCTCTAGGTAATGCACACATATTATACCCGATTTATTTTGATTAAATAATAAAATTTAGGATTTTTCTAAACTAACAAGCTATTTTCATTTTCAACAACCTGGGTACACAATGAACCACCTCTATAAAAACACTAAAAATATTCAACAATAATAATATTGCATTTTCATTTTGTAAAACAACTTATTTTCTATCAAATACTATAAAAAATTATTACTTAACACTTTTTAATTTATAATGTATAACATAAATATACCTCAAATTTAAGTTAACTAGCTAAAATGGCATTTTAGTTTTGCTATGTTGAGAAGAGTACTGATAACAATCGCTGTCAAGTGCTGTACGCATGCCTAGTTTTATAATCAGGCATACCACTCTGGAAATCGAAAATACACTGAAATTCCAGGTGGTTCATTGTTCCCTGGTACATTGAATCAACATGACATTTGCAACAAAAATGGTTTTTATAACTTAATGCAATATTTCAAAATCTTTTTCTCATTAGAATATTGTAGTTCAGGCCCGATACAAAATAAATCGTAAGTTCATTTATTTTTAAATTGCCTTATTTCAATTAAAAAACGTGTTTGTATTTTAGGTAAATTTTTTCTTCAGAGCATCAAAAACAGTTTTTTTCAGTTTTCTCTATAAAGAATAAATCCACATGTCTCAAATTTATGGACGTAGTGTGTTTATGCAAACTTCATTTATATTTAAAATTAGGAGAATTTTTATTTAATTTTTTCTGAGAAAATTGAAATGGTTCATTCAAAAAACTGGTACATTGATGGCCACTCTCCCCTATTCGACTATCGGGAATCAAGCGCCTCTCTGTAGAATAGGAACAGATATGGTCATAGAACAAAAGCAAAAAATTAAATTAAATATTTCAAGAAATAGTATTATGAGCTTAAAACACACTTTACTTAAAATATATATATTTTTTAATATAAACTAAGCTTACGCTCGGAAAATTGAGAAATTTTATTCCACAGCTTCTAACAAAAAGCGATCGTTGAAATTTACAAGTACGATGAGAAAGTACCTTTTAAGTACAGAGTTCCTATCTCGTAGTCAGCGCACATAAATCCCATCATTATGTTTAAATATAAAATACCTAAATAGAGATTCAAGAACCGCAGCCTTCAGAAGAGAAAAATAAAATTACCCATGAAAAATTGCCTTCTCTTCGTGCACATTAAGTCAACTGAATATTGAGAAATATTTTTATTTTTAGTTAATTAAAGAACAAATTCTATGCGCGTATTACGGGATTTTTCTGACTTGTTTAATACAACCGTGATATATTAGAAGTAGGATTTATGTTAACAAAAGTCTGTTAGATGATTCCTGCTTTCATTGTAGCGCAAACCCCGAAAGTTATTGACAGAAGCAGGTGTAGCAGGCAGCATACAGTAAACGGACTAGAACAATAAATTGACCTTTAGGCTATTTGGTCAGTTTATTCACGTCCCTAAACCTCAGAAGGTTCAATTATATCTTGATAAATATTTCGTTATATTTTAAATCATAAATATTGAACTAGAGAATTACTTATTAAATTATATTTGAAATATGTATCTTATAAAAGACGTAGTAGTTCAATCTAACAAAATGTAATTTACGAAGGTTTAGTTAATAAAAATAATTACACTTCTGGCCAAAATTGTGAGACCACTTAAAAAATGGGTTTAAATGGGTTTTGTTTCAACGAAACTGTTAAAGATATAATTTTTTCCTATTAATTAGTATTGAGTACATACATTGAACTTTATGAATTATAAAAATTGTTTAAAAATATTAACAAAAAAGGAAGATATACGTATCGGTGTAAAGCTATCTTTTTCATTAAAAGAAAACTCTATTATTAGTATAAAATGGAAAAATTAATTAATTTTTAAAAAAAAGTTTATATTTTTCTGTGTAAAGTACTGTTTATTTGGGAAATAATAATTATATTAAACAAATTCTGTCATACTTTCAAGGTTCAAAATTTATTTTACTCCTATATTTTTTGGAATAAAGAATAGGCTGCTATTCATTTCTTAAAGTCGATATTACATTAAATTTGTATTAATGATACCGACAATATTATTTGATAATTTACGTACTCTAATTAAATAATAGTTTTCATTATTTATTTATTTGTTAATAATTAATTTAATCCATTATTTTTTTCATTTTTTCAATTATTAATTATCAATTCCATATTTTATATTTATTTATTTGTTTAAGGATTTCTTAAAATCCATACAAAGGAGTTTGATTACAATATTTTTTATACATTCTATATATTCAGTTTTTTTTTTATTTTTACATTTTTTTAATTCCATTAATTATTATTTCAATTATTTTTTCAATAAATAAAACCTCTTATCCTTCCTTCAATTTCTAACAATTTTTCTATAAATTCAAACTAATTTATTAAGGTTAATATTCTTTATATTTATTAAAAAGAAATTATTTAGTAATTATCAATTCCATTCTTGATTATTTTCATTTTTCACTTTTTAAATTAAATTATTATGTTTCTCAGGGTGTTTGATTTATAATTAGATCTATGTGTAAGATAATGACTATTAAAGCACCATTTCTATAATTTTTAATAAGAATAAATCGTAAATAAGCACATTTCAATTGCGTAAAAAGTAAAAAAGAAAATCACTGTTGAATAATAAATATTTTAAAAATTGACCGCCAATAAAAATAACCAGAATGACTACGTGACTCAGTTAAGCAATGTAACTAGCACTCATAACCTTTTCCTATAAAAATCCAATGGCGTCTATCATGGGACAAAACCGTCGACACCGTGAGATTTTGATAAATCAATTTTATCATTTAACTTCCGTTTCTCAATGAAAATATGTGATCTAATGTAATACTAGTATTCGTTATTTATAAATAGTATTGCATAATATACTTTTGTGCTAGTTGAGTGTCCTTTCTCTAATTTTTTGTAGGAAATATATCCCGATTAATTGCAACTTAAGTTCTAATCAAGAAATAAGCAATTCTTTAATTAGAACTTTCCAAGTTCCAATGGGCTTAGGAGTCCGTTAATTGTCCGTACACATTTACGCAAGAGTCAATAATAACGTCATTGTCATCGGTATTAAGCGTCTTAAGAGTTTGAGGTTACGTTCTTTTCACTTTTAAGGGAAAAAAAATGTGAATAAATTTTGTGAATTGTAAAGTATACTAAAAAACAATACGGAGAAAATTAATACGTTTACAAAAGACAAAATTATTGCTCAATTTTCTTTAACGGTTAAAACATAAAGAAAGATAAGCCTAATTTTTATTCTCATGAAATGTACTCTACAGTTTACCTTTATTTAGAAACTTTTCTTCGTTATTTCAAAAGTGAAATAATTTCATTTCATTAACCATGAATGCAGAGACGTAAATGACGATTTTCCCTCTATTCAAAGCGGTATAAATTTTCATTTAAATTAAAATAATTATAATTTCGTGAATGAGGTTTAATTTGGCTAATCAGAATTTGTGAGAATCGATAAGTTTCAGCAGAAAGGAATAGAGTAGGATTTTATGTCTCCCCAGTAAATTAATTGCGAGAGGTGTTCTTAATTGAAATCGCAGAAAGGAAATCGTGCGGGACAGAAGTTCGACACAGACAATCATCACATCCGTGGGAAATTAAGGAGTCGTCTCGAATTGTTTAATTGCGATTCTATCAGAACTTTCGTCGACGCCTACTTTCACTTTCCAGCGTCGTTAATTATCGCGTTGTTTCGTTTTCAAATTATGAGATCAACCGAGCGTAAAGAGGGATGGATTGTGGTGTTTCAATTAACGCGAGATATTTTTTTAAAATCAAGGATCTATTTAAGAAAAAACCTTATATTTCATAAGATTATAAAGTCTTTATAAAACATTTCATGAAATCAATTCCAGCATTTTGATTATGACTTATGACCGGAATTGATGATCACAAATTGTTCTTCTAATTATAAAAATTGAGAGATGATTGCTAAAGTTTTAAAACGCCTTGGAAACAATGATTATGAATTTGAATCATAATTTTGGATTTCACAGGGCCGGATCAAGGCTGCCACGGGCCTGAAGCACAAAAAATTTCAGGGCCCCCCTAAAAAAACAAAAATTTCTGCATTTTTATCTTATCAGAGTGTCTAGCGAATAATCATTTAAACAATGGAGAAAATGTTCAAAGAATCTTAACAAAATGTAAAAAAAATGACATTTTACATAAATTACAAAAATTGCAAAATTTTATTAAAACGAGTATTATGAATGAACAGGTAAGAAAATTAAGGATAATTTACGTTCAAATAGGAAAATTAAAGTAAAAAGATGTAAAAGTGTAGGGGAGAGGGCCCCAAGTTGGACACCCTTTCGATTTATTGCTGTAGAATCCAAACCAAATAATAAATATTAAAATGTTTAATACCGGATGAAAGTACAATTTATAAGGTAACTTATGGCCACAGGGATAAAATTTTATTTTGAACATCAAAACTTTTTAAAGCATTTTTTCTAATTGGCAAAATTTTGGGTCTAAAAAAAAGTGGCCCCAAGATGGACACCTTCTTAAAAGTCTCTGAAAATTGTAGTAAATAAAAACAGCACATTGTGTAACAATTCTTAAACTAATTTTTAATCATTTTAAGGAATTTATCAAGAAATAACATTTCTAAAAACTTCAATTTAATAGCTTAACAGTAAAAAGTAATAAAATATCGAAAAATATCGATATATCAAATTCTTTAACGATAACATCACATTTTATGGTGGAAAATAAAAAAATTTAATTAATTGGCTCAAAAAATTATTGAAAAAAGTGTAAAATCGAAAATATGTAAATAAATACATTGAGATTTGAGGCCTGTCCATCTTAGGGTACATGACACAATTTTTTAATCCCCAGTAAAAATATATATACGAACACTGAATTAGTAAAATCATTTTAGAATATTATTACACGATAAATAAAGAATATTATAACGTTAAGGGCATGTGATGATAATGAAAAATTTGTCCGTAAACTTTCTCTTAAACTACTAAATGTTTTGACACCAAACTTTGTAGAATTACTCAAATTACCAAAAGGAAGGTCTCTCTGACCCAATTTTATTTCATTTTTGTTTCTAAACTAATTTTTTCTTCAATTTCACAAATTTTGGAAATTTTTGAAAAATTAGTGAATTTGAAAAATATACAGTTTAATGACAAAAATGAAACAAAATTGGGTCAGAGAGACCTTCCTAATGGTATTTTGAGTAATTCTACAAAATTTGATGTCAAAACATTTAGTACCTTAAAAGAAAGTTTACGGACAAATTTTGCATTATCATCACATGCCCTTAAGTACTCATTCTAAATCATAAATTTAAATAACTCTGCCAACTTGAGAAAAAACTGTTACAAAACTTTTTTAGACACAAAATTACGTGGTATGTGTAGAAGAAAAACCAAATGGTTTTTTTCTTCAAATGTGCATCAAAATGTTCGTCTATACAAACAACAAAAATGACAGAAAGCATAAGGCCCTGTCACCTTAAAGAAAAATTTTAAACGAAATGTCCATCTTGGGACCCACTCCCCTACTAATTAAAAACCTGCAAGAAATAAATAAATTCTTCAAAAATAAAAAAACTTTAAAAAATCAATGAAAGTAAAAAAAAAATTAGGAAATATGGTAATAATGCGTTATGAAATATTAAACAATTTAAGGAAGATTAATTAAATTGCTCTTTTAAAATCAAAATACTACGCAATAAACAGTAAAAGTTTTTAAAACAAAAAATTGAAATTACAAATGAGAGGAAAAAATGATTATCAAAAAGGTAAACTATTTGCGGACATGTTTTTTTAAATTAAGAAAACTAATAAGATAATCAGTAAAAAAAACGGAAAAATGTTACTGAAGATAAAAAAATACTTTAAAAACTTGTTTTGAAAATCAAGCATAAAGCAATAATTTTTTTTAAAAGAAGAATTAAGTAAAAACAATTAAACAATTTTAAGAAAAAAACCAATTTTTCAAAGAAACGGAAATAATAAGATCAAATAAGAAAATGTATTATACGATCAAATTTACGAAAAATTAAATAAAAGAAGAAAAGTCCTTAAAAATTATAAAAATTAATAAGTTATGACAAATGTCAAAAAACCAAATAAATATTTTAAAAATCATAAAATTGAAAAAAATTATATTTTACAACTTCCAAATTATAATAATACCTAAATAAAATTAATCACTGTAAAAGTAAATAAATTTTTCTAATTATTGTTAAAATAAAACTTTATAAAATTAACTGAAGTAATTTTTGTAAAAAAAATAAAACTGAAAAAAAAATCTAAAAAAAAAGTATTATTAAACGCATAAAAAAAGAAAAGTTGTTAAAAAGAAATGAAAGTTACCTAAGTGATTTTCTAAAAATACATAAAAGAACTTGACTTTTTTCAATTATAAACCATTATTTCAAATTACAATTTATTTCTTCAGTTTTTGATTGTTTTCTTCAAATTTCAATCAAATTTTTCAATTTTCAATTATTTTTTCCAATATCAATATGCTTTTTTAATTTTAAGTACAATTGTTCAATTATTCTCTTTAGTTCTTAATTATGTTTTAAAATTTTCATTTCCATTCTTAAATTTTTAATTTTTTCCTCAATTTAAATTATTGTGTTCGATTCAATTTTTTTCAATCCAGTTCAATTAGCAATTATTTCCAACAATTATTTCTATAATTTTCTTAATTTTTTAGTTTTAAATTATTTTTTAAATTAAATATTTATAGTTTGATTTTTTAAATTATTTTTTTCAGTTGTGCATTAATCTAGCCATTTTTTCAATTTTGTTTCCAATTGTCAATTATTTTTGTCATTTTTCAGAAATTATTTTCAATTTTGCTATTATTCTTGTTATTTTTCAATTATTTTCTTTAATTTTTAGTTATTTCTTACATATTTAAAATTTTTATGTATTCTCTTAAAATTTTAGAATTATTTTTCAACGTTTTCAATTATTTTTTTTACTTGTGCATAATTCTAGTCATTTTTTGAATTTTTTTTTCAATTGTCAATTATGTTCTTTAATATTTTAAAATCCTCGCCTTTCGACAATTTTTTTTTCCATTATCAATAAGATTCGATAATTTCAAATTTTTATTTTCTTTATTTCTCCATTTTTTCTTCAAATTTCAATTCCATTTTTCAATTTTTTAATTGTTTTCTTCTATATTCAATAACTTTAGGCTTTTATCAAATACTTTCTTTAATTTTTAATTATATTCTTTAAATTTAAATTTAAATTTAAAATTTTCAATTATTTTATTCAATTTTAATTATTTTTGTTGATTTTCAATCCATTCGTTTAATGCGCAATTATTTCCAACAATTATTCCTATAATTTTCTTCATTTTTCGATTTTTAATTATTTTCTTTAAATTTAATTATTAACTATTTTTCGCAATTTTAAATTATTTCCTACAGTTTTTTCAATTTGCAATTAGTCTTTTAAAGTTTTATAATGATTCTTTGAGTTTTTCAATTATATTTTTTTTGTGTGTTAATCTAGCCATTTTTCGAATTTTTGTTTTCAATTGTGAATTATTTTCACGTTTTGTAAGTACAATTGTTCAATTTTGTTTTCAATTATCAATTATTTTCGTCATTTTTCAGAAATTATCTTCAATTTTGCTATTATTCTTGTTATTTTTCAATTATTTTCTTTAATTTTTATTTATTTCTTACAATATTTAAAATTTTTATTTATTCTCTTAAAATTTTAGAATTATTTTTCAACGTTTTCAATTATTTTTTTTAGTTGTGCATTATTCTAGTCATTTTTTAGATATTTTCTTCAATTTTTTTATTATTCTCATTTTTCAATTATTTCTTTTAATTATTAACTATTTTTTGCAATTTTAAATTATTTCCTACAGTTTTTTCAATTTGCAATTAGTCTTTTAAAGTTTTATAATGATTCTTTGAGTTTTTCAATTATATTTTTTTTTGTGTGTTAATCTAGCCATTTTTCGAATTTTTGTTTTCAATTGTGAATTATTTTCACGTTTTGTAATTTTTCTCTATTATGATAATTTTTTTTTTATTTGAGTTTAATTTTTAAATTATGAATTTCTTTCTTCAAGTTTTTATTATTTTCTCCAAATTTTTATTATTTTCTAAAGTTTTCAATTATTTTCTTCAATTTAAATTTTTTTTTTTTTGATTTTCAATCCAGTTGTTCAATTTGCAATTGGTTTCAGCAATTAATCCTATAATTTTCTTAATTTTTCAATTTGTCAGTTTAAATTGAATGTATATATTGTTTAATTTTTTAGATTATTTTTAACAATTGTGTATTTATCTAGACATTTTTCGAATTTTGTTTTTAATTGGCAATTATTTTCGTCATTTTCCACATAAATTCTTTTCCATTTTGTAATTATTCTCGTAATTTTTATTATTTGCATTTCCAAAAATTTATAGTTTTAAATGACGAACAGCAGTGTAAAGTTTCTCATTAATGTTGCTGTTAATTAATATTTTACGATATACATGTAATTATTGCAACTTTGATTAATTGAAACTTATAAGTTTGAAAAAATTAAAGTTTGACTTAATTGACGTTTGGGATTTATATAAATAATAATGGCTTGGAATTAATTAAGTTTAATATATTTTTCGACTTTCTTTCTTTCAAAATTTTTTTTAGATTAAATTCTGATCATTTTAAATTCAATTTGTCATATTATTATTAAAGAATACAAGATTGAAATTGAAGTTTTTAGGATTTATCTATCTTCCCAGAGTTTCTTAAAAATTTGCGAATCGTTTTCAAAATTTCAGGATCATTTTAAAAATTCTCGTCAATTTGAAAGTTTTTTCACGATACATTAAATTCAGGCACCGAGCCCTGAAACACGTGCTTCATGTGCTTCAAGGTAGATCCGGCTCTGCGGATTTCACATTTTGAAAAATCATTTTAAAGATGTATTTTCCTAGAAATATTGAATTGAAAAACATTCACTATAATATTATGAAGGCAGTGTTTACCAACTCCCGTTTTGCCTCATTTCCACAAAACACTGAAGAGTTTATCTAGTTAAAAATTCTGCATTCAGGCTTTCATCTCCGAGTGCCTAGAACAAATGCTTCTCTTTCGCTTTTCAAGAGCTGTTGTTAGAAGGTGGCTGTCGAGTGTTTATGAAGCACTCCAGAATGCTTCAGTTCTCGCATACAAAAAAAAATTCAATTTTTCTTGAATGGAAATGATAATGAAGAACTGAACTGCCAACGAATAAGAAAGGTATACTCTAAGTGAATAATTTCTATCATGTTTTTCAAAATTGTATCTAATAATTATAATTAGTTATCTTTATTATATATGTATATTCTTCGTATCTTTCCAAAAACCATGACATTAAGAATTATTGAATAATTAATTGCAACAAACCATCAACACATAAAGCCGGATATTATCTTGTAAAATGATAGAGTTTACAGTTATAATTAAACGAGATTGTTACGAATTAATATCCGAAATTATTGTATATTCTATTGTACCTTTCGTTATCTCATATTGTATAAGGTGGATTATGGATTGATTACAGAATTATGTATTTAATTGAGATTTCTTGACGTGTTCCTATAGTTATTATCAGTAAATTTATTAATATTGTGGTACGTGAAATAGAATTCACTCAGCGTCAGGTGTACCACATCATCTCTCCTGTTGGACATATATGGGTGTATGTATAACGTATTCTGAGGTTTCATATGTTTGCATACATGTATATGTGCTTAATATATATATATGGATGGTAGTCAGCTCATTAACGAGCATACCACTAGATATTATTCGCACTACATCACACTGTAATTTCAACCATACATATATGCATACCTCTATACTGTATAACAAGTGTCCACATGCATGCATTACAACATAATCTATTATAACTGCACTGCAAAAACAAATGTCAACAAATGTCTCAAATATGGGGACACAAGACACATACTGTGTCTCACTCTGAGACATATGAGTCTCAAAGTGTCTCATTTTGAGACATATTGTCCCAGCAATTTTTACAGTGTGTTATACTATTATTCAATCCACTGATTGTAAAATTGAAAAAGACGCTATTGGAAATAATACAGGTGGAACTAATAATGGCACTATTTTCCGCAGTATTTTAAAATTTTTGAAGGTATTTTTTTTTGTCATAATCTCTCTTATCCCCAGTATTCAGAGTAAAGGAAAATACTTAGGGGAGAGTGGCCATCAATGTACCGGGTTTTTTTCAAGGTCATAGTACTTATTCAATTTCACCAATTTCAAGCACTTCTTTGCATCAATATAAAACTACAACACTTCTCTAGGTAATGCACACATATTATACACGATTTATTTTGATTAAATAATAAAATTTAGGATCTTTCTAAACTAACAAGCTATTTTCATTTTCAACAACCTGGGTACACAATGAACCACCTCTATAAAAACACTAAAAATGTTCAACAATAATAATATTGCAATTTTCACTTTGTAAAAAAACTTATTTTCTATCAAATACTATAAAAAAATATTACTTAACACTTTTTAATTGATAATGTATAACATAAATATACCTCAACTTTAAGTTAACTAGCTAAAATGGCATTTTAGTTTTGCTATGTTGAGAAAAGTACTGATAACAATCGCTGTAACATGCTGTACGCATGCCTAGTTTTATAATCAGGCATACCACTCTAGAAATCGAAAATACACTGAAATTCCAGGTGGTTCATTGTTCCCGGTACATTGAATCAACATGACATTTGCAACAAAAATGGTTTTTTATAACTTAATCCAATATTTCAAAATCTTTATCTCATTAGAATATTGTAGTTAAGGCCCAAAACAAAATAAATCGTAAGTACATTTATTTTTAAATTGCCTTATTTCAATTAAAAAACGTGTTTGTATTTTAGGTAAATTTTTTCTTCAGTGCATCAAAAACAGTTTTTTTCAGTTTTCTCTGTAAAGAATAAATCCACACGTCTCAAATTTATGGACGTATTGTGATTACGCAAACTTCATTTATATTTAAAATTAGGAGAATTTTTATTTAATTGTTTCTGAGAAAATTAGAATGGTTCATTGAAAAAACTGGTACATTGATGGCCACTCTCCCCTAATCAAAATTTACTCAAAACATGAATCAATCAATGCAAATTTCAAGTGACCTTATTACTTCTAATCAATCTTGATTTTAATTAATTTTAACTAATTAACTCAAATTTCTGTTTATATTAATCTCTAAATACCTTGGTTACAGTTGATTAGAATTTCAACAGTTCCCAATTCCGACCAAGACAACTTGTAGTTATAATTAAATTGCCCTTAACACAAAGATCAATTAATTCTAAATTTAATTAATATTAATTTTGATCAATTAATATTTTAATTAGTTTAAATGTTAAACTTTGATAAATGTCTTTAGAAATCGTTTTTTGTCTCATAGTAACAGGTGAGTAGGTTTTTTTTTCAATATCGTTAACCGGGGTAACTATATACCAACACAGGAGCAATTATACACATCGCCAGTTTTTAATAGGTAAAATTTTTATATTAAAATGTATGAATTTGCCACTAGGGGTAAATATTGTTTGATAGTTGTTCTATACAGAGTAAATTTAGTATAATTAGTACATTATATATACTAGATCTCGTAAAATTTTCTAGTGTTTCACGAATTATTGTCGATAATTGTTGAAAATTTAGTTGTGATGGTGACGTGCTAACTTTTTATTGCATATTTTAAGAAAAAAGTGTAAAAAACTGAAAAACTGGGATTTCCTGGGTAATTATACCCATTATTTAAAATCAATTACTTTTCGAAAATTTGTTTCGTAGTAAGTAAATGACTATATAGTACATTGTTTTTATATACATTTTTGACATACTTTTGTGTCGAAAATCTAGAAATAAGTTATATATAATCAAAAACAAATTACAAGTTTACAACGGGTGCAACATAACCTCAAAAAGTAACCGTAGATTATATGTTTTTCAAGTTAATTTTCAAACTTTTTCTTTGAAAATAGCTTAGAAACCTTATTATGAATTATATTGAGTTAATTATTTTTATAATTATTATGAATTATATTTATTATTATGAATTATATTTATTATTATGAATTATATTGAGTTAATTATTTACTTAACCCATTTAAAAAATGTTAATTTTAATTATTTAATAAACATAGATTTCAGTAAAATTTCAGTGTTTCACTTTCGAATTATCGTTAGTTAAAACGACCAAACAAATTTTTTAGTCTATTTTATAAATAAACAAACTTTAATGGATATAATTGCCCTAACTCCGGGGCAATTATATATACAACTTTAAGCCTCTATTTAATTTAAACAACAACAAAATTTGTTTACTCGCAACTTACAGGAATTCTTTAGAAAGATATCCACAACATCACCCAATAGTTAAAAACTTTTTTTTTCAATCCTGTTTTTCAATTATTAAGCGTTTAGTAAAAAAGAAGCGTTTTTTGAATATAATTATCCCCGTTGACGGTACGTCATTCTTTTTTCATTTTAGGGCATGTGATGGATTATGACGTCACTGATATAGGCAAAAATTTTCCGTCATTTTCTCTTAAAATATAAAATATTTTGTCTAGAAGCTTGGTAGAATTACTTAAAATATATTAAGGAAGGTCTCTAACCCAAGTCTTGTTTGAATTTGGGCTCAAAATTAATTTTTCGGAAATTTTCGAAAAACAAAAAATTTTTTAAAAATTACTTTTGACCCAAAATTCAAACAAACTCGGGTCAGAGAGACCTTGCTGATGATATTTGAAGTAATTTTACCAAATTTCGAGGCGCATGAATATTCCCTAAATCTCATTTAGCCTAAATCCCATTAAGCCTAAAATCAAAAAACCTAAAATGCATTCAGCCAAAATTCCATTTAACCTAAATTCCATTTAACCTAAATCTCGTTTAACCTAAATTCCATTAAACCTAAATTTCATTTTACCTAAATCCCATTCAATCTAAATTCCATTTAACCTAAATCTCATTTAACCTAAATCTCATTTAACCGAAATTCCATTTAACCTAAATTCCATTTAACCTAAATCCCATTTAACCTAAATCCCATTCAACCTAAATTCCGTTTAACCTAAATCTCATTTGACCTAAATTCTATTTAACCTAAATCCCATTTAACCTAAAACGCATTTAGTCTAAATTCCATTTAACCTAAAATGCACTCAGCCTAAATCTCACTTCTCCTAAATCCCATTTAACCTAAATCTCATGTAACCTAAATTCCACTTAACCGAAATCCCATTAAACCTAAAACGCATTTAGTCTAAATTCCATTTAACCTAAAATGCATTCAGCCTAAATCTCATTTAACCTAAATTCCGTTTAACCTAAATCTCATTTAACCTAAATTCCACTTAACCTAAATCCTATTTAACCTAAAATGCACTTAGTCTAAACTCCATTTAACCTAAAATGCCCTCAGCATAAATCTTACTTCACCTAAATCCCATTCAACCTAAATTCCGTTTAACCTAAATCTCATTTAACCTAAATTCCACTTCACCTAAATCCCATTTAACCTAAATCTCATGTAACCTAAATTCCACTTAAACTAAATCCCATTTAACCTAAAACGCATTTAGTCTAAATTCCATTTAACCTAAAATGCATTCAGCCTAAATCCCATTTAACCTAAATTCCACTTAACCTAAATCCCATTTAACCTAAATCCCATTTAACCTAAAATGCATTCAGCCTAAAACTCAGTTCACCTAAATACCATTTAACCTAAATCTCATTAAACCTAAATTCCACTTAACCTAAATCCCATTTAACCTAAAACGCATTTAGTCTAAATTTCATTTAACCTAAAATGCATTCAGCCTAAATCTCACTTCACCTAAATCCCATTTAACCTAAATCTCATTTAACCTAAATTCCACTTAACCTAAATCCCATTTAACCTAAAACGCATTTAGTCTAAATTCCATTTAACCTAAAATTCATTCAGCCTAAATCTCACTTCACCTAAATCCCATTTAACCTAAATTCCACTTAACCTAAAACTTTTCTTGATTCAACTATATTTATCCTTAAATTAAAAAAAGTTTCAGGATTAATGGAATTGAGGTTAAATGGGATTTAGGTTAAGTGGAATTAAGGTTAAATGAGATTTAGGTTAAATGGGATTTAGGTGAAGTGAGATTTAGGCTGAATGCATTTTAGGTTAAATGGAATTTAGACTAAATGCGTTTTAGGTTAAATGGGATTTAGGTTAAGTGGAATTTAGGTTAAATGAGATTTAGGTTAAACGGAATTTAGGTTAAATGGGATTTAGGCTGAATGCATTTTAGGTTAAATGGAATTTAGACTAAATGCGTTTTAGGTTAAATGGGATTTAGGTTCAGTGGAATTTAGGTTAAATGAGATTTCGGTTAAATGGGATTTAGGTGAAGTGAGATGTAGGCTGAATGCATTTTAGGTTAAATGAAATTTAGACTAAATGCAATTTAGGTTAAATGGAGTTTAGGTTAAATGAAATTTAGGTTAAACGAAATTTAGGTTAAATGGGCTTTAGGTTAAATGGAATTTAGGTTAAATGGTATTTAGGTTAAATGGAATTTAGGTGAAGTGAGATTTAGGCTGAATGCATTTTAAGTTAAATAGAATTTAGACTAAATGCGTTTTAGATTTAATGGGATTTAGGTTAAGTGGAATTTAGGTTAAATGGAATTTAGGTTAAATGGAATTTAGACTAAATGCGTTTTAGGTTAAATGGGATTTAGGCTGAATGCATTTTAGGTAAAATGGAATTTAGACTAAATGCAATTTAGGTTAAATGGAGTTTAGGTTAAATGAAATTTAGGTTAAATGAAATTTAGGTTAAATGGGATTTAAGTTAAGTGGAATTTAGGTTAAATGAGATTTAGGTTAAATGGGATTTAGGTGAAGTGAGATTTAGGCTGAATGCATTTTAAGTTAAATAGAATTTAGACTTAATGCGTTTTAGATTTAATGGGATTTAGGTTAAGTGGAATTTAGGTTAAATGGAATTTAGACTATATGCGTTTTAGGTTAAATGGGATTTAGGCTGAATGCATATTAGGTTAAATGGGATTTAGGCTGAATGAATTTTAGGTTAAATGTAATTTAGGTTGAATGGATGTTAGGTTTAATGAGATTTAGGTTAAATGGAATTTAGGCTGAATGCATTTTAGGCTTTGTGATTTTAGGCTCAAGGGGATTTACGCTAAATGAGATTTAGGGAATATTCATGCGCCTCCTCCATCACATGCCCTTTATGATAATATTTTGCCACTTCTAGTTAACTTTAAAGAATTTCTAGTTATTATTTCACCTTTAGTCATTTTTGTTTAGTTTCTAGTTCTTTTCCAAAACATTCTAGTAACATTGATCAATATATACGTATAGTTATTTTGACACTTTCTAGACATTTTTTAAATTTCGGTATTTTTCCCAATTATTTTTCTCTCTTGTTTAGTTATTATATTCACTTTTTTTTAATTCTTTTTTATTTTATAGTTTTATTCTTTTAATTATACCTTTATTCTTTTATCCTTTTCTAGTTAGTTTTAGTCAGACTCTAAGCATTATTTTACTTTCAAGTAATTTTTCTGAAATTGTTTAGTTATTTTTAACGCATTCTAGTGATTTTTTTCAATTTATAGTTATATTTAACACTTTTAGATTATTTTTTAAAAAGGTTCTCTCCATTGACATAACCTTAAACTAAAAAATGATTGTTCCCATCAAATAAAAATATTATTCAAATCAATTTCACTAAATTTTGAAAGATTCAGTTGTACATTTTCCAAAAAAAATTGCGTTTAGCTAAAATTTATTGTGAAATGATAATTATTTATCATTTTATGTTTCTTCTGTATATTCAATGAACAAGTGCAATTTTCATCCAATTCTGACAAATAATCACTCATTTTTCACGTTAAAACATTATCTACAATTTTGTTTGTTAGGTATCATTAAATAATATTTTGTTTAAGGATTAGTAAACAAATAAAATGAATTCTTTACGTATTTTTTAAATTGAATATTATTTAACAAAATCTAACAAATAAAATTGTAGAGAATGTTTTAACAAGAAAAATAAGGTATTTTTTGTCAGAATTGGATGAAAATTTACAAATTTATTAAACAAATAAAATTTATTCTTTATGTATTTTTTAAACAGAATATTATTTAACAAAATATAACAAATAAAATTGTAGAGAATGTTTCAAAGAGAAAAGTAAGCTATTATTTGTCAGAATTGGATGAAAATTGCAGTTGTTCACTAAATTTTAAGAAAAAATATACAGTGTTAAATAATTATTATTTGACAACGAATTTTAGCTCAACATCATTTTTTCTGAAAAATGTACAACTGGATCTTTCAAAATGTGGTGAAATTAATTTTAATAATATTTTTATTTGGGGTCAAAAACGAGTTTCCTATTTGAGGTTATGTATAAATAGAGAGAACCTCCTTACATCTATACTACTTTTTATTTTTTAATCTTTTTTTTTCAATTTTTAGTTATTTTCACTGTTTAGTAATTCTTTTTTAATTTGTCCTCGAATTTGTCATTTTAAGCCGTTTTATATCCATATATTTAGAGTCTACTAACTTTTTCATTTAATTATTTTTCTTTATGTTCAAGTTATTTTTAAAATTAAGTATTCTTCTTTAGTTTAAATTTTTTTCTTCAAGTAGTTATTGATTAGTAGATTCATTTTCTTTATATTCTAGATATTTTTATTAAACTTCTAAATATTACTTTATGTTCTAGTAATTTTAAAACATTTTCTAGTTATTTTTTAAAAAGTGTGACTTTCACTTATAGTTATTTTCCTTCCAATTATAGTTGAATTTAATCAACTTTTAAACATTACTTTACTTTTTAGTGAAAATTTCATACATTTTTTAACCTCTAGCCGATTCATTTTTCAAAATATTCTAGCAATTTTCATAAATATATAGTTATATTTTACACTTTCTAGTCATTTCTGCACACTCTGGGGTCTTTTCTTTTTTTGCTAATTATTTTATTACAACTTCTAGATAGTTTTAACTGTTAGTAACTTTTTCAGTTTATCGTTTTTGTTTTTTCATTCCATTATTCTTATTTTATTTTAGGGTAATAATAATAACTAAGATTTTAGGGTAATAAATAACAACTTCTAGTTATTATTTTGGATTTAGTAAGTTTTTTTAGTTATTTTTAGCACATTCTAGTAACTTTGATCAATGCAAAGTTATTTTTTACACTTTCTAGATTTCTTTGATTATCTGGTTCTTTTCTCCGAATATTTTTTTTTTCAACATGTGGTTAGTTTCAACTTCTTAGTAATTTTTCTTCAGATCATCTTTTTTTTTCAATATGTCAATGTTTTTTCACATAATAACAATTTTTTCTCTTTTTATAGTTACCTTTTATCAACTTCTGGTTATTATTTTACATTTGGTACCTTTTTCACTTCTTAGTTACTTTTCAACACATTCTAGTAACTTTTATGAATTCATACTTTTATTAGACTGTCGAGTCATTGTTTAATCTTCAGTAATTTTTAAAATTTTTTTAATCTTTTAATTACAGTTAATTTTTTTGAAATTCTTCTTCATTTTATACCTGTTTTTTTTAATTTGTGATTAACACTTCTCTTTACAATTTTTCTTTTTCTATAGTCAATTTTTAATCACTATAGTTATTATTTTACTTTCTACTAATTAGCCTCCATTTTTTATAGTTATCTATTTTTATTGTTTAAATATATCAATATTTTTTGCTCTTATTTAATTTCCTCATTTCTAGTTGTTTTCCTTTAATTTAATTACTATCATAGTTTCTAGTGTTCGTTCTAATTTTAAGTTATTTTCCAATAAATATTATCCATTATTTTCAATAATCTTATCTAGTTACTTTTACAGAATTCCAAGCTATTATTTAACTTTCTGGTAATTTTCCTACATTTTCTAGTTATTTTTAACATATTCTAGTAATTTTCATCAATATGTAGATATTTTTTAAAACTCTAATACTTTATCTTTATTTCCTAATTATTTTTCTCAATTTCTCATTCATTTTCATCTCATAGAAATTCTTTCTCCTCTTCTAGTTTCTTTTTAACAACCTCTAATTATTATTTCTTTCTCTAGTAATTTTTCTCTACTTTCTAGTTATCTTTTTTAGTATCTAAAAACTTTTCATTTTCGATTTATCTTCCTCATTTCTAGTGGCGTGCCATCAACAGTATTTTTTGACCAAAAGTATTTTGTGACAGAAAGTATTTTTTGACAGCATGCATTTTCCGACAGAAAGTATTTTTTGACAAAAATTATTTTCATGCAGAAAGTATTTAAAACAAACTTTTCTAAGCAACATAATTCTCTTCCAAAAATTATTAAATTCTAATATCCTTTATTGGAAACTTTCGATTAGCACATATTTTCGATTTCTTTGAAAATTCGTTACTTACGTATTTTTAAGTGCTAATTACGAATATCATAATGAAAATTGGCACCAATTTTATTATAATGTAAAAAAAACAAAAATTTACCATAATTCACAGTTTTTTGCTGTTATCTGATGAAATATTCTTAATTTTAAAAAATATTTTAAACAAAAATTGTAGATCTGATAAAAATACGCATTTTATGCGCTATGAGTTTTTTTATCAAAATAAATATTATTCGATAAAAATAGATAAGGTTCTATAACACATATGCATGTACTGCTTTCAGCGCAGGGTATGTATAAACCGGAAGGTAAATTTTTCTATAAAGTTGGGATTGATTTTACGAAATGAAAAGTATCATAAAAGTTGGAAGTCAAGTTTTCTACATTGATACCATTGGGTCAAAGCGTTATAAAGAGTTGGGTTTTTCATAAACGGATAAGATTAAGAAAAGGTTGGGGTGACATTATAACTGTAAATTTTTTTTAAACGGATAATCATAAAAAGTGTCATAAAAAGTGTAATTTTTTATACGGATTCAGGGGAGTTGGGATGCTATAAAAAGTGGAACCCCGATTTTGATATAATTTAGAATATCCTTTATTAAACTTCACATCCCAGATAGCACCCGAATTTCTGGAAAGTTTCCTGGAACTTTCCTATTTTAAGGTCTGAAATTATCAAAGGAAATCTTCAAGAAACTTTCTGCACATAGCGAAACATCCCCCTCCTGGAAAGTTTCCCTTGGAAACATCCCGGAAACCCTTCCTTGGAATCTTACCATAAGCATCCCTTGGAAACTTCCTGGGAACTTCCCGGAAACATTTTTTGAAAACTTATTGGAAATTTCTCGAAAACTTTCCTTGGAAACTTCCTGGAAATTTGCCCGAGACTTAGTTTGGAAACTTCTCTCAAACATCCCTTGTAATCTTCCTGGAAACTTCCTTCGGAAACTCCCCTAAAACATCCCTTGTAAACTTTCTGGAAACTTCCCGGAAACATTCATTGGAAACTTCCTGGAAACATTCCTTAGAAACTTCCTGGAAACTTTATGGAAACATTCCTTGGAAACTTATTAGAAACATCTCGGAAATTTCCTTTGGAACCTTTCTGAAAATTTCCCGGAAGTCTTCTTTGGAATTTTCCCAGAGGCTAGCTTTGGAAACTTCCCGGAAACATCCCCTGGAATCTTTCCAGAAACTTCTCTTGGAAATTTCCGGGTAACTTTCCGGAAACATTCTTTAGGAACTTCCTAAAATTTTCGCGGAGACTTCCTTTGGAAACTTCCAGGAAACATCCCTTCGAAACTGCCTAGATACTTCCCGAAAACTTCCTTTAAAAACTTCCTTTGGAAACTTTCAGTTATTTTTTTTTTAATTTAATGATAAATAAATTTTAAAAGAACATATGCTAATTTTTCTTTAGATTTTAGAAAGCTGACAATTTAACAGTGAGGTGTACCATTAAATAATTAACAATTAATTTCATTTAAAGAGATTTGATATGATTGATTTTAAAAATTACAAAATCGTGTATTACCAAAATTATTTATTATTTAAATTAAAAAAAACAATAACTGCAAAGTTTCAACGGAAGTTTCCAAGGGAATTTTTCGAGGGAATCTTCCCCGAAGTTTCTGAGAAGTTTCCAATTAAAGTTTTTGGAAAGTTCCCAAGGGAAGGTTCCTAGAAGTTTCTAATGCAAGGTTCTCGGATGTTTCCAAGGGAAACTTCCTTTCCCTTGGAAGAGGAAGGAGGACATTTCGCTATGTCCAGGAAGTTTCCTGCAGACTTCCGTTGTAAACTTCCGACCTTACTATGAGAAACTTCCCGAAAATTAAGGTTCTATTAGTTAATTAAATATCTCAGCTTAAAATAATTTTATGAATTTTTTTTTTTTTTATAAATCTAAGTTAAGTAAGTCTCTAATTCACTGCCAAGTTTCACTGAAATCGGTCAAGCCGTTCTCGAGTGATACCCGTACAAAATATTGATGACAGACAGACAGACAGACAGAAATTTTTTTTTGCATTTTCGGAATCCTTATCACTTTAAATGAAAAAGTATGTAAAAATTTTTGAGTTTGGTGCAATGTACAGACTAAATGTTGATTTTATTTATATAGATTATACTTTTTTATAAATTCTAGTATGTAATTTTCATCAATTTCCAGTTAGTTTTGTCATTTTCTAGTTATTTGGCAACTTTCTAGTAATTTTGTTTACCTCAAATGGCGCATAAATATTTAAATAAGTTTGAGGTAAGTATAAATCTCTTCAATAATTAAATAAAAGTAAAAAATACAAGATTAATAAAATTGTTTCACGTAAATATGAATGGAAAAAATTGACTTTGAGGTGGAATAAAGTGCTTGAAACCTGTTATCCAAAGTAAATTGATTTTCAAGATTAAAAATCAACGTGCACGATACTAGAATTGGAATGAAATTGGAAAAATTAAACATGTTAAATGTATTCCGTTAGGAATCTGCACAAATCAGAGAATTAAATTGAAATGATGATTCTTGCACTAAAAATGTAAACAAGTCTATTTTCTAAATACACATACGATTTTTACACACATTCCGCATGAAAATTCTGAGCCATACAAAGTGAATGTTGAATATAACTTTATCGAGCTGTTTTAGAGGCCAATGGGAAATTTACGATTGATTGATTATGGACAAAAGTGGATTGGAAAAATCTGTTTTATATATGTTTGATTATATTAAATAAACCTCATTATTATTTATATTGACTTTGGAAATTTATACTCCAATTGTTCTTTTATAAAACCAAACAAGACGACGCTTTTTGTGCTGTTTCATTCTTTTTGCGTGTAGAAATTATTGATTAAAAACTTGCGGTTACTAATGAGGATAACAAAGCTGTCGAAACGTTAACGTAAAAAGATTTTTTATCACCGAACAAAAAAGATTGATTTCAATTGATTGTTAAAACAACGTAATTCTATCCGTTCTGTTATAATGAATTGGACAAAAGGCTTTTCAGAACTTAAAAGAATTCTTTTCAGAATAAAATGAATGAAAATTTAATGTCCGAGAAAAATATACAATAATGTTGCGCAATAAAATAGAAATTAAACAATATAAATATATATAAAACAATATTTGATAATTTATTAATGTCAGAATATTAAAAATAAATGGTAAAATTTCAAGTAACAAATGCAACATAATTTTTTTTTCTTGAATATATATTACTTATATATAGAAATTTTGCACCCGCTCTAATATTTATTAGCCTAAAAGTTTTCTCTAGTTCTATGCATTTGGAGAACCCGTGCCTCATTCTACAATATTATATTTTATCTGCACGTCAATAAAGATAAATTTGATAGTTGCTAGGCGAGCGCATGGATAGGATAAAAGTTATCGACTAATTTATTTTAATGCCTACAATTTTTCTGAAAATTTAATAGAATTAGGTTTCTATACGACGAGAAAATAAATAAAAGGTTATTTATTTCAGTTTCCATGGGAAGAATAAAAATTTTCTGATAATATAAGATGTTTAAAATTTCAGAGTATCGTTCGAAAGGAAAGACGTAATATGAGCTTATAATGTAGTGTCCTTGCGACAACAATGTAGAAAATAAATTTAGAAGGATTCATGGGAAACCTAACTACTTCTAAAGAAAATTACTGTGTAGACATTTATTTCCCCATGGGTGGTAAAAACATGCATGAAACCAGTTCATACACGTGGACTTGAGAAATTTTAAATTTTGTAGAGAACTTACAACCTTATAAGTAATTAATAAATATTTTTTATTTATTAATCGTTTTGAAGTGGTATTTTCGACTTTTCCGTAAATCGCATTTTATTTTTTAATTAATTTCGAAACAAAAATCAAAATACCTTAAAAAAACAGCATAATTTCCATTCATTCATTATAGATTTTTGTACTACAAAGAATATTATTAATTTCATTATGAGTCAGAAAATAATTATATGGCCAAGAAGTGAGAAGCTCAGTATTTCAAATTTACTCAATATATTAATTAAATAGTTGCAATAGCTTGATTGTACAAAAGTAGCATAATAAATTGTCTTTTAATTAAGAAATTGTATGACTGATTTAATAAAATAATACCTTTATTATTATAAAAAAAATTAAATTTGATTTTTAAGTAAAAAATCTTAAATAAATTTTGATGTTAATAATTTATAAAGTAAATTCTTTTAATTATTTAATTTTTATAAATGAAAAAATATTAGAAGTTAAAAGGTTAATTAATAATGTAATTTAAATAAGGAATAATTTAAGATTAATGAAAATTTATTTTAAATTAGAAATTATTACGAATTATTTATTAATTTTATGTTTTTTTGTAATTATTGTAAAAATAATTTTCTATTATAATTCTAAACACGTTCAGAAAGAATTAACGACAATGAATTATTTTTGACAAAAAAAAGAAAATAAAATAAATGCAAAAAAAATTATGCGAAAAATCTGTTAAAAATTCCTTGACAGGTTGAAGCTCAAGAAAGTATTAACCTATGATGTTTAATTTTTTGAGGAAACTAAAAAAAAAAGAAGAAATAAGTAAAGAAACAAAAAATAACTGGAAATAAAAGAAGAAAAACTAGGAAATAAAGACAAATTATGTGAAAGTAGAAAATTTATAAATTAAATGAATAAGAAATAAGGGATTAATAATCAATTGAATAAATATGCCAATAAAAAGAAAAATGAAAGAAAAGAAAGAAATAGAAAGTAAAAGTCGAATTTAGAGACTGAAGCAAAAAAAATGTAAAAGAGAAGAAAAATACTACAAAATTTTCTTTTACTAATATTAAGAAATATAACTAGCACATTCGTAAAATATACTGATAAATGAAAAAATACATTTAAAATAAAAATGATGATTAAAAATGGCAGAAATGACCAGAAAATTGCAAGAAAAAGACTAGAAAGTGAAGAGAATAAATAGAAACTGAAACAAACAAATTAGAAATTTCAAAATCTACAAAAATAATAAAGATCAATCACCAGCATGTTGATAAGTAAATAAGAATGAAGATAAATAACTGGAAATTAACATAAAACATATAATAAATGAGAAAAAAATAAATAAGAATCGAAAAATATCTAGATATTAAAAGAGAATAACTAGTAAGTCAGAAATGTCACTAGAAGGTGTAAAACATCTATTTTTTAAAATTCAAAACAAAAAAATGTTACATTTTCTTCTTATTGTCCAAACATCCTAAAATTTTTCGTTTTTTAGTTATTTATTTTATTTTAAAAATAATTTTCTACGTTATGATATTTTTTAAAGTCCTATATAGTTTTTAACTTCTAGTAATTTTTCCTATTTTTAAACAAGTTTTAGTTAGTTTCTGAATTTTTTAGTGAGTTTGGAGTTTCAGTAATGTTACATTATTCTCTAGTTATTTATTTCATTGTTTAGTTATTTTGTAACTTTCTAGTAACTTTTTATTCTGCCTTTATTATCCTTTTTGAATACCAAGATTGTATTTACTTTAAATATTTAATTTCCCTATTTTTTACCTTTATTCTACATTTTTAGTTTTTTTTCTACACTATCCAGTTACTTTTTCGCATTTTCTAGTTGTTTTTCTTAAATTTCTAGTTTTTTATACATCGATCAAAATTTGTTGAAATTTTAAAATAATTCAAAAAGTTTATTCAATTTCTATATGTTTTTTCTAATCTTTTAGCTCTCTTCATTTCACACAGGTTTTTAAACTTTCTAGTCATTTTTTCACTTAGAAAATATTGTTATCTTAAAATTTTGTTCTTAGCGTTTTTTTTTTAAATTTTATAAATTTTTTTTCTTTACCTACTTCTAGTAATTTTTTTCATATTGATTCTTTTTTAATAGCTTCTTATTAATTTCTTAACTTTTTATTTATTTTACCACATTTAATATTCCTGAATTAAAATTAAAGATAAATCAAAGATATTTTTACTTTACCTATAGTTATTTTCATCTCATCTACACAAATAATAAATAATAAATAATAAATTTGTCTTTCACAAATTTCCACTTACTTATAATTATTTTTTTAATTTTCTTTTTTATTATTTATTTTTATTATGCCGCAATTGATTTTACTTTTTTATTATAATAATTATACATTATTTTATTTTCTAGCTATTTTTCTTTAGTTTCTCATTATTTATTCAGTTTTTGTATTTTATCTATATTTCCAAGTTTTCTTATTTCTTCTATTTTTCTTTATTACTTAATTGTAATTTGTGCTAAGTTTTTAGGCATTTGTTTAATTCCCCCCCCCCCCTCCTGTTTCTTGATTTCAAAAAGTTTTGTTTCTATTAATTTTTCCTTATCTAGTTATTTTTTATAATTTAATTCATTCATTTTTCATGAGTTTCTATTTTTCTTAATTTATGGTTATTTTTTACTTTCTCGTATTTTTTCTTTTCCGTTATTTTTCTTACATTTTAAAACATCTTTTATTTTCTAAAAATGTTTCTCTTTTTATTATTGTTTATTACTATACCTACTATATTATATATATAATTATTAATTTTAACATATATTTTCTTTTAATCTGAATTTGGGAAAAATCGGTCACTAATTCAAATAAGTGAATATTTCTACTTATTTTTAGTCACTTTCCACTAAAACTTTAGTATAAGTTTTTAATCTACTAATTCTATATAGTAAATTTTAACTTAAACTACTGAAAATCTCTACTAATCAATTTTAATAATATTTTTTTTATTTTCTGTGAAAAACCACATTTAGTTTGGGAGAAGCATAAATTCGAGAAAAAAAAACTTTTGCAATTCTAGTTTTTGCTTCAGGCATACAAAATTTAAAAAAAAAATTCTTAAAGACTAATTAAAGAATTAATTTGAAGTTACTAAAAATAACAAGAAATTCCAAAGGTTGACATTTATGTCTTTCATCTAGTCTTTTTTTTTGTAATTTTCAAGTTTTTTGTTTTTTTAAATTATTTTTTTTATTTTAAAGGCTTTTTTACTTGTATAATTTCGATGGCTAATGGTTTAATTTTAATCAATTGTTAAACAATAATCTCACATTATACACTTATTTAGATTAATATTTTTTTTTTTTTTTTGATTTTCTTCACATTTCATATTTGCCTCCACTTTATATTCAACTTATGAAATTTTATCACGTACAATGTAAACGACTTTTTATATATTTATTAAGAACGGTACATTTTCCTCTTCGAGCTTGTTTCCAAAATGGATTAAATATTCAAAAATGTTGGATATTTAACGATTCAGTTAATTACGGCTCGAGAGTTTGTTAATTGAACACGAAGCTAATTAAATATTCAAAGAGTACACTCTGAACTGTAAGTGTAAGCTTTCTCCCACAAGTAATTAATTTACTCATTTGTAAATTAATAATGGCCTTAGAATATTTGACAATATAAAATAAGCATCTTGTGTCATCAGTTATATAAAAATACCCAATTTTCGGTCAACTTAATTGAATAATTCGAGAAATCCTGAAACAAGAAAATCAAAAGTAAAAATATTGAAAAAGTCGGAATATTTTAAAAATCTCTTTGAAAACTATAATAACTAATTAATCCACTAATTTGCCAATTTTGTGAATTACGTTTCCAATATGGGCAGTGACACGATTTATAAATTGTTAATCAGCAGGTTTATCATCCCTATGGATTAATATCAACGCAATTAAATAGATTGAGTTAATAAAGTGACTGTCAGGAATAATCAAGAATGTTTTTAAATATGCTCAATTACAGGAAAATTTATATCAAACGGTAAATAAAATTACAATTTATCAAAAGACGTGTATGTTTATAAGTTTATAATTCATACAGAAAATTTTTTTAACTACACTTCACAATGTGAAGTAGTTCAAAAAGTTATTAGTTTGAATAGAAAAAACTGAAATTTAATGTTAAGAAACACAGTTGAGTTGAATAAAATTGTGATATTTCCACCAGGAGAATTCTGAAGGACGTAAATATCGATTCCTCGTTATATGAGAGTCGATGTTTATCAGTGAGCTTAAAAAATATGAAATTCATTGTGAGAGAAAAAATGAAGATTTATTTTAATACTTTTTTCCCGAGGTGGGACGAATTGAGTCAAAGAGTATTTTTAATAAAAAGAAATCGCAGATACATTTATTACAAGGATACAGAAAGAGGAAAGTATATTCTTTTAAAAGTCAAGTTGAAAGTGTAATCGACTGATAAAATGAATTCCGCTCGTCGAAAATGTCGATGATATGAAATGAGAAATGTGAATAATAAGGAAACGCTCATCATTCAGGAAAATTTTAATAAATGATCTCAAAAGTTGGAGAAATTGAATGAAAATTGATTTATAATTTTGCAGGACATAAATCAATTTTATCGAAATTCATGTTTTACAATATATAGATATACATTTACATATAAATTTACATTACAAATGAGGTAAAAATAAAATAACAAATTATTTTCTTTTAAATTACAGCTCTTGTAATTTAAATTGATTTTTTAATTTAATAAATTAAATTTCTTTCCCTTATACATAAATTTAGATATGAAAAGCATTTGAAAAATCGTCAAATTTCAAATTATACGAAATCTGAACGGAAAAAGGGGGAGAAATCAAGAAACTTGGTAAAGGGGTCACTGCTCTTTAGAAGAATATTACCACATGACTGAGCACCAATTTTCGTGATTACACACAGAAGACAAAGAAACTTTGGTTCTTGAAATTGCCTCTGCATCAATCACACTAAAAAGGGAAAAGCTTACGAAGCAAGCTTCTGATGCTTATTTTTTATTCACCAAAATTCCAAACTGGGGTAAAAGTTCGATAAAAGTTGAGACACAGTTCAAAGTACTTAAAATAAAATACTCAATTAGTTATAATAAAATATTCCCTTCATTATAATAAAATATTTACTACGTTATGAAAAAGCATTTACTGCATTCAAATGATCTGAAATTATTAGTCTGTTAAATAAAATTTATTAAATAGTTCTCCATCAAAATTATATACATGTACCTATATCGTGACATTTTTAAATTTCAGATCCTTTAAAAACTTTGTTCGTTGTCGTAAAAATATTTTATCACGCATGTTTTGAAAAGATTTTATTTCTCCTGGTTTAAAAATATTTTATTACATTGGTTCAGGAAATATTTTACTTTTTGGTTTTCAACTTTTTTTTCTCTGTTATATGACACTTTTATTTGTTTTTTTCACAGGATACAATTTTTTTATTTGTGAAACAGAACTTTGAAAAATTCTTCCAATATTCTTTGCCAAAGGTACAATTAATCTTACACTGAAAACTAGTTTACCGCAATCAAAATTCAAATTTCGAATAATTTCGCTTTTTACCACCAGGTGGCGCCAACGCGTTACAACTGTCAACTTGTACCCTCTGTTTTCCAATCATCTGTTTAACTTTTATTACAATCAGATTTTCAATAATGCTTTGTTGTCACGTTCGGGTATAAAGTGAAATAGTTGAAAGTGATTCAGAAATTACGACTATGTAAAATAAGTCGTCGATGTAGCACTTTTGTGTCAATAAGTGTTGTGCAGTGTCAAAAATTTGTGTATATATCTCCTGTCACACTGCAAAACTTATTATTATTAGCAATAATTTACTTCCAAGATCCTAATCAATTGAATTTTCATAATCCCAATATCACTGATAAATTTTCGATGGCACGAACCGAGATTTACATTTCTAGGTTATGTAATTAATAATTTTTATAATAGTATTTCGATTCAATAAACGCTGTGGCTATTCGTCCCGCTAGTGGGACGAATAAGCGACGGCTCTTATTTGTCCCGTTTTGAAAAATAAAGGAGTGGGGTGACGGGACGAATAAAAACCGTCGCTTGTTCGTCCCGTCACACAATAAATGTACTAATTCAATGTTCTCTAATTAAAAAAGTGTTAAATATTTTTAAATATAACTCAATAATTTAACCTCAAAATACCCAAATATGTCAAATATTCAAGTCCGAGCTTAACATTAAATCCACTATTAAACGTCAGACAATCAAAATTATTTTATGAAATATAGCGCAAAATTCAAAAATGAGAATTTAAATATAAAGAGGGCTGCCAGTGGACTTGCAAATTAAAAATAGTGAAAAAAGACTTTTTAATTTAAAAAAAAAAGAGTAAATAATAAGTTTTTAAGTGAAAAAAGTGAGGAAATAGTGAGTTTTTAAATAAAAAAAGTGATTAAATAGTAAGTTTTTAAATAAAAAAAATGAATAAGCAATAAAGAGTTTGATATTACTGATATTAAATAGGGGGGCGCCAGCAGGAAAAGCCATTCAAATTTGGAAAAAAAATTAAAAAATTTCAAAAATAATTGAAATATGTAGAAGGTAATTCAATAGTTTAAGTTAAAAAAAAATAATTAAAGAATTACAAAAATAATTTAAATTTGAAACAAAATTCACACAATAATTGAGATATTAAAAAAATAAGTAAAATGTAAAGAAACTAATTGAATAATGACATAAATAATTATAAAAGCTGGTGTAAAAATTACACTTTTTAGATAATAGTTGAAAAATTAAAAAAAATAATAGAATTTTCAAGAAAATAATTGAAATTTGAAAAAAATAATTAAAAAATATCAAAAAATGTATATGTGTAGAAAATGGTTGAATAATGACAAAAATAACTGGGATTCAGAAAAAAAATAATGAAAAATGAGAAATAGATTTAAAAATAAAGTAAAAAAAAATAAAAAATTTAATGCACTATTTAATAAATTGTATAAAATAATTGTAAATTAACGATATAATTAAAATGTGAAGAAACTAATTGAATAATGACATAAATAATTGAAAACTGATCTTCAAAAGTTAATAAATTCATTACAATAATAAAAAGATTGAAGAAAATGACATTTAAAGAAAATAATTCCAAAATGTCAAAAATATTTGAATATTGACAAAAATAGTTGAAACTTGAAAAAATAATTGAGAAATAACAAAAACAATTGATAATTTTAAATAAAATTAAAAATGGAAAAAATAAAAAAAAGATGAAAAAAATAATTGGAAAATAACAAAAATTGTGTATTTAGATATTCCTGACAATAATTTGAAGATTGAAAAACACAATTGAAATTTAAAAACAATAATTGAAATTAAAAGAAGATAATTGAACAATAACAAAATTATTTGTAATTTGAAAAAAAATAATTGATAACTGGTGCATAAAATTTAAAATTTTTATAAATAAAAAATTTATAGAGAATAATTGAAGTTTGAAGAAAATAATTGAAATTTGTTGAAATTAATTGAAAAACAATGTACAAATTTAATAAACTCATGAGAATAATCCTTATTAGATAAATATTATTCATCGATTTGTTTTATTTATTATTAAAGTTTATTTTCTAAAATATATGGAAAACTAATCGTGCGCAAATTTTGATAGTGAAAGTGAAAAAGTTTACTAAAGAAAATAATAAGAATCTATAATTATAATCTACAAATTTATCTTTAAATTCTCATTTTTCAATTTCGCGCTACTTTTCATAAAATAATTTTGATTGTCTGACGTTTAATAGTGGATTTAATGTTAAGTTCGGACTTGAATATTTGACATATTTGGGTATTTCAGTATACCTGTATTTTAAGGTTAAATTATTGAGTTATATTTAAAAATATTTAACACTTTTTTAATTAGAGAACATTGAATTAGTACATTTATTGTGTGACGGGACGAATAAGTGACGGTTTTTATTTGTCCCATCGTCACCCCACTCCTTTATTTTTCAAAACGGGACAAATGAGAGCCGTCGCTTATTCGTCCCACTAGCGGGACGAATAGCCACAGCGTTCAATAAACTTTTTTAGAGTTTCGGATAAATAAATAAATGTGAATCGTAAAAAACAGCATTTTTTCGGGTGGGTGAGTCCAGTAACTTTTGAGACAGTATCATTTTGACACAAAACTTATTTTGAAGATTGTTATATTGTACAGAATGAGACTGTTATTTTGTACAACTGCTGAAATGATATTTTGTACAATTTTAAAAAAGAAGTGGGGAGGCCCTGAACAATTTATTATTAAGGGGGGGGGGGGGAGCAAAGACAAATTTTAGGAAATTTTAGAACACATTTCAAGGCTAGGTGATTTTTGGACTAACTTTTATTAGGACGATGTTCAGAAATTATTTAAAATAAAGTTAATTTTTCATCAATTTTAAATTCAGACTAAGTTAAAATTCATGAAAACTAATAAAAATGTTCAAATTCATAAATTTAGTAAACTACTAACAATCTAAATAGCATAACAGATTTCTAAAAAAATCCCTAGGATTGATGCTTAAAAAATTTTTAAGAAAATTTTCTAAATTTTTATTAATTATTCAAAAATTTTAAATCTTTATTAAATTAAAAACCCAGAGAATTTTTCATCGATTTTAAATTCAAACTTTAAAATTCAGAGAACCTAATAAAAATGTTGAAATTCATAAATTTAGGAAATTAACAATCTAAAAAGCGTAACGGTTTTCAAGAGAAGTCCTATAATTTATTTTTAAAACGTTTCTACGAAAATTTTCTAAATTTCTATTAATTCTTTAAAAAATTTAAATTCTTGTTGTAATAAAAACCCAGAGAATTAGGTACATAAAAATTATTGAATAAATAATTTTAATAAATTAGCAAATCTAATAACATGAATGTTTCTTAAAAAGATCTCACGATTGATTTAAAAAATGATTTTTAGAAAATATTAAAAAATTCAAAAAGTTCCCGAGTGCCTTCAAGTTTATGTTATTTATTATGTTATGGTTATAAAATTCACAATTTACTGAAATAATGAATTATATTGTTCTACTGTCTCCCCTCAATTTTATCTTCAAGTCTGAATTACAAATCAATGAAAAATTAAGTTTAATTTGGAATATTTTCTATAACAATCGTTTAATAAATTAATCTTGTGTTTAAATTTAAATTTTTTGTTATATTCTCCGAATTTTATTTTTAAAAGTCTTAATTTAAAATTGGTAAAAAATTAACTTTATTTTGAATAATTTCTCAGAATCGTTTTTTAAATCAATCGTGGGATCTTTTTAAAAAACTTTTATGTTATTAAATTAGTTAATTTATTAAAATTATTTAGATAATAATTTTTATAAGATTCTCTTTCTTGTTTTTATTTTAATTAGGCTTTAAAATTTGTCAATAATTAATAAAAATCTAGACATTTTTCGTAAAAATGTTCTAAGAATCAATTCTATATTTATTATTAGATTATCTGGGTTTTTATTTTTATAAGAATTTAACGTTTTTGAATAATTAACAAAAATCTAGAAAAATTTCTTAAACATTGTTTAAAAATTAATCCCAGGACTTTTTTTAGAAATCTGTTATGCTGTATAGATTGTTAAATTACCAAATTTATAAATTTAAACATTTTTATTAGGTTCAATGAATTTCAACTTTAAGTCATTCAATCGTGGGATCTTATGTTATTAAATTAGTTAATTTATTGAAATAATTTAGTTAATCATTTTATTATTATCCTAGGACTTTTTTTGAAAACTCTTAAGCTCTTTAGATTGTTAATTTACTAAATTTATAAATTTAAACATTTTTATTAGGTTCTCTGAATTTTAACTTTACGTCTAAATTTAAAATCAAGGAAAAATTAAATTTATTTTTGATTTTTGTCTGGAAATCGTTTGATAAATTAATTGTAGGTTCTTTTTAGAAAACTGTTATGTTATTTAGTTTGTTAATTCGTTTAACAAAAAATTATGTTATATTATCTAAATTGCATTTATAGTTCAATGAAATTTAAAGTCTTTTTTAGTAACACAAAAAATAAATGTAAAGAAATATTTTTTGGAATATAAAGGGAAAAATTTGAAGTGAATTTACTAATCTACTATTTTGTTTACTTTTAATTAAAAAAAAAAAAAATATAATGTGTTCCAAAAAATAAGTGGGGTATTAACGTTTTTTTGAAACCTTATAAAAATTTGAGGTTTTGAATATATTTTAATGTAACTTGCTTACTTTCAAAGTTTGACATAGATATTTTGTTTCGTTTAGAAAATATTTAATATTAAAATTCTTTACTGAAAAATATGATATCCGTGACTTCAAATTAATCGATTAATTTCTTGACGTTTTATTCTTTAATAACACTTTTTTTAAACTAAATCTTTCTTAAACGAAGCAAAACACAGTCAAATTTTGTTAGCTAGTAAATTAATTTAATATTAAAACACATCTAAAACCGTTCATTTTTAGAAAATTCAAAAAAAAGCTATAAGCTAAAAGAAATTAGAAAATTTTATTAATTAGATCATTATTTTAAAATAAAGTATTTTTCTAATGTTTCCATCGTTTTTAGGTTCAGAAGCTTACAGCGTTGAAACGAAAATCAATTAACTTATCCGCACAATTATCTTTATGTGCATTAATTTTACAAGGATGTCAAGTATTTATTATTTTTTCAAAGAACATAATTTTTGCTTCCGATTTAAAAGAGAATTACTTCTTTCCACATTCCAAAATGATAAAAAAAAAGTTGAGATGATTCAGAAATGTAAAGTAATAAAAAAACCTACTTGTTTTTTAAATTATGACGCTTCGCTAACCAGGAGTTATTAGTCTCATTAGACTTAAATCCATAAAATTTAAGCGCGGTGAGACCAACGAATAGAAAAACGTTGCTATTTGAAAATTACCACACCGAGTGAGTCCGACACTTAGTGCGTAAATGCATTCTCTGTTAAGTACCTCGTAAAAACAATTTCTTTACACTTAGAATTTAGATTTCTACTTTTATTTCTATTTCTGTTTTTCTTACATTTCTACTAATATTTGTTTCATATTTACAGTATTACGGGTCCATTTATACCGCAGTCATAAAGAAGGAGCCCACTTTTAGCATAATGTTTAGTCAAAGTAAGAAGATCAAATGAAGTAATAAGTCAAGTTTGGGTAAGTCACAATAGAAAAACAATCAAAAAAAGGTATTTTATTAGAAAACCTGGAAAATTGGAGGTGTTAATTGAAGTGACAAGTCAAGTTTAATAAATCCCAAGAGAACGCTCCCTGTTCATATAATTTTTATAAAAAAACAAATGCAAGACAATTCTTATTAACTTCATGGTGTATTCAAATTCTTATTCGTTTTTTAGTGCAATATAATTCTTATTCAAAGTTGCGTGCAAAACAGTACTTACTGAAGCTATCGGTCAATATAATTCATATTTAAAAATGCGTATAAAATAATTTTTAATATTACACTCAAAAAAAAAAGTAGTAAACTTGACTACTTTTTAACTACGCGCAGTAGTTCAATACACTGTTAAAAATTTGGGGAGTTAACGGTTGCTGGAGTTGGGAGTTGAGATTTTAGAGTTAAAAATCGACTCCTCAAAGTGAGTGAGTCTCATACGCTCCATGTTTAAGAAGAGTGGGGACTGAAGGATTAAGCGTTAACTCTCTTTATTTCAACTCTTTAAGGCGTGCGACTTTTATAGAGTCCCGTAGGGAGTTAAATTTCAACTCCTTTTTTTAACAGTGTAGGTTCTCAATTGAATTAAAAAAGTAATATTAACTTTGAAAAAGTAGTTAAAATAACTACGAAAGTAGTTGGTATAATGAGATTTTATAGTTTTCTTTAAAATTTAACTACTTAAAGTAGTAAGTTGAACTACTAATGTTTAACTACAAGAAAAGTAGTAAAATTAAAAACCCGAACACAGTTAGATTAACAAAAAAAGTCATTACTTTAACTGTTTCGCACTCAACTATCCCATGGTAGTTGAATCCCTCGACTAAATTTTTTTCAGTGTACGTACAAGATAAATCATTTTCAAATTTAAGTTAAATTTAAAATTACAATAAAGGTAATTAAGTAAAAAATGAAATACTAAATGCAAATTACTTGGAAATAGATTATCAACGAAGTTTATTAACTTTCTACCAAGCCATTTTTTGGTCTTCGCAATCACATGAATATAAATAATTATAATGTCAGAGTTAAATATATAGGTTAGCAAATATTTAAAATTTCATAAAATTGATTTTCAATAAATTATTTTTACTACTTTCATAAAATAGTTTATTGTTGTAACTGTTTAAATATATCGGTTTCAATAAACAATGTATTCTGTGTTAATTATAATAAAATATGTATTATTGTCATTATTGATATAAGTACAATTCTTTTTATAAAAGAAAAATACAAATTGTAATTGTTATATTTAATATTAAAACTGAATTGAATACTTTTTTATTTACATTAAATTATTTTTAAAATATTTCTGGTAAATACTATTCTTTTAAAGGATGAATATTTCATAAGATTTACATTACTAATTTGTTGAAACTAATAAAAAGCTATTCAATTTTATAATGTTAAAATAAACTCTCTTTAATAAAAATTACTAACACTAAACCTCATTGGAACATTTTTTTGCAGTAAGTATTAAAATGTTTTATTTTTACTAGTAAATCAACTAAATATTCTTATATGTTTATGAAATTTTAAATATTTACTAACCTACATATTTAACTCTAAAATTATAATTATTTATATTCATGTGATCGCCAAGACCAAAAAATGGCTTGGTAGAAAAAGTTAATGGACTTCGTTGATAAATTATTTTCAAGTATTTAATATTCAAATTTTACTTCATTACCTTTATTATAATTTAAAATTTAACTTAAATTTAAAAATGATTTATCTTGCACGTAATATTAAAAATTATTTTGTACACATTTTTGAATAGGAATTATGTTGATCGATTGCTTTAATAAGTATTGTTTTGCACGCAACTTTGAATAAGAATTATATTGCACTGAGAAACGAATATGAATTTGAATACACCTTGAAGTTAATAAGAATTGTCTTACATTTGTTTTTCAATAAAAATTATATGAACAGGGAGCGTCGAATTAAAGAGACGAGCAAAGTTTGGTAAGTTCTAAGAGAACGAATATTAAAAAAAATATATTTTATTAGAAAACCTGGAGATACTAAGGCGTTAATTAAAGTGACAGATCAAGGTTGCTAAGCACCAAGAGAACGTAAATTGAAAAAAGGTATTTTATTAGAAAATCTGGAAAAACTAAGTCGTTAATTGAGATGAAGAGTTACAATTGAGGGGCTGGATGCAATAAAGGGATATAGAAAATTTTGAAGTCCCCCGTTTCTGCCGGAGACTCGCTGTACGCGGGGCCAACGAAAGTCTCGCGTATCCCCTTATTGCATCCAGCCCCTCAATTCTATTTTGGTATGTTCCAAGAGACCGAATATTCGGAAAAATGACGATTCAAGTTTTGGTAAGTCTTAAGAGATCGAGTATTAAAAAAAAGTTATTTTATTAGAAAGCCTAGAAAACACAAGGCACTGATTGAAGTAACACGTCAAGTTTCGGTAAGCCTACAAAATTATTAAATTTGTTAGCTTGGCCCTGAGCACCCTTAAGGGAGCTCTCTCACAACGCAACCTTATTGTTGAGTCCGATAGTGGGGTCCGAAACAAAACAACCGCACTTGACTTAAGCACAATTCATAGTGGTCTTGTTTCTGCGCCACAGCCTCCGGACCTTAAAACAACGAATGTGCCAGAAGAATGCCTCTCTCGTACCAAAAAAATACGTCACTTGTAAATATAAAAGAGTATCATTTGTTTCACGGTTTACTTTTGCTTCAACGTCTGCTTCACCAAAAAATTTTCAAATAAAGTGAAGGCAACATGAAATGAATACAAAAAAATTTTACATTTAAAAGTTGAAATTCACAATTGGTTTATTATACAGCAAACATTTTTTCATAGTAATTCATATTTAGCAATTTATTATAGCAAAAAAAAAAGATAACAAAATTATATTTTCGAAAAGGGTGTTAAATGAATTTAAAGCATATGAAAATCTGCGATCTGTTAAATGCGAATTATTTCTGACAGAATCAGCAGAAAAGTCCTTCGAGAGTTACTTTTGCTCATTAAACAGATACGCCCTTCGAAGAATCGATTAGAAGTACTTAACCTTCGGTGACATCAAAAGAGTTTGCATTCCTTTGATAAACAACTATATTGTCATGTTCTCAGTAATAGTTAAATTTTTATTTTTGGTGATCATCATCTGTTTTTAAGCAAAAGCCTTCTTAGTTGTTTCAAGTGCTCTTAAGGAATTTCAAGAGTTCATTATCTTGTTTCATTAAGGCTTCAGATTATTACATTGAATATATTATATTCTCATACCTATAGAATTATTTTCTTAGTCATTAAACACCAACCTATTCATTTAATCTGTTTTAACTCTGATCGACGTTTTAGATTACTTATGAAACATTAATTAGCAGATACTCCAGACAGGGAAAAAACTAAAGTGATTAGTAAGAATATTTTAGTAAAATTAACTAAGATAAGTAAAAAATAATAAAAAGCAGTTGAAGCGAAACTAACTTTTTATTTCTCTCAAAAACTGAGTCTTGCGATCGTGTGATTGCGGAAAATAGAGGTTTGTAGTCAGTGATACACAAAAGGGTTCACATGTATGATGTGCGCGTGTCGGAAATCGCCATCTGGAGTGGAAATGTGACCACAGTCAAGGTTGTTGCTATGGCAAAGACTGAACACCTTATCATGGGAAATTCTATAACTACAGTGTGACAACAGAATGTAAAATAATCACCAGTCGAACAGCGTTCATGCATCTTTTGTTTCCAACTATTAAAACTCACAAAACATTCATTATAATTGCGAGTTTTCAACGCAAGAATCTCTAGAATATTTTCATTAGTAAATTCTTCTCGTTCCAATAACTATTTCAGATATTTAGAAAAAAAATTCGTTTTACAAAATATTCCACTTGAATAAAATTTACGGAATTTAAAATGCTTTGATAGAAAAAGGCTTTTATTTGAAACTTCGACTTGAAATTACATTATAGAGTAACTTTTGCACCGGAACCGAACCACGTTATAGAAAAATTTTATCGTACCAATGCCCTTGGAATTTAATACCGCTATACAATTTTTGCAAAGGAATAAAAGCTATACGGTCGGAATTCAATAAAATTCTTTATACATTATTGTAACATTAGATTTACTGTGACAGTTATTTTTTAAAATTAATACCGTAACATTCGAGTAAACAACTCAATTGACATTTTTATTTGAGAGAAATAATACATTTTATATTCACTTTATTAAATTACAATCGTTAATGCAAACATCATTTGTAACTATTCTTTCGTTGTTATATTAAAGAAAATAAAAATAGACTGGTCTGTATTTTTGAGGAGCAGATATAAATTTAATGTTGGTGGTTGAGGATGGATTCCTCGTTCTCAATAACAACGGCAAGGAACCTGATAAAATCAGAACCCAAGAGACTTCCCAGCACGAATGGAATTTTCACGTAGTGTGTATAAGTGAATTGAGAAACATTTTCCTGTGCGTGAAAACCATAACAGAGACACGACATTGCTTCTATCCAGAGAGATTTTGATCCTAATCTGCCATAACTCTTCCATGAAATGAATTACAAACGTCAACAGAAGCAATTTCCTTTAGAACAATTCCACTTTTAGTTACTTTGGTAAAAATAGAATATTTTTCACCATTGTGATTCGTTTATTCTTATTTGTCGTGAGCGGAAGTTTCTCTAAACAAGCAACAGTGATATGCGGGTTTATTTCAACTTTATTAAATAATGAAAGAGAAATTCGAGGTTTGTTCTTCAAACATAGTTTCTAGTTTCAAACAAAAACTTTTCCTTTCATTATTCATTAAAGTTCTTTTTCCAATTTCATATTTTTATTAGTTTATTTAGGTAACGTTGGTTTATAGTGAATGTTTTCACGTGTGTATAATATGTACAAAAATAAATTAACAGCTTTTTTTAAAGTCTGATTTGTCGATTTTAAATTGTTTGTGAAATCGGCAAGTGTTCTCTCTACTTTATAAGATTTTGCAAAGTTTCATACTCGACGATAGAAAACATCGCGTTAGGAATTCTAGTCATAAGAAAAAGTAGAATAATCTGATTAAGGTTATGGCACACCCTTTCTACGCTCTGTCATCTCCTGCCCTCGTTCTCGACAAAATACGTGCTCTACTCTTCATGCTTTAGTCGTACACCCAGTTCATCTTTTCTAAAATACTTTTTTTTAGAACAATATCGTCTTATCAACTCATCACTGAGTACGAAATAATTATTACGTCATTCTCGGTAACAAGATGATGAGCAGTTATTTGAAATTATTCTATACTGGCTAATTGGAAAGTTGAGTAATATAAAAGTTACGATGCCATAACGGTTTTTTCTTAGCTATTGTAAGAAAAATTACCTTTCTATTATCGAAAAAACGTAACGTAACGTTAATCACACACTGCCAAGAAACTACCACCCGTTGCCTAGCGACTATAACATGTTGCCAAGAAACTACCATGCGTTGCCTAGCAACCACCATGCGTTGTCTAGCAACCACCATACGTTGTCTAGCAACCACCACATGTTGCCAAGCAACGGCAAGTTGTCTAGCGAATGCCATATTGTAACAAACTACTCTATTAATTTATTACTTAAATATTTTTTATTTTAATTTTCACAAATAGATTTTATGATAATTGAATCGAAAGCATTAAATATGAATCATAAGTAGCGAATTTACTAAATTCAAAAAATAACCAAATAAATAAAACATTTAAATTAGTCAAAATTATTTATTGTTAAAAATAATTAGGATTGCGATGCTTCGTTTCAGACTCTCATATCTTTTAAATAATCGAATTTATAAATTTAATATAGTCGGTGACCGCACCTCAATAATACAATAATATTTCCTTCAAAATAAGAACAACTAATATGAATAATTTAATACATATAAACATACACACACAAAAATCGTACAGGAATGAACATAAGCTTTGGCAATCCAAAGCTTTTACCAAATACAAATATCAATTAAAATATATAAAAATGTCAGAAATAATCATTAATAATCGAATATAAAAGAAATTCAATTTCTTTATCGTTTTCCACCTTTGGTTTCATAAATATGTATAATTTAAATATTCAACAAGGTTAAGCAGGCAACTGGCTGCAGGAGGCAATGGCTATCTCTCGCAAGTGATCCCGTAATAATCCATTTAGAAAAATGCTTATGTTTCCATGAAGAAAAACTCCTTTAACTTCCCACTTCGGATTGACAGGTTTCAGAAATACAATCCGTTTGTCAAATTATAGCGTTTTCTCGATAATCCAAAAATCACCTCCTTGATCCGCGCACATTATAAACACCACACTTTAAGAGGTAAAAATAAAAACAAAATTCCATTAAATTATGATTCGAAAATCTAAATAATATTGTTACTTATACAACAAAGAAAAAATACCTTTAAGCGTCCTCGGCGAGTGCTCAAAAGCGTAGCGCGGATCCACAGCCAGTTCCAAGGTGTGTTGATCAATCAATGATTAATTGATAGACACCCCGATCGGCAAAGGCTTCCGATACCCCGCTCATGGCACTTGAGTAACGCTTATTGGTGAAGAAATTACACGTGATTCTCCCCTAAACTTCTAGATTCAAATTATTGTATTATAGCAAGAGAAAGCCATCGTTACAATATGTTGCTTAGCGGCCATCACGCCGCGAGTTATCTAGCAACTTCCATATGTTGTTTAACGAACACCACTAGTTTCCTGACAACCACAAAACGTTGCCTAGCGACCACTGTAAAATTCCTGGTAACCACAATACGTTGCCTAACAAGTTTAGCCGATTACCCGTAATGTTTAGTCAATTATTTTATCAATTTAATCAATTACATCTTGGCAAGATGATCATTATGATCTGATGGGTTTTTAAACCAAAAGACTGTTTCGACGAGTTACCATGTAACTTATAATTTGAATATTATCCTGAAGACGATAACGAATCATGTCATCGAAACGTTGCTTTAATAATAATAATAAAAAAGCATAACATGACAGAAAAAATGTTTTATGTTATCTTCTTTACCTTCCTTGGATCAAATTTATTGCTTCGGCTTTTCATATGTTTAATCAATTATTTCCATTCCTGACATATGTTAAAATCATATAACACTCATATTCCTAAAATTTGAAAATCAAATTCTGATGTTCAATTTGGGCTGTAATTTACGACACTTTTTAGCACAAAAGTTGAGAATCAGTGAAAACTTCATTTTTTGGACTTTATGTAAAATATGAAGGGAATTTCCCAAAGGATTCGGAAATCTGTTCTCACATGTAGATGTGTGAGTCGTTAAAACTTTCTCAAGGTTCGAAAGTATGTTTCATAGAAACTACCAAAAGGTAAAGAAAGAAAACTTTTCATTTTTCTACAAAAATACCTTCCAGATGTTGTGAAAGCGTTGAATTTTATACATATAATTTTCGGAGCCGAATATATCAGAATATATATTCAAATTTCAAAACTTGGAACAACTATTTATTAATATTTTAACACTTTTTTGTTCTTTGCCAGTATTTACTTACATTCATTGTATTTATCCAATTTCGATTGTCATATTGTAATCGGTGTTCAGATTTGATCAAATATCTAATTTTTTTAACATTAATACAATATAATCAGCGTTACAAGAAAAACGACTGAATTTAAAAATGTCACTACCTAAATAACAGTCATTATTCGAATTTTTGACATTATAAAAAGTAGTATGCGAGCAATAAAAGCTTAATGATAAAAATCTAGCCTGATATATTTTTCTGAGCAGTAATTACGGCCATAAAGACAGACTGGATTACGTGGATAATAATTCTGCTGGTTGCGTTCAAGTTTACGACCTGTCGTGACAAAACTGAGATAAGTGGATAAAAACCTAAATCGAAAAGAAAACTGTTATCATCTATTGTCAAAAGAAATTTCTTTTTAAAATAAATTGTACTTCGCTTACTCTTTTAGTAAATAAAGAGACGATAACGGAACAAAAAAGATAATTGAATAAAGAAACGATATAACGAAAGAAAGATACGATAAAAGCTTTTTAAAGTAATTTATTCCTAAGTAATGTCAGATAAAAATTGAAAAAACATTTTTGCATAAAAGAGAAAATATTTGTGAATAAACGTTTTTTTAATCGGTGAGTTGCGAAGTACAGGTCGTAAGTCTAAAAAAATGATAAGGTTAAATTGAAATTGTTTCATAATTCATCATGACTTTAAAGCTCGTTTGGCACGATTACGAAGATATTTAAATAAAAACACGAGGGTCATTTGGTGCGTAGTTAATCAGCAATCGCGTGCTATTAGACAATTTTGTTCACATAAAAATCTGATTTAAAGTGACGAGATTTTCTGACTTGATGGGTACTTTAGTTAATTTAATTGACAACGACCTTAATTTTGTTAAATTTGAACAACGTAGAGGAAAATTTGCATATACCAAAACTTAGTAAAGTTGCTTGTTAAAATTGATAAACTTGATTATAAATTCGCTTCGAAATAAAAAAGTTTTCTCGTCATCCATTATAATGCAAAATCGACTCAACCGAGTAAAATTTCATGGTTGCTCTTTTTTAACCGCATCACAAGTTTTAAACAATGTCTGATCAAGTACGCTATCACCACTATTTTTAGTCAAAAGAAATCGTTAGAGATTTTCCTTGTTTAGCTCCAAAAATGGCTAACGTCTCACCAAATATAGATTTTATTCCATAAAACGTTTTTTAAACGTATAAAAATAGTTACTGGTAGGTATCGAAAAATTTACAGAGAAGCGAAATTCTCTTCATTTCACAATAAAAGTGAAACTTTAGAGTTGAATTTTAGTATTTTATACGATTTAACGAATTTTTTTAATAATTCAAGAGAGAAGGGTGCGTGAAATGGAAAGAATTAACAAGCACCTGGCGGCTTGAAATTGCATGCTATAAAACGCGCTAGAGTTTAAAATATCGACCGCAACCTAGGATGCATTGGTTAGCCTACTTTCCTTAATTCAGCTGCTTTAATAAGCCGGTAGATCCCAGGAGTCTTTTGAGAACAAAGGTACCCGCATATCGTTCATTTCGACACTTTGCTTGTTAGCTCTTGATTATCAAAACCCTTTTGAATTATCTCCCAAGTGTTTCATTATTTTTTATCTATATTCCTTCCTCTTTATCGCAGACAAGGATTAAATGTTTCTTCCTCTTTTCAAGACACTGAAAACTTTATTCCACAGTCAACTTTAAATTATTAAAAAAATCTTTTTTAAAATTCTTTTTAAATTTTATCACCACCTCCGTTATTATTCTTTTTAATATCACTATTGTTTTTTTTTTTTAATATTATTATTCTTTTTATTTGTAGTGCATCTTTTCGAGTTAACTTTACACCGGAGAGTGTTGTTGCGTCGCTAGTAAACAAATGAGTTAGGTTTAAAATATAATAATAATTAGTTACATTCAAATTTTGTTCTTTTTTATTATATTTTGTGTGACGATTTAACATTTGTAATTTTCTCAACTAGTCATTTGTGAAAAATATTAATTGTAACTTTGAGTTAAAATGTTTAAATATTTGAGGTAGTTAAATTAATATTTTTAGATTTTTCAAATTCTTGAAGAATTTATTATTTCGTAAACTACGAAAACTTGAAAATTTTTCAAGTTTGAAATCTGACTGTATTGCGAAGGTCAGCGATAGAGAGGATTAGGCCTAATTGCCTTTTAGAAATTTGTACCTAGGTCTTGCTACTTACCACTCTTTCTATCAATTTTATGATTTTGCCCCCCACATTTAAAAATACTACGTTGTCAAGTCTCAGGTCAAAAATGCAATGTTGTCAGATCTAAAGTTTGGGATTTTTCTTTGTATTCATCATTTTCGACAGTCTAGCCAGGGTCATCGATCTAGCAATATCGGCTCCCGCTTTTTAAAAAACCAAACTGTAAATTCAATTTCAACTACTATTACCAATAAATGTTTAATCATTGTTAATATAAAAAGTGATGCATTTATTTTTAAACTACTTCCTTGATTGCATGCTAGGATAAAACAAGTGTTATTGAGTTTATATTGAGAAGAGAGTAAGATTGGGATATTGTAAGCAGCTACGGAGAAGAAGTTCTACGGAAAAAACGTGGAGGAATTTTCTAGTCTCAGCAGTACACATCAAAAATCAGAACATTGAAGACAGATGTCGGAAAGCAACTAAAGCAGGAATATTAGTCGACTAAATGATACACCTTGAAGTAGTGCAAAAGTGATCCCGAGGGTGAAAGGACGACGTGAAAGTCAAGGTGGCGAATTTAACCAGTATTTCCGGTCTTGGACGGCTACATCTTTAATGCAACCACATCGAGCAAGTCCGACACTTAGGTCGTAAATGCATTCTCGTCACCTCGTAAAAATAATATTTTCATTACACTTACAATTTAGATTTCTATTTCTACTTTTATTTCTATGTCTATTTATATTACTTTTCTACTAATGTTTGCTTTATGTTTACAGTATGACGGGTCCGTTTATACCACAGTCATAAAGGAGGATCCTGCTTTATGCATTACGCTTAGTCAAAGTGAAAGGTTTAATGGAGGTAACGAGTCGAGTTTGCATAAGACTTAAGAGAAGAATATAAAAAAATATGTATTTTATTTGAAAATGTGGAAAAACTAAAGTGTCAATTGAAGAGACGAGTGCAGTTTGGTAAGATTCAGGAGAACGCATATTAAAAAAAAATGTATTTTATTAGAAAACCTGGAAAGTTTGTGGTGTTAATTGATGACTCAATTTTGGTAAGTTCCAAGAGAACGAATATTGAAAAGAATGTATAGGTACTATGAAAAAATCTGGAAAAATTAAGGCGTTAATTAAAGTGACGGGTCGAGGTTGGTAAGTCCTAAGAGAACGACTATTCAAAAAAAAGTATTTTATTAGAAAACCTGGAAAATCTAAGACATTAATTGAAGAGACGAGTCAAATTTGGTAAGTTCTAAGATACTGAATATGTGACTTGGAAAGTTAAAAGGGACCTTACGTCAAAAAATCGATTTTTTTTTTACTGATAGGTGATTCTGAAAGAGAAAAGTTCACTCTTTTGAATGAACTAAACATCAAAAAATCGATTTTTTTGACGTAAGGTCCCCTTTAACTTTCCAAGTCACATATTTAAGAAAATGTATTTTATTAAAAAACCTGGAAACACGTAGGCGTTAATCGAAGAGTCAAGTCAAATTTGGTAACTTCTAAGTAAACGATAATTAAAAAAAGGTATTTTATTAGAAAACCTGGAAATCTTTAGATGTTAATTCTGTGGCTGAAAGGCATGGTATCATAACCGAATTTGAGATAACATCACATTTGTGTTCATTTAGTAATGGTTTTGAATGTTTCAGAACTAGTAAATGATTTAATGTTTATTTTATTAGAAAATACTGAGTAATACAACTACATAGCAGCATTTTTGTCTGAGATAGAATGACTTAATTGCATATCTACTATGACACATTTTTCCAGATTATGTTTGATATTTAATAATGTTCATTAATCTAATTTTTAATATCAACCAAGTAGACAATATAAAAACAAAACCCGGACGCCAAATTATTTTAATGAAAAATAACTAATAAAAAATAATAATAAAATAAAAGACTAATTTAACTACTCAATTGATTTTAATCTTTAATTGAAAATATAATAAAGCCACGACTAACTCATAATCCGGAGAGAGGAGAGTAAGGAGTAGCAAAGATTAACACTCAAAATTTTTAACCACAAACTGACAACTTTTATTAATTTTAAAGCATCAACAAACTTTACATGGCTATACAAAATAGCCGACCTCCTGGCACGGCCATTTATAAAAAAAGAACGCGCACTGAACACTGACTCGAATTTTTACAATTTTTGGTCGGAGGACCGACTCCAACGTTCACAAAAAATCAATAGTTTATTTTAATGAGCTCACCAGGTCTTCGACCTCTAATTGAACCTCGTCCCGACGTGAGTTTTTTGAAAATCTGACTGTTATCTTTTATTGTTTGAGAATATGTCTCTCAGTCTCACACCAGAACTGGAATGACGACAGGCTGAACGTGCCGTCGTCAAGCCAAATTTCTACGCAAAATCACCCCCTGGCGCAACAAGTCGGGGACACAATCTTTGAAAGTTCGTTAGTTACGCCGACATCCGTCGCCGTTACGTAGGAACCGCGAGCGCCCAAACTCTGTCGCGCGGCGAGGTGGCGGCCTTGTCCGCCCACCCCTGTATCTCGACCGTCTGCTACTATTTTGACAGCTTAGTAAACAAACCACGTCGACATCGTCTTCTGGTCCTGGCACTCCTGTCAGGACGGGGCTCACATTCGCACTTGGTGCCAGGACAATGCCACGACAAAGATAAGATAATAAGATGTTGTTGTCAACAATACAACAATTCCGGATTGACAAGTTGGCAGGTAAACTTAATTAAGATTAATAATTGAAAGACAATAAACAAATTTTTAAATTGAATATGAATTAAATTAAATAAATCAATTGAAAAATAAATTAAATACAACTTTCTTTGATTTCAGAGTGCAAGCTTAAAATAATAAGGCACAAGTCGACAGGCTTACACCCGACTATACAACAGTCGAAATGAAATAGATTCCAGACTGGTGTTGATAAATGTTTTTAAATGTTAATTGAAAACGTTGTGCGAGGTAACATTTTACCTCGTCACACTACATTGAGGCTAAGAAAAACAATAGACATTTTTAGAAATTCAAAGCTTCTACAAAAAAATTTTTTTAATATAATGCTCCATAACCTACTATTTATACATAAACATACTTCTGAATTTTATTTTCTTAAGGACGTTGGAACCCGAAGCAGAGAGTGGCGTAGAAACACCTTTTCCTCTTTTGCTCGAAAATTTCCCTTTTATGAATTTTTTTTAAAAACACTGGACACTTTTTCAAAAAAAGGGCTATGGTAGACAAAAGTATTTGAGATAAGGAATTTTTTAAACATTTGTTTTATGCAAACAAATGTGCCTAGGAGCGTCAAAATTAACTCCCGTTTTGACATTGCAAGATTTTCCGTAAAAGATGGCCGCCGCTCGTCAGCTGGGCACAGGCTACGTGACATAGGCCTCAAGTGAGATGGCGGCGGCCATCTTTTACGGAAAATCTTGCAATGTCAAAACGGTAGTTAATTTTGACGCTCGTAGGCACATTTGTTTGCATAAAACAAATGTTTAAAAAATTCCTTATCTCAAATACTTTTGTCTACCATAGCCCTTTTTTTGAAAAAGTGTCCAGTGTTTTTAAAAAAAATTCATAAAAGGGAAAATTTCGAGCAAAGGAGGAAAAAGTGTTTCTACGCCACTCTCAGCTTCGGGTTCCAACGTCCTTAATTTTATGAAATTGTTTGTACATTGTTCACATCTTCACAAATATTTTTCTTTCCATAAGGCAGATTCTGAACCTTATTTATACGTAGCAATTAAATCCACTTTTTTATTTTGACATTTAAAAACAAAAGGAAATTATTTACATTTTATATTCGAAGGGTGTAATTAGATTACTACAACAAAAAATATGATTATGATAAAAATATATTAAATTTCTTTCAAATCCGTGTTTTTTTATTAAATTTGGTAAACATATTTTAAAAATACATTAAATAATAAGACTAAAATGCCAAACAACAAACATATATATATATGGATTTTTCGTTTTCACGGAACTAAGAAAATATTAAAACTCGTTTAGCACAATACAATGAAAATGCAGTTATGATATTCTGCCTTTTAGCCACAGAATTGAAGAGGCAAATCAAATTTGGTAAGTAATGAGAGACCGAAAATTTTAAAAGTGTATTTCATTAGAAAATCTAGAAAAATTAAGGCGTTAATTGAAGAGACGACTCAAGTTTGGTAAGTCCACAAGAGAACGACTATTTAAAAAATGTGTTTTATTAGAAAAGGTGGAAAAACTAAAGTGTTAATTAAAGTGACGGGTCAAGGTTGGTAAGTCCTAAAAGAACAAATATTTAAAGAAATGTACTTTATTAGAAAACCGAAAAAAGTAAGGCGTTAATTGAAGAAACAAGTCAAGTTTGGTAAGTCCCAAGAGAACGACTATTCAAAAAAATGTATTTTATTAGAAAACCTGGGAAAACTAAGGAGTTAATTGAAGATACAAGTCAAATTTGTTAACTAAGACGTTAATTAATGTAAAGTGTTATTTTAGTTTCAAGCAATGAGTTATTTTAAGATTTATTTTTATAGAGAACCTGAAAAATACAATTTTTCAAAGGAAATATAAGATTCTTAATAAGTAACTTATATTTCTTATTATTATGGTACAGAAAATTTATTTAAATTATAAACTTCTTCTATTATAATTTTTAAAATCCCTTTATCAATATTTGCTTAAAACTATGACATATTTTGATAATCTTTGCAAAATTCGTTATTTAAATTAATGTTTCTAGAAACAATTCGTTCAGAATCTAGAATTTGGTAATCTAGTTTGGAAAAAACCCACATCACAATTTTGATTTGAGAATAAAATTTGACAGACGCAAACTGAATAAACCAGAAACCGATTTTATATTCCTTTAACTTTGAGCTTGCCTGAATGAAATTTATATTGTTGCATGAAATTTCTGCTTGTATATATAGAACTGACATGGTTTTGATGAAATATACAAATCCGCAGAGATAATACTCGGGACCAATCAATCTGAGTCGAAAACATATTTCATGTATCTATAAATAATTGTTTCAATTAAAATCAAATATATTCTCTCTTTAAATACACATGTTTAATACATCAGTTTTGTCAGACATCCAACTACTAAAAAATATTATTATCGACAATTTTTTTTTACAATGATATTAATAATTACTCACTTTTTAAAATTATATTGATAAAACGTATTAATGTTTTGGGAAAACGACTTTTGACAATAATGATTATTTTATTTTTTTAAACTAATTATTTATCACATTTACAAGGAGAAATATTTTTTCCACTAGTTTGCAGTAGTATAAAGTCGTATTGGGCAGATATTATTATTTTCTTGTAATCCCACATTTTGAACGAAATATTTGATACTTTTCATATTCGAGTAGACTTTGCAAAATCTAATCTTGAACACAATTCTGTTTTCTGTTACCAAATACCCTCTCCTACGAAGACGAAATTTAATATTGACCGTCAAGAACGATTTGAAATTAAATCTAACAGAATTCAATTTATCGTTCATTTTGTAAGAAGTCACGTAGAGATTTTAATCTTAGTCAAATCGCTCATTAAAACGAAATCAAATTGAGATAAACTTACATTGGTATATTGGAATGATAGTAATATTTTTTTAAGTTTTTAAAGAACCTTGCATTATCTCTTTCATTTTTTTCTATAGATATTTTTTTAAAAACATTTTAAAATTTTTTATTTCACTTCACATAATTTCTTTATAAACATTACTATATATAAATACAAAAAACTTGGTCATTGGCGCATGTAAGTTAAAATTGTACATAACCTAAAACTTTATTTTCTTTTTCGGATTTATATATACTAAGGTCGATTATTATTAAATTTTTTTATTAAAATTTTTGGTGGATTTCAAAGACTAACTTGAATGTTTTATTTCAAGTAAAACTTTTAGACTTTACTCATTAATTAGCCCTTCTCATGTGTTTTGATTGACGTCATTTCCGAAAGATTTCATGAACGACAGACTGTTTAGTAAAATAACACGTCAAACTCAATAATGCGCGATTCTGGAGAGGAAATTCCATTTGATAAATATGCAACGTATCATTTTCCTTATTCAAACGTCAACAGAAATTAGTTTATATAATAGACATATATAATAGGCAATATTATGTCAATATTTAATATCAATACTAAGCTATTATCATTTTTATATTAATAATAATTAATCAAAACAATATATTATTGTGGAATAATTATTATTACCATTTAAGGAGATACTCCACTAGTTTTTTTTTGACAAAATTGAAATTGTTTTTGTTTTTCATTTTTGGTTAGTATAATTATCTAAAAAGACGGGAAAAATAGTCTGAAGTAAAAAAAACCTCGAAAATTTGTATTTTTCATTAATTATTAAGTGTAGTTCGTTTTTAAATTTACAGTTTTTTCTGGTGCACTGCTTGAAAGAGCAGTTCTTAAACTATAATAAATGTATATTGTTACATAAGAAGGGTTATATATATATATATATATATATATATATATACTTAATACTTAATACTTTTATATATATATATATATATATATAAAATTATTAATATAAATTTTTCTTACTGTGCTTTACTATTTAAAAATATTGACGAACTTCAAGTTAAATTTTTGTACATTTGGTCCTTCAAACTTTAAACGCGTTTTTCTTGATTTATTTTTAACTTTGTCACACTTTTATTTTTTTTAATACGATTCAACCGATTAACTTCAAATTTGGACAGCATGTTTCTTGAATGTGTAGTTTTCGTGTGAACTATAATTTAATATTTTTAAAAGTTATAAACAATTTAAGTTGCAAAATTATGGTGAAAAATTAAAAAGTCTGCCATTTTTTTTCTTTTCAATAAATATTTTTTATTCTAGTCAATACGATAGTCAAAATGGTACAGATTAAGAAACTTTTTAGTTTTTTCATTTTAGATTAACCATTGAAGAGAAAAAGTGTGACAAACTTTTAGAAAGGACAACTTTCGGCAGCCATTTTTCAATACATCATTTAAAAGAAAAAAAAAATTTCGATTACTTGTAGAGATGTATTTTATTATAAAAAAAATTTAAGTAATAAATATGTTTTTTTACTATAAAAAAAATTTCTGAAAAAAACCTCAAAATCAGTGGAATCTCCCCTTAATGCACTGCAAAATCTACTTATTACATTTTTAGCAAAATTATCTTTAAGATAATTTTATAATAAGTAAAAAAAAAAAATACTAACTGTTATAAATTCGATTTGGTCTCTAAATCAATTTTACTCAGTTTCATTTATAGATTACTTTTTTGCTCAGCACTTTATCGAAAAAGAATTTGACCCACCCTATTATTGATAAAAGATTAAGTGAGAAAATACGTACTTTTGACGTCGCTAAATGTGTCCGATTAACTGATATTATAAAGCACACGAAGCAGCATGTTCGTTCATACAAGACATTCATTTTCTATGCTAAACTCAAACCTCTATCATCAACAGTTTCGGATATACTTCATTTTTTCATTTATTTTTTTTCCACCAACTTTTTCTGTACAAAATTTTTCATGTTTTATAAAAATATATTATGTATTAAAAAATGTTTGTTTTTTAATATTTAACTGAATTTATTTGATATAAAATTTTTAAACGAGACATATTCTAGGTTTCTAAGTTAGTGTCAATAATTAGAATCTACGACTGCAGCTCCATCTATAAATTACTATTTACTCATGCGAGTATACCTTTCTACTAAAATTTTGTTATCAATGCTCTAACATTAAATTCGAGAATTTTTGATGCCCCAACATTAATCATTTCACCCACGTCTTTTTTATATTCTGATATAAAAAAAATTACCTCAATTAACCTTAAAAACAAAACTACCATATTTTCACACAGCTAAAATAAACACAAAATGAAAATTTTTGATTTTTACTTAAACTCCATTTTTCAACATTCTCTCGTAACTTCGGAAATAACTGTAAACAATTATTGCAAAATTGTTGCAATTTTATGGTTTATTGAATATCGTTACTATTTTATTAGATACTAAAGCTATACTTGGAGCTTACAGGTTATAGCTGCAGCTGTCTATATCAGTATGAATCTTTGAAGAACCAAACTCTATAATATTCAACAGGTACACGTATCATGCTAAAAATAAAGAAACAAATTACTCCTATTATGATTCTTTAATCATATGTACTTTATTCCATTAAAAGAAATTTTCTTTCTCTCGACAAAAGTTTATTAAATCTTAAATTATTAATTATCTTATTAATTTTTGTTTACAAATACTTTATACAAAATTACAAATCAGTTCTTTCTCGTCATGAAAAAAAAATTTTCCGAGTTATAAAACTGAATTGTATTTTATAAATAATCTGTTTGACAAGATGGTTGAAAACAAGCTGTGATTGGCTCATGTGAAAAGCACGTTCTATTTACTTGAGTTTGTGGTGACAAGAATTGAAATTGGTAGAGATCGGACTCCATGAGATAAATATAAACGTTGTCCACTTAATCCCACCACTCACAAAACACGCATTATCTTTTTCTTTTTCACAATCTGCCTTTCCTAATTCCTCTTTATTTAATAAAAGAAGAACATTTCTGAAAATTTTATGCCATACAGTAAAATAAAAAGAAGATTAAATAATCTTTCAGAACGTATATTCATTAATCAAGGGAATTTTCTCTATTATCCATATTCTCAATTTTTTTCAAGAACAAATTTTTTGCGTAACTTTAGAAATTTTCAATAATAAAAACCTGTAGTAATTTATGAGTTAAAACTATTTTGAAATCAAGATGGTTCTGTTTTTTTCCATTAGGTACAGCCAAAGCAATTTGAGTAAAAATAAAAATTTTTACTTTTACTCTTCCAATTCCACAAAGAGTATTTCAGGAAAGCATCCTATAAACTTTCATAGGTCTTTTTCATGATTTGTTTCAGTGGAAAGTGCGTTCTTTGAAAATAAATGTGAAAAACGATAGAGAAAATATTTTGAATTTCTGACAAGGCTTCTAAACATCGTGGAATTATTTCACAAGCATTTTTATACGTTAATTATTTTTTTCATGCGCATTTTCATACTCTCAGTACGATTACATTTTATGAATATGCAAACATTATAATTTAAAACTATTCTCACGTTTTTTCACAGTATTTTTGCTCTTTGGTTATTTTTTATTAAGTAAACTTTTTATAGCTCAATTTTCCTGATTTTACTTTAGAAATTCAGGGCAGCCGAAACTAAATTTTTTAAAATTTGATATTCCTACTTTAAGAAATCAGAAAACGGGGGCGTCTAAAAATCCAAATATTGCTTATTTTCTAATTTTTTAAATTATTTTTTCGTTTTTTATCTTTTATTCATTATCTTTATTATCTTTTTTTTTATCACCTTGAATAAAGTATTTTTTACTTTCTTGTAGATATTCTTGACTTTTTAGTTACTTTTCTTTCCTATCTAAATATTTTTCATTTTCTAGCTATTTTATTAGATACATCTTTTAGTTTTTTACGGCACAGTTATTTTTCCACCTATTCTAGATATTTTTTCATAAATTTTTCCTTGTATTATTGTATTCACGATATAGTAATTTTTTTTTATTTTGCAACCGTCTAGTAACTTTTTGTCTTTTTGAAATACTCCAATCATTTGTTTACTATATGTATAGTAAATTTTTTAATTTCTGGACGTTTTTTACAACGTCTAGTAACTTTACCTTTTTTTAGTTACTTTTCTTTAATTGAAAGACATCTTTTACGTTCTCGTATTTTTATTTACTCTATAGTTTACGTCTTTTTTCTAGAGGATTTTCACAAATTCCAGTTTTCAATTTACAATTTAGTTATTACTTTCTCATTTTAATCATATTTCTTGTTTCATCGTTAACTTTGAACATTATACAGATACTTTAAATTATAATATAATATGAATTATTTATTTTAATTTTCTAAATGTCTTATGTTACTTCTCTTAAATCCTAGTTATTTAATCACTTACTAGTTATTATTTCTCTCTTTTTAGTGTATTTATTTAACTACCATTTTTTTAAATGTATAGTTATTTTTGTGAATTTCTAGTCATTCCATTATTTTTAAGTAATTAATTTTCACATATTAGAATATATAAATTTCAATTTCACTTAGTTATTTTCTTCACTATCTAGTTATTTTCCTTGTTTTTTAGTTATCTTTAGATTTCTAGTAATTTATATTTTTTACATTCTAGTAATTTTTCTTTACTTTTTATTATCTTCTTTTACTATCTATATGATATTTTTCAGCTTCTGAATATTTTATCACATTTTTAACTTTTTTACTTCTCACATATTTTTTAATCTAATCTACTTATTTTTATTTTTTTCTTATTATGTTTTCCTCAATATAGTAATTTCTATTCTTATAGTTATTTTTCTACATTACAGTAACTTTCTACTTTTTTGAGTTACTTCTTTTTTAAAAGAATGTTTTTACTTTCAAGCAAATTTGTAGTATTTTTTCGTTTTTTCTGGTTATTTTAGTACTTTTCAGACTTTTTTTCTTCCTAGGCAGAGAGTATTTCATTTTCTAGTGTCTAATTTAGAAATTTAGATTTTTTTCACATTGGTTTCACTTATTCTTATTTTTAAGTTATTTCTTTCATTTGATTATTTTTTAACACTCTAGTAATTTTTTTCAAATCCTACATATTTATTTCAACTTCTATTATTTTTTTACGTTCTCCAGTTTTATCTGCCAAATATATTTTTACTTTTTAATAAAACTAAAAAAACTGAAAGAAACATTTCTGTACCAAGTTTCATAAAAATTTTTAAATTTTAATGTATCCATTTCTAATTAACTTGGAGAGATAAGAAAATTTTTATTGGACATGTTGAACTTCAAGAAGTTGTAAGACAGAAAGTAGAAATAGATAAAACTTCCTATTATTTGTGCCTAGATAAAAAAAATTTTAACTGAATATAAAATGAGAACTGAAACGATAGAAATTTATATTATTAAAAAATTAATTTTCCGCAGCACTTGAGGGACGAAATTACAAAACTTGGAAAAAACTATTTGCTCAATTATGATTAGACGTTCGTCATAAAAATGAAAATCCTTTTTTAAATTGTTCCCCTTTGATGTACAGTGACACAAATCTGAAAAATGGAAGTCAAAGAGGACAATATATGACAGAGCAAAATGCTTCTTTTCGGTGACATTATTAATGTCTTATCTCTTCTTTTCAAGCAACAAGTCTCACAGGAATTTTCCTGCTCTTCAAGTACTTTCAGATTAATGTCAAAGTTTAAACAGAAAATGGTTCACAAATCGAATCATTTTAAATTTATTTTTGCGGTGTTAATGAAATTTCTTATTAAATAAGAAGAAATAAAATAAAAAAGTTTTTAAATTTTTGAAAAAAATAATTGCAATTGTTAATAAAATTATTATTTCATTTTACACTCATTTCTCTAATTTTCATTTAAATTTCAATTGTTCATATTTCACAGCAGCTGAATCGATCCATTCATTTCTGTAAAATAAATTTGCCAAGAAGGTTACACGAAAAGAAAAAAAAACTGCACTAATTTTTTTAATAAGGTAGTACATGTAAGAAATGGTAATTAAAGTGAGAACCTTAAGTTATCAGATTAACACACTTTGTTCTTTTATCTGCCTTCATTTCAACTGTAAAGTGCATTTTTTATTTATGTTCTCTTTATTTTAAACTTTCACAAAATAAAACAAACTTTTTAATATTTTCAATGAATTTACTCTAATTTCATTCACATGAATGAGAATAATTATAACCTACTTTAAGCACAAAAGTTTTAGCTTTTATATAATTACTGCCAGAAATTTAAATTCCGTGCATTTTTTAAATTTCGTTTTATTTGAATTATCTTTAAAATGCAGATACTGATGAAATAAAACATTTAATTTTTTTTTTACAAAGAAGCATAAAATCTTTGGAATTTTTATTTAATTAATTCTTTTCATTTTTATTGATAATTTTATTAATAATAATAAAGTTGATAAATGGATTTTCAGGTCTTTAAATTGGAAGTGAGGCGTCATTTGAATAATAAATAACATCGAAAAGTGCTTCTTTGAAAATATTAAGATTATGTGTAACAATTCATCCAAGTCGATTTACACCCAAGAAACGTTTTTCTAAACTTGTGAATTTTTCAGCTCGCGTTTCAAACTTATTTTCCATTACGTTTCGTCTCCGACGATATTTTCCTTTCCATTCCTACATAATGCTGTTACATTTTCTGCGACAAAGGAGAAGAGGATAAGGCTGAGAATAAATGAAACCTAGTTTCAAATTCTAATCGCCAAATGTAAACGTCAGCTTTACAATTAAATAATGAATGTGTTTCATATACTTTAAATAATATCTGAAGATGTATAAATACATAGACACATTGTATTTAATATTCTAGAACAAAGCACAAAGTTGAATAAATAAAGCGAAAAATAAAGAAAAGTTAAAGAAATAAAACAAGACTAAGAGGGTAAAACAAAGACATAATTTCTTTTTTTTTTTTCTTTTCTTTTTTTCGTGAAATTTATATGCTTTCAGAAGAAAAATGTTCGACCTCAATGTAATTATGAGTTGTTTAAAAATATAATCAAACAAGTTGGAAATTCATTTCCATTCAGTTTCGCAAGAATAATCAATTTCAAGTGCTTGATTGGCGCCATAATTTCCAAGCTCACACTTAAAAACGTGAATTAATCGATTTGTTCAAGCCTGGCAAAATTGCTGCCAATTGACTCCAGGTTATGAGCCAATTTAAGTTTTACGCCAAGAAAGTTTCTTCGATTGCAGTGAAAACTTGTCAAAAGTCGAAGAACCCAAGGGAAGGTTTTTATCCACTTGGTTTTTTTTTATTTTTTATTATATACTATTGGAAAAAAACTAAAGTGAAAAAAGGTGTAAGTTATATTAAAGTATTTTATGATTTGGCAAAAATGTGTGGTAGTACGCAAAAGTTTGATATAAGAAGAAACTTTAAGAGAAACACACGGAATTCTGAAAAAAAAAAATAAATGTAACATAATTAATCCATATTTTATTAAATAATAACTGTAAAATGACATCTGTAATTAAACAGCATTTTCAGTTAGAATATTTTTTTCGTTAATAATAATTAATAATCAATTATTATAAAAATAAATTTGAAAATACATTTTCATTAATTTTATTATCATATATGTTTTATTAAAAATTGTATTTTAATTTTAGAAAAACATATTTTCAAGTTATTTGTAATTATTTTGTGTCTTTTGAGCAGAATTAATGAAATAATAATAATTATTTTGTTCATTATCTTTTACTTTTACGAACAAAAATTTATTCGTATAATAACAATTTGTATAAGTTACTAATGAGTGATATACAAATTTATCATTTTTATTATATTTAAATTTTATTCTAGGAAGTAATCATTTTAAAATTGAGTTTTTAGCAAAAAATTATTCTTACACGGAGAAAATGTTTCAGATAAAGTTTACCATGTTAGCATGATACACCTCGGATCAAAGTGATTTTTAGAAAACTTTACCATTCAATTTATAATAGAAATTATTCAAGAATTAGAAATGTTTTATACAAAAATATGGATACACATCACTCTCCAGCATGGTAATTTGATGGTTGGAGGGCGATTCCTCGATTGCCAGAAAGTTGAGTAGTATTATACATAGCACGTGGGAAAACTTTACCATGCTGGATGACAAGGCGCTGAGCTCGAATTCTTGACAATGTTCTTGTCAAGGCTCCTGCTCACCAGCATGGTAAAGTTTTGCCAACTAGATGATCTTTTCTATTCAAACAAAAAATAAAAAGATTTCCTTCATATTAATTACAGATTTATTTCCTATAGAGATTACTTATTTCGCTAATTATAATTACATTTAACGATACAATCACGATCATAGTTTTAACCTTAAGATTAATTTAATATTCTTTTCAACTATATACAAGACGCGATTTACCTAAACTAAACTTACGCCGCAATATACAAATATCTAAATACACATTCACGCACACCGAACACGCTCGAATACATTTGGAATTAGAGATTCAAACTTTCCTTATATACTAACTGAGTAGAATTGTATCCCTTTATGAGAAACGGTTTTAATTCTTATATCTTTAGACTGAATAATTTTAATTTAAAACAATTATGTGTTAATTATTGCTTCCTTCCTTGATCAATTTTTTATATAAATCAAGTTTCAAAATTTTGGTAATTTCTATTAAATCTTTCTTTTTTGTCTTGCAATAATCTGTGAATCAAATTCAAAATGTTAATTTAGAACTTATTTTGTATTTTAAATTCTAAAAAGTACGACCAAAATATTATATTAATGTCAAATAGTTTTTTAATTTAAAAAAAAGTTTTATTTAATGTATAAAGTTATAATTATGCAGTTCATTAATTAAATAAAACTTAAAGGTCTTGTTATAAAAATAACTTGTAGATATTTTAAAAAATATTTTTTATAATGTGTACAAATTTAACAATTATCTAAATATTAAAAATAGGTGTAATTAACAAAATCTTTGACTTTATCTTTTATTCACTTTAGATCAATTTCACTTGTGTTAATTTCGATTTCCGAGACTCCTGTATTATATAATTTTTAAATAAAGTAATTTAATAATTAGACAGAAAATTCTTATTTATTAAAATTTTAATTCTTACAATGTTTAAAAAACCAAATATTCATTTATTAAAAATATATTATATGTATTATATATAAAAATATTAATATAAATGTTATTTAATATAATAATTTTTATAGAAACAAATTTGTATTTTCTGCATTAAAAGTTTAATAACCTAGAAAATCCTATCTGTTCTTTTAATCTGAATTAGTTAAAAATATAATTAATTATTAATAATAATCAGAATTTTACTAAAATATTATCTATTTTGATATAACTTAAAAATAAACTAAACTAATAATTATTTATTTTTTACTAAATGATTAGTAGAAATATAGCTATTTGAATTAATAGCTAACTTTTTGATTTCAAGCTAGTTATTTTTAACTAACTCAGATTTAGAGAATTTGTTAAACGTTATTTACGAAAATAAATATTATTTTGAATAAGAATTTGAATAAATAAAAGTTATTACAACTAAAAATTGAAAGTAATGAATTAAGTAGATCTTATAAAGGTATAATAAATGAAAAGTAAGAAAAATAATAATTTTAAAAAATGACACTTAGCTATTTAAAAATAGTAAAGAGTAAAAATTACCATAATTGAAAATTTTCAAAGCAAGAAAGAAACTTTAAAATATAAAAAATCTGCCTTTAAATTACAAGAAATTTTTATTTAAAAAAATTTACAAACATAGAAGTTTAGAAGTTGTAAAATATATGTTTGATAGTTTAATTTTACAATGATAAAAAAACCAAGAAAAGCATCATATCTGAAATATTTTAGGTAATTTTCTTTTTAATTAATGTAAAATACAAATATTGTTTAATTTATTATAAAATTTATTATTTTAGTATTAAATGTAAATAAATATTAAGAATTAAACTATTTACAGAAATACACAATTAAAGAATCAAAATATTATAAGAATTTAAAAAATAAACTAATTGAAAGAGTAGTCAGTAAAATAGGAAATATTTAACAAGTTTTCGTTTAAAATTTGTTTGTCATAGTTGCATGTTATATAATTCAACGTAAGCTAGGCTAGCCTCTAATATAAGTATTAAAATTAATAATTTAAAGATCATTCTTTTTTCTTTTAATAGAAAGAGTTCTTGTGGAATTAACAGACAAATAATATGTGATCGCATCTGCAAATTAAAAATGGAAAAAGAGGGAGAAAGTTTGATTTATCATGCGATAGGAATAAATTGCGAGTTTTGAGGAGAGTTTACCATGCTGGAGAGTCATTGGACTTGACGCTGAGCCCGAACTCCGATTACCCGTAGCATGGTAAACTTCTGCACATTTCTCGGCAAACTCTTTTCAACTTTAATGCACATTTTACAGCTTTAAGCGAGTAGTCTTTTTCAGTCTACTTTTGACTCTCAAGTACCACGTATATGGGAAAATTTTTCTTATTTTTTGAAAATAACTATCAGAATTTTGAACACAATATCTCAATTGTAACTTTGATTCGAGGTCCTGCATATAATATGGGAAAGATTACCTCAAACGTTTTCCCCGTGTAAGTTGAAACTTTGTTTTATTAATTTTTTACTAAACTATTAATACAATGATTCGATATTTGATAAATATAACAAAATATAATAATGAATGAATTGTCACTGTGAAATTGTTAATTTCTGAATAATTGGAAATTATACTTGTCTACATTCACTAATAATTTACTCTTACTACTGATTTCCAACTAGTGATTTACTCGTACTACTTATTTTCTTATGTCTGACTTATAACTTGTTCGCACTACTGTCTATAGACTAATTTTTGTTTCACTCCTATAAAAATCTATACTGAATAAAATAATGCATAATATACAGTATAATATAGTGCATAATATACAACATAATATATTGCATAATATACAATATAATATATTGCATTATTATACACTATGTCAGGCATTATTTTACATTATATATTTACAACATAACATAATGTCTAATATACAGTTTAATATAATGCATAATATACAACATAATCTAATACATAGTGTAAAACAAAATATAATGCATAATATAAAACGTAATATACAAAATAATATAATAATGATGAAAATGTATTTGATCAGATTTACCTATACTACTTACATCAAAATAATTTTTCAGAAAAGCGACAAACGTTTTTTTTTTATAGCAAGAAGTGGTAAAAAAGAGTTGAAAATTATTTTGCATCGAAGCGATCGACTATATAAATAATTAGTATACCAAAAAAATTTATATTATTTATTATTCCCGTTATTTAAAAAACAAAAATGGATTTATTCAGTTTTATTTCAGCATACCTGATTTTCAAATATTGAAATAACTTAATAAAACAAATATAATACGTTGAAATGTTTCTGAACTACTTAAATCTATCAGATAATCTTCTATTTTTATTAAATATAATTTTGTACATTTATAAATAGAATAATTATACTTTATACTTGCACTTTGAAAAAATTTAGATTTTAGTGGATTTTACGATTTATCAACTTTTGTTCAAGTATGGTCAAATTTTCACAGATTTAGAAGGAATTTATGTAGCTTTGATAACAAATTGAGAAATTTTGTAAAATTCTGAACCAAAGGTAAATAATCATATTCCTTGAGTCCGAAATGTATGGTGTATATCTAATTTAAAAACAAAAATGAATTTATCAAGTTTTTAAAAAGTACTTCTCACTTATAAAAATAAATTATAGGATATTTAATATAATAAATTATACGTTGAACTTTTTATCTTAAAAGTCTAAACAAAATTTTTACAAAATGTCATTAAGTGCGCGTATGTGGGTGTGTGTCTGTCTGTCGGTCTGTCTTTCTGTCTGTCTGACTGTGTATAATATAATGAGTATAATAATAATGTAATAAAATGTGTAATTCTAAAAATGTGATGTTTGGTTTACTGAGGTCACAAATTTTAAGACACGACAAAAAATCGAAGTTGAAATTTTTTTGTAAAATGTTACTTTCTGTATATTACTTTCCATTCTATTCATCTCTTTAAACCTAAATCAGTGAAAAATGGTTTAATAATTAAAATTGGTAAATATTTCAACTAATTTTCAGTAAAAGTTCACTATTTTATTAAGTAGTTTATACTTTTTTATGAAAAATTTTAGTCAAAACTTACTAGATATTAGTGTAGTTTTCTCGTTTTTTTGTAGACAATATAACAATCTTCCACGATAAGTTTTGTGTTAGCATGGCAGTGATTTATTTAACAAAAATATATTAATAATAGTTTGAAAAATGTAATAACAATAATAATAATAATAATAATACTATCAATGGAACAAGCAAAGAATTATGTTCATTTTATGAACATTTCGCTTCTACGTCAGTAAAAATATTTACTTCCTCATGGAGGAAGAAATAAAGTGGTTTTTTAAAAATTGAAAATTTCAATTTTTTAAGAATCTAGAAGTAGCGATTCATTCTTTAAAATTTTGACATAATATAAACTTTATATAAGTCAATCGATTTGTCTTAAAGCAAGGAATATGATTTTTTTATATACTTAGTTGAATTTATAGGTTAAATTTTTTTTAAAAAAAAAAACGGATTTTTCAAGATTTAGGTAGTAAAAATAACCATACCAGATTTTATTTAGATTCGTAAAAGCGTTCTCGAGTTATCGTGTTCACAAAAAAAGTACATCCGGAAATTTGATCATGTAACACTTTTCTAGATAGAGGAGAATTAATTTGAAGGATTTTAAAAAATTTGTGAATTTGAATGAATACAAAGCTTTCTTCATGAGGAAGCAAAAACAAATAATGTAAACAAAAAACTACGTAAGCTCAATGAGAAAGCAATGTGTTGATTAAATGAAGACAAAAATACGTACTCCAAATGAACACACTAATCTAGAACTTGGTAGCAGTTTTTTTGAATACTTAACAGCCGTAAATTTACTTTTTTTTTTTTATTCAACTCGAGCTTCAAGGAAACTGGAAAAAAATCCTCTCTTGATTTTAACCGAAGATTGACGCGTAGTACTTGTTTTAAATAAACTTTTATTCCTCCCATCAAACCCTCATTTCACACTTCCATAATCTCTCTTCACGACCCTTTTTTTGGAGCAGAAAGACTCAAGCACCTTTTTAGAATCACATATCATTCCTCGATTTATTCCAAAAAAAAATTGACAGAAAGAAAAAAATAGAATAAATAATCCCAGTAAAACGAAATTTTGGGTTGGTCATCTGGATAAATAAAATGTGCACTACTTACCATTACAATATGGTAGAATTGGTGGCAGATGGCACTCTCTATCGATGATATTAATGTGCCGCGAGTTAACATTCGATTTCCGGCGGCAAATTGGTTAATTATTCGAATCGCGAAGATAACGTGGCCAATGGAACATGCACGATTTGCCGAGCGGGACCACTTGTAGCGCCGGCGGATGACCGGGCGCGTAAACCAGACTGGCGGATTGGCAAACAGGTGAGAGGGTCGCGTGTCTCTATTCCCTCCTTTTTCTCTCTCGCTCTACCCGACCTCCTCCTCATCCACCTCCACCCAGAAATCTTCCCCATTACAAACTCCCGGATAGCCATGGTCCTCCCTACTCTCGAGCAGGCAAGCAGGCAGGGGTTGCGCCAAGCGCCTGCGTGAAAAGCTCACCATCGATCTATTTCAGCTCACCTACGTGTCTCCTGCTGAGGCCAGGCCTAGCCTTCCCTGCCAGCCTGTTTCCCCCTTGCCTGCTAGCCAGAGTCTGACATCCTCTTCTTCAACGGGGGCATTTACGCTCAAGAGCCTGGATTAAGAACGAAATGAAGGGTCTTGTACGCTTCTTGGGACATGATACGATCACAAAGCAATGATGGTCTACGAAGATTGAACGTTATTTTGTCATTTTGAGGAATGATTGTTTTTACTCAACTGGGTCGAAGGACGCTTTTTAGAATACGCGCCTCTCGCGGATTCCTTTTTTCAAATAGGGTAAATGTACCAATTACTACGAATGCTCCAATTACTACGAATCAGCCTAAAATAGTGGAATAAAAATTTGTTTGAATAAATAATGCATTACAAACTAACATTTTATAATTTTAATGTATTAAGAACATTATTTTTGCTGAAAACTTCTGGAAAATTGTTTTTAATTTATTTAAAATTGCTTTAAAAGTTACTAGGCAGCATCACAACACAGAATTTTGCTTTCAGTAGGTTCAAAGCCCTTTTTGATATTTAGTTATTTTTATATATTTGAGACAGAAACATTTAAAGTAAAGTTATTTCCAGATAAAGTAAATATTGTAATATTTAAAAATGTTAACAATTTTGAATATTTTTAATATTTTCATTATTTATTTTTAAATGTAGTAATGTGTACAGCATTTTATGTGCACGCATCTATTACGACAATACAAAAAAAGTTGATTGACCTAACCTACAAATATGTTTTGAATAATGACAACTGTTAACAGGGCCGGATTGGGAATTAAAAGCGGCCCGGGAAAGATATTCAAAGCGGCCCCTTTCTATATAATTGAAAATTTTTATTAACATTTAAAACTAAAATATAAAAATATTAAATTATTAAATTATTTTATTTAAACTTATCAATAATTTAATTATTTGGAATTTCTTGAACAGTAGCATTCTCTACTGCCATTTGTACGAAAGCAGCAGTAATTTCTTAGTTTAATGAACACATCAATCTGGTTTTAACCAATTTTAAAGGACAAAAAATGGACAACTTCTATTAAACAAATATAATAAAAAAATTTTGAGAGAATTTCCTGGCTTTAAAAATTGCTCTGAATGTATTCCTATCTACACTTAAAAAATTTTGGTGCAGCATCTGTACTTTAAAGTACAGTATCCGTCCCAAATGAAAAATTACGTTATTCAGTTAACTTCACTACGTTGAAAATCAATGCAAAATATTTAATCTGAAATTAACAGAATAATGAAATATTTCCATGGGACGGATACTGTACCAAAATTTTTTCAGTGTACCTTAACCCCTTCAGCATCAAAAACAACCCTTTAAAATCATTCCCTAATCTTCAATTAGGAAATGGACAATTTTTATTAAATAAATATAATAAAATGTTTTTTAGCGAATTCCCCGGCTTTAAAAATCGCTCAGAATGAATTTCTATCTACTTTGCCCCCTTTAGCATAAAAAAAGTCGGCTTTCATTCACCTGAAAATCATTTTTTCAATATTTGAATACCCAATTGCTTTCTTTAATTTACAATTATTTTCTTCAAATCTCAATTATTTTCTTCTATTCACAATTATTTTAATTAATTTTTAATCATGTTTTTCAATTTTCAAATATTCTCTTTAATATTCAATAATTTTCGGCTTCTTTCAATATTTTTATCAATTTTCAATTGTTTTCTTCAATATTCAATAATTCTCATTTTTTCAATTGTTTTTCCAGTTTTCAACTATTTTCTTCAATTTTCAAATATTTTCGGTTTTTTTCAATTATTCTTTTCAGTTTTCAAATATTCTCGTTTTTTCAATTATTTTTTCAGTTTTCAATTATTTTCTTCGATTTTCAAATATTGTCGGGTTTTCAATTATTTTTTTTCAGTTTTCAATTACTTTTTCAGTTTTCAAATATTCTCATTTTTTCAATTATTTTTCAGTTTTCAATTATTTACTTGAATTTTTAATTATTTCAGTCAATATTCAATAATTCTCGATTTTTTTTCAATTATTTTTTCAATTTTCACTTGTTTCCTTCAATAGGCAATTATTTTCCAAGAATTTCAATCCAGTTCAATTTTTTATAATCCAATTAAATTTACAATTATTTTCTACAATTACTACAGTAATTTTCTTTCAATTTTTATTCTTAGTTATTTCTGCTCTAAATTTTAATTTACATTCTTAACTTTTAAGATAATTCTGTTGAAATGTAAACTTTTTAATGTTGCAATTTTTCGAATTTTTTGCAATTGTCCTTTATTTTCGTCTTTTTTCAATTATTTTCTTTCATATTATTCAATTATTAATCATTTTCTTGAAATTTCAATTCAGTTCTTTAATTCTTTAATTATTTCTATCCAATCACAATTCTTGTCTTTTATTGATACTTTTTTTCATTTTCAATTATTCTCTCAATTTGGAAGTATTTTCTTCAAATTTTAATAAAGTTTAATTTTTCAAAAAGCAATTAAACTTTCAATTGTTTCTAGAACTATTCCTATCATTTTCTTTCTTTTTTAGTTTTTTTTTAATTTCATGTTTATCTTTTTCTGTTTAAAATTATTTCTGTCAGTTTTTAATTTAATAATCTTGCCATGTTTAGAATTTTTTCCAATTGGCAATTATTTTCTTCAATATTTAATAATTCTCGGCTTTTTTCGATGATTTTTTCAATTAACAATATTTTTCTTGAACTTTCAATTCAATTTTTCAACTATCCTCTTAAATTCACAATTATTATTTTCTTTAATTTTGAATTTTTTTTTCAATTTTCAACTATTTCTTCTAATTTCAAATTATTTTCTTCGATTTTCAACCAACTTTAACTTTTTGAAATCTCATTCAATTTTCAATTATTTGTTATAATTATTCCTACAGTTTTCTTCAGTTTTTAATTGTCAATTATTTTCTTAAATATTCACCAATCCTGGGCTTTTTCACTCTTTTATACTATTTATTTATTTATTTATTGATATAGTAATTTGTAAATTATTTATTATCAATAATTTTTTTGAAATCTCAATTTAACTCCTTAATTCCTCAATTTTTCTGTCTAATTCACAACTATTTTCTTCATTTTTTAATTATTTTGCCAATTTTTAATATTATTTTCTTCTCATCAATTTGTGATTATTTCTTCAAATTTCAATCCAGGTCAATTTTTTAAAATTAAAATTTTTTTCAATTATTATTATTTCTGTAATTTTTTTCCTTTTTTAATTTCCAATTGTTTTTTTAAAATATTATATTTGTTCTTTAATTTTTTCAATTATTTTTGTCAATTGTCGATTTATTAATCTTGTCATTATTCCAATTTTTTTCATTTGTCAATTATTTTCGTCATTTTTTAGTTATTTTAGGTCGATATTATCAACTCGAGAACATTTTTGGATGGTCAAGAGATTTTGAGATCAATATCAATATTGCTCAAATATGATATCGTCTTGATATCGTAAAGCACTAAGAAATAATGGTCAAGAGAACAAAATAATTTAAAAAGTTAAAGATTAGTTATAAAATTTTTTGAGAATTATTGAGGATTGAAAAAATTGAAGGAGATAATTGAAAATTGAGGAATGTAATGGAAATTTAAAAAATGTAATTAAAAATTGAAAGAAGTAATTGAAAAAGTCTAGAATTCTTGAATATAGAAAAAAATAATAATTGAAAACTGAAGAATGGAATTGAAAATTGAAGAATGGAATTGTAAGTGTTAGATGATAATAAATAAGAATTGTAAAAAATAGTTGTAGAATTGAACAATTTAATTGAAATTCTACAATTTCTGTGATTGAAAAGAACATAGAAAGAAGCCGAAAATGATTGAATGTTGTAAAATTAATTGAAAATAGAAAAGAGTAATTGAAAGTTAAATGAAATTTAATTATATAAATTAAATTATTAATTAGACCTACAAAAATACCGGCCCGCCTGGCGGCGGCCCACCGGGATTTTTCCCGGTATCCTGAATGGCCAATCCGGGCCTGACCGTGAGTTAATATTAGTTTAGATATAAGTGCTTTTAGTGAAAGAAAAGATGCCAATGAAAGATATCATTTCTAAAAAAAAGTGGTCAATTAAAAAGAGAGCATCAAAAAAAGCTGCAAGAAACTGAAGAAAAAAGCAAAAAACCGAAGAAGCAGTAATGAAAAGAATAGAGAAGGAGGAAATCGAGAAAAAAATTAAAGATGTCAAAAAAAAAAAAAAAAACAGGAAACATTAATTTAATACGTATATTAATATATATTTGATTTAAACTTTGCTCAAAAGAACCTATTTGTTCTTTTTTGTGATTCTACAAAGTGATTTTAAACTTGATTAATATACATTATTCTATTTCAATATAAAATTAGTTTAGAGAAATATAAATGTTGATAAATGAATAATAAAAACTATTGATTTATAAAAATATTTTTTTCCCTTATAATTTGCATTAATTAATAGCGAAAATAAAAATTTTTAAGTAATTTCTAAGGTGAAATTCATTCGTAGTATTGCCATCGTAGTAACACAAACACTCGTAGTAATACACGTGTCGTAATGCAAACCATCTCGTAGTAATACCAACATTGTATTTATTTTTTAAATTGCCTTTTTTAAATATTAATAGACATTTACCAATTATATACATAGGTTTTTTTAATGTTAAGAATGCTCAAATATTTATTATAAAAAATTCAAGGATGAATTTTTAGTTTAAACTATTAAAACGTAGGTTTAAAAACGACGATTTTGAAAACTCGTAGTAGATGGTACATTTACCCTAGGGCACGTTTGGGGTTTAAAAGTCACTAAATTTATTTCGCGAGAAAATAATAATAATTTATAGACTTGGCACCGAATAGACCAACCTGGCGAAAAATCTGACATCAGAAGTGACATCAGAAATGATATCTGATTTTGGGTCTAGAACTAATATCAGTTCTGATATCATTAATGATGTCATTTTTGATACAATTTCTGATATCATTTCTGATGTCATTTTTATTTATTCATTTATTGTAAAAAATAGGGTAGTGGCACCGGTGAAAGAACTGCTACCAGTGAAAGAACAAATTGAACATTTTCCATAATAATTTTAAAATTATAGTTTTTATTCTGTTAATTATTATGTTTTTAGGGACTTAATTACTTCTAAACCTTGTATATAACATAGCATCAGATTTAAAATGCAAATTACTTTCAAAATTAATTATTTAAAAATTTAGTAGGTTACGTATACCTCTTACTAAAAGAACATCGCTCTGAACACGTCATTTTCATTTTTATATTTCTTCTGTAAAAACTGCTTTAATTGATGTTTTTTTTTCTAAATTAACTTAAGAATGTCCCTAAATTATTTTCTTTGGTAAAAAAACTCAATTATTTATCAAATATTCTTATTAAATGCAAATTCCTTTACTGGGTTTGCATTTGATCACTTTCCGGTGAAAGAATTTCATTTATTTGCATGCAAAAGAACAGTCCGAAGTAGCTGACAAATGATATAATATTTGACATTGCAAGTAATCAAAACATAAACAAAGAAATTGGTTAGAAGTGGTTAAACACTTAAAACGTTATTTTAGGGTACTTAGTCCAGAAAATATTCATAACAGTAAGTTTTGAACTTAATTTTACAACATTTGTGAATTTTTTTCTACCACAATCTGCATTTTTTTATGCATTAATTTAACATAAATAATATTTGTTCTTTCACTGGAGGGATCCAATTTCTTTTACTGGTGAACGTGTTCTTTTACTGGTGAAATAGGTATGTTTTACTTATTAATTAAAATTTTTAATTATGATTCACATTTATATAATTTAAATTTGACCCTCATACTCTACACTTAAGAAATTATTGAGAAAAAATTTACCAGACCATTTTCGGTATTTGCATTCAAAAAGAATTAATGATAAAAGTATACAATTCCTTAAATGTTCTTTCACTGGTTCCGTTACCCTAATTGCATTTACGAAATTGACGACATATTTTAGTTTCTCCTTTTCGATAAATTGATCTGATTCACGATTACTATCGATATTCCCATATATTCCGAAATATTATTTAGTATTCCCAAATAATCTTCAAACTTCTTATATACACTGTTATAGAAATCGGACAGAAATTTCACACCCAAAAGATAGAAATATTCGTCCTATCCAGTGGCGATTTCTAGCAGGGGGAGCCAGACCCGTTTCCAGAATACCACCCCACTTTTATGAACCCTAATTTTGACAAGCAAAAAAAAAAAAGGTTTACATAATAAAATTATCTATACTCTCTTTTAAGTCAGTGAAATTTCACTGATTTGTAGGCTAAATTCTCACTGATTCAAAATTTAGAGAGTAATAATGAGTCAACTTCTTTTTTAATAATGCCTTTAAATTGATCAAAATTTAAATTTATAACTAACAGTTGTAATTTTAATTTCATTATTCCATAAATCTATAATTTTTTATTAAATTTTAAACAGTTTTCAATTTACAATTATTCTGCTTAAATTTTACAATTAGGGGAGACCGAGGCTAGTTGGGTCAGGGGTAGAGTGGGTCATTGCAGTTTACTCAAAGGCTATTAGTCTAATAAATTCCTCTCTACACAAAAATTATGTTACATAGTGAGATGCAAGTTTGTGCCAAGTTTCATTATTATATCATCATTTATGTGGAGTAAATTTAAGAAAAACTAATTTTGATACTCCAAAGTAAATTTTTACTTACTTGGTTTTTTTGTTATATCTTCCTGAGTAATAGTTTTAGAAAAAGTTTAATTATCAAATTTTGATCTTTGAATACTTCCTTTTAAAGGACAATGAAGAGATTTTAATGTATATTTGCAGTATCGACAGAAAAAATCAAATATTTAAAAAACACAGGCGGGGTCAGTGGGGTCGTTTTGACCGGGGTTAGTTGGGTCGCCCAAATGCATGAGGAATCTACTATATACTTATACTACATTAATAAACTACATTAATTTATTAAAAATTTTACTATTAGTAGTTTATTTTAGTCAATTAACACTAATAATAATACTTTTTAACAATTAGGAACTAAAAAATACGTTTTTTCAATATGAGCAATTTTTTAATTTTATAATCTTATACTTTCACTGTTCTAATTTAAATATATTTATTTTTTAATTCCTTTTATTTTAAAATAACTCTAAAAACTAAGTTTATTATATAAAGTAATGTTTTAACATTTAAACAGTAACATTTTAATCATGACCCAATCTGCCCCGGGCCGGGGCGGTTTGGGTCAGTTTGGATTTCTCCAAAAACAATGTTCCCCAAGAAAAACTAAAAGTAATAACGAGACTTTTTCTTTTTTAAATGAAAGATGAAATATTAGAGCAGGTTTCCTGTACGATAAGGTTTTCATAAATTGTATATTAACGAAGTTTAGCAACGAAGAGTGCAAAATGATCCAACCAGACCCGGTCTCCCCTATTCTTAAATTTTCTAAATTACCTTGCTCCGTTGTCTAATATTCTCAACAGTTTTAGAATTTGTTTTCAATTGTCACATATACTCAACAATTTTCGATTTTTTTTCAATTGTCAAATATTCTCAACAATTATCGAATTTTTTTCAATATTGTCAAATATTTTCCACTTAAGTATCTCAATTATTTTTTTTAATATCAAATTATTGTCGGTATTTTATAATTATTCTTTTTAATTTTCAATTAATTCTTCAATATTTAGTAATTTCTGTCTTTTTTCAATCATAAATATTGTTCAAATATTTCAATTTAACTGTTTAATTCTACGACTATTTTCTTCAATATTCAAATCCATTCTTCAGTTTTCAATTATTTTCTTCTATATATTCAAGAATTCACAATTCAATTTTTCAAATACTTATTTCAATATTTAATTATATTTCTAATTTTTCTTTGCATTATCAATTATTTCCTTCAAATTACATTGAAAATTTAATTTACGATTATTTTAATGAAATTTTAAATTATTTTCTTCAATTTTCAATTTTTTTTTTCTAATTTCAATTCTTTTCTTTAATTTTTAATTAAATTTTCAATAATCAATAATTATCGGCTTTTTTCAATTGCTTTTTTCAATTTTTAATTATCTGCTTCAAATTTCAATTCGATTTTTCAGTTTTCAATTAGTTTCTTCTATATTCAATAATTCTCGCCTTTTTTCAATAAATTTTTTGAACTTGAAATTATAATCTTTAACTTTCAATTCCATTCTTCAATTTTCAGTGATTTTCTTCAATTTCAAATTATTTGCTTCAATATTCAATAATTCTTGGCTTTATTCAATTTTATTTAAATTTGAATTAAATTTCTTAATTCCATGCATCAATTTTTAATTATTTTTTTCAGTATTCAATAATTCTCGGTTATTTTTAATTATTTTTATATTAAAATTGTATAATTATTTATTAATTTTTTAATTACTTTTAAATTGTGTCCATTATTCTGGCCTTTTTGAATTTTTTACAATATACAATAAATATTATCATTTGCAATTATTTCTTGCATATTCAATAATTCTATGTTTTTTATAATTATTTTTTCAAAAATCCGATATTTTACTCTATTTTCAATTATTTTCTGCAATTTCACATAATTTCCTACCGTATTTAATAATTTTCGTTTTCTTTAATTATTTTCTATAAAATTTCAATTCCATTCTTAATTTTTAAATTATTTTCTTAAATTTTTAATTATTTTTTCGATTTTTATTTGATTTTTCAATTTTAAACAATTCTCGGCTTTTTCCAGTTATTTTATTCAATTATAAAAAATAGTTCTTAAATTGTAATTCAATTGTTTAGTTCTACAAATATTTTCTTCAATCCTTATTTATTTTCTTTAAATTCCAATTGTATGTATTTTCTTTACTATTCAAAAATTCTCGCCATTTTTCAATCATTTTTTCGGGTATCAATAAGTTTCTTTAATATTAAATACAATTGTTTAATAATTTCGTTCAATTTTCTAACCAATTCTTCAATTTTTAATTCGGTTCTTTAGTTTTCAAATGTTTTCTCTTATATTTAATAATTCTCGCCTTTTTTCAATATCTTTTTTAAATTTTTAATTATAATCTTTAAATTTCAATTACATTTTTCAATTTTCAGTGATTTTCTTGAATTTCAAATTATTTTCATCGATTTTTAATCCAATTATTCAATTTACAGTTATTTCCCACAACTATTACTACATTTTCCTTAATTTTTTAATTTGAAACTATTTTAGTTTAATATTTATATAGTTTTAAATAACCAACAACAGTGAAAAGATTCTGGCCCTTGGCCAGAATTACGTTCATTTTGTTATTTCCAATAGGGTACTCTTGGATTTTTATAGAAACATATTATTAATGATTAAAAATATTATTATTTAATAATTTATGGTTATACTTGAATTTGAAAACCAATATTTCAAAGACATTCCAACTAAAAAACAGCTACGGGATTAAATATTAGGTTTACTATTATATTAAAATCAAATTAACCATAGTTAATATGTACGTAAGTTCACGGGGTGTTTGAATTCCGTACTTTTCTGATTATTTTGTTACGTAAAATTAAATTTTTTATTTATATTTTTCACCATCCTCCTGACACCACCGATTGGGAGCCACTGGTCCTTTCAATCCATCGAGATTGAAATTCACATGTATTCAATCCGTACTAGAGTGTGAAATCCAAACGCTTTCAATCTGCCAGATTGAATTGATTATGCTACTTTTAATCCGTCCCAGTGCACGGTGGTCTTGAAGGACCAAAAAATGGAATAAAAATGGATCCAAAATCGGGTTGTAGGGGGTGTTTCTAGGTCCCTTGTAGGTTTTAAATCTGGAAAATTTAAAATCTTAGCTGCTCCCTTTTTTGAGATATTGATATTTTTGTGTATTTAACCCATTAATGTCCAAAATACAAAATTTGTTTTCTATTTTCAAGCTACGTTATTAGAAACATAGCAGAGAAAGTGTAAGCATATAACTCTGTTTTCAACCAAAAGTGCATAAAAGTTGTTCACTTTAAAGATATGTAAGGCAAAATAAAAAATTTCTAGATGGCAGACCTAATATGGCGTCAAATCCATTACAAACTTTTAAAGTTCATGCACATATTTTACTAATCGACAAAATGTCGCAGGATTCGCCTAAATTTTCTTACTTGGAGCGGAGGTTTTTGGGGCCGCTGATTACGAATCTAAAGTTAGATTTTTAAAATTTAAAATGGAGCATTCAATATGGCAAATGACAAATTTTAATTTTAGTTAGATTAAGTACAAATTCGTTACCCAGAAGGTTTTGGGGTCGCTGATTACGAATATAAAGTTAGATTTTCAAAATTCAAAATGGCGGATCCAATATGGCAAATGAAATTTTAAATTTTCGTCCGATTCAGTTCAAATTTGTTATCTGTGGGTTTTTGAAGTCGCTGATTACGAAACTAAAGTTAGATTTTCAAAATTCAAAATGGCGGATCCAATATGTCAAATAAAAATTTATATTTTCGTCATATTCAGTTCAAACTCGTTACTACATATTTGGCAAAACTTGTATGTTCTAATGACACAATGTATTAAAGAAAATTTTTTTTGTTTACTTTTGTTACATGTGTCGTGTGGTTATCCAACTTTCGAAGCAGCGTTTCCAGTTTAGTGTTTTGTAATTACAAGAACAAATTTCTGTGTTCTAACATTATGTTCTCCCAAATAAGCTAAATTGTGTAATAATAAAATTGCATTTACAATTCATTAATCCTGATTACTTGTCATTAATGTTTTTATGATCAGCAGAGAAGTAAGTTATTATTGAGTATTTTTGTACATGTTTTTATATACTTTACGAAGTTGTGTGACACATTGATTTTAACATGTTTTCTTCGTTTTTGTATTTGAAATGCTGTCGTATGGGTTTTTCAAAGTATTAGTAATGTTGTGTCACTAATGTCCTTTGCTACTTGTAGAATTTACTTTGTCGAATCTTAATTTTGTCTACCTCCAAGTGGTTAGGAGTCGGTTAACGTTTTTAAAAAAAAGTGAAAGACAAATAAATTCATTTTTAAAATTGTCATCTGACATATTTGATCCGCTATTTGGAATTTTAAAAATCTAACTTCAAATTCGTAATCAGCGACTCCAAAAACCTCCAAGTAAGAAAATTTAGGCGAATCCGGCGACATTTTGTAGATTAGTAAAATATGTGCATGAACTTTAAAAGTTTGCAATGGATTTGACGCCATATTAGGTCCGCCATCTTGAAATTTTCAATTCTTCCTTACATATCTTTAAAGTGAAATATAACTTATATTTAACTTGTTCTTCTTTTTTTATTTTATATTTTCAACTTTGACACCAGGCAATATAAAAAAAAAGATAAATATTATTTTTATTTACTTAAAATTATCTTTGAAATACTGTCAAGAAAGTGACAAAATGTACATTGATTTAAGAATTAGTTAAATTCTAGAGAAACATTGTAACTTTTAGAAATAAATACTTTGTTAATTGATGGAGTCTATTCCAGAATCTATAAGAATAAACAATATTCTTTGATCTTGAATTCTCTGGAGCTTTTTTAATTTTTGGTTCTAATAGAGTCCAATTCAATTAACCTTTTATGCCTTTGAAAACCACTTTAAAAAGTGTTATTTAATTTAACGCTCTACATAGTTACGAACGAAAGTGAATAACAGTGATAATCAAATTTTTCTCTTCATGTATGGACAGTATACATCAGTGTTTATACTATCTACAGTTATACGTCAAACTATAAGCTATTCACTTCCTTTGTCACACATTTGTCCAGTCCTTTGTTTTCTACCGTTCTGTTTCATTAATTATAAAAATATTAAAAAAAAAACACTTTAAAATCTAGTTTTTACGAAATGTATATTGATTTCCATTTTCAAAAAGAATAATAATTTAAAATTTATCAACAGTTATTGACAACAATATAATACAGAATTCAACAAAAAATTAATTTACTATTTTATCGGCATTCTTCAACGTTAAAGAAAATAAAAAAATCGTTAATAACCACTGTAATCATTATTCAGCTTAGATTTTCGAATATAATAAAAAATGTCATTTTATTGAATTTACATTAAGTATTTTATACATCAAGTTATATATAAACTTTAAATATCACCGACATATTTTTGCCTTAATCTTAAAAGAAAATCTCAGAGCGGATTCAGTGCGATACGTTTACATATCGATTGTCTTTATGAATAATGTATCCTCTTTTATAACTCCATTGTAATTCCAACGCAAAATACAACATTTTGAGAAGATGAAAGTTATTCAAAAAAACGTATTATTTATTACCTATAAATTTTATTTTTTCAACTTTGGTTACAATTTCACAAAAAAATTTTTAAAATTTATCATAAAATATTAGTGTATCGTTTACTTCTTATTAAACTGGAATAATTTCGAATTAAATTTAAATTTATCTTTCATTTAAGGACACAGTTTTTACAGATACATAAATTATTCAGAAAGGTATAAATGTATAATTTATATCGAACATTGGATTTCGTTTCTAAAGCTTATAATAATTTCATACAGAATACGTTACAATATATATTTTTGGATTTTTAAAAAATATTATTAAGTTTGGGACTTTTCTGCAATTGTAGTGTTTTTAAATAACTGATAGTATTTTTTCATTCAAGTCAATTTTTAAGTTAGTGACATTCTCAAATCAATAGTATTGAAAATTAATAATTTTGAATGGATAAAAAGGTTGAATTATGCAAACAGCATTGAATTTGGCAATTTTCATCAAATTTTATTAAAATATTCTTTTTAAAGAATGTAATTTTTTGGAAATATAACAAAATGTAGTTTAAAATTCGAAAAATCAGCTTCCCTATATGAATATATCACTCATCACGATGTGCTCACCGCGTCAGAACGTATCCGCCAATCAGCGCGTGCTTCGTTCTGCGCAGGCGCCGCGTCGAGTATAAATACGCGAGCTTCGCCGCTCAGACGTCAGATCAGACAGAGCAGTGGTACTGTTAAGATATACTTATAGCGCAAACGCTAATACCGTTGAAGTTTCTTTAAGTTGAAAAAAGACTAATGAAGCCTCATCACAATGTTTTGAAAAAAAATTACTTTTAATAAATATTGAAATTTTAATCTCTTGTCTACTTTTAAAAAATTAACAATTTATACCCTGAAATAAATAGGAAATTTTCAAACGAATCTTGTTTGTTGATGATAATTTTTTAAATTATTAGTGCTTCTTTTAAAGAGTAATACTTTAGAATCAATGCATATAACATCAGTTTTAATTTATCTAAAAGGTCGTTAAATCTCTGATTTGCAAAGACAATGACATAAAATTGTGTGTGCCTTTTAACACAACCATTACATTGATTTGAACACTTTTAATCTAATTGCGACTTTTAAAAGAGGCTCATTGTACAGTTCTGTACTTTCATTAATATCCAGAAATTTACACAATTCAAAATTCCCTCCGACTATTTGGGTCGAGAGATGCTCGACCATTAACGTCAATTGTAATTTCTTCGGACAAAATAGATTCTGCTCACCATTCTTTAATCTCTTTCAGAATGTATTCTCAAGAAGAAGGATGCTCCCTGAACAATTACTTGTCCCACTTGACAATTCTACATCTCTGTTCCAACTTTTTCGTGTCGAATTAAAGTCACGAGTAATAAATTCATTGCTTTTGTCAAACAAAAGATTTCTTCTAATGTAATTTTGAAAATAATTAGTAAATAATGATTATTCGAGGGTTTATTTAACCGAATGATTTTTTATTTTACAAACATTATTCACTAAAGTATTTCCAAGAAAATATCTCGCAATTTCTACAATTTGTAGCAAAAACGAAAAAATGTCAGAAGATGGAATTGGTATTACAGGTCAATTCCTTGAGGAAGACTCTTAGATGTTATTTCTTCAGTTTGTGGTTGCTTGAGAATTTTATTTTCATTATATACATTTATAATTTTGAATTCTAGATAACAAAATGCGCTGGAAAAATATATTCCACTTTTATTTCTTTTTCTTTCGATATAGTACATATTACTCATCTTTCTTCCAATATTTTCAGCTTTTCTGCACAAAAGTTAACGGATGAACGAGTAAGAGGATTGAGATCTGATAAACTTCATCAAATGAGCTTGACCACCTGGGTAGTGATGTAACACTATTGAACTTACTTTTTTTCTAAAAAGAAAACTCTTTATTGGAAAAATATAAAGTACACATTATTATGTTATCATTCATTGCGTTAGTTAATAATCTAAAATATACTTCCAAAGTAAGACAGTATACCTAATCAAAAGTAGGACAAAATTTATTAACAATTTTTTTTTCGTTCAAAAGTTTCTTTAAAAGTACTTCTTTCGCAACTGGTCTTACATAAGCTAGACCTTTGATTAAAATTTTCTTTAATTAAACCAGTAAAAGAATTACTTTATCAAAGTTGAGAGCTTCGTTAGAGATGATCTTTGATTTATTCCCATTCAAAGATTTATCGCTTACGCCATGTTTTGAAATTTAAATTTTGTAATCAGAATTCAAATAAGGTTCAAAAATTGGGATTATTTAAATTTTGTTGATTGATTAATATAAAAATTAAAGCAAAGCTCGCAATTTTCTAAAATGGAATGGAACAAGTTTCTGCCCTCGACGCATAAATGTTGTTAACAGTTGAAAGATAACATGCAGTGAAACCAGAAAATCATAAAAATTCATGATTCTTAGGTTTTTATGGCTTTCTTATCACCGTGTTGCAATAATTCACGTGAATTACGAGTGGAATTTATGTAAAGTAAGACTTTAAGTAGTGGTTTATCGATATTCTTTTCAAGAAACTTTTCGTGACTGTCGCTACATTTAAGGATAATTTATTCGTCAGCAAACCAGAAGATTATCTAGATTAAAGGGATTTGAATTTTACAGCGAAATCAAAACGTAAACTAATTAATAATTGGTAACTTATGTTTATGTTAAATTCAAATTGTGACTTTGCTTCTTACTTGCAGATGACACAACTTTTTTAATACTGTGAGTATTAGAACAAAGAATGCTTAAAATTAAAAACTGCTTCTTCAACATGTATTTCACTCCACTAAACATATAAAAGCGTATAATATAACCCAGACTCTAATGTCTGGATAATTCGTCATTATTCAGGCACATTGATCTTGTTTACAAAAATGCAAACGCAGGATAGGTAAATTACTTCATTGATTGGATGTTCGATTCACGGGAATTTACGAAGCAGGAAATGACTGCGACGTATCTAAAAGCGTTTTAATTGACCTAGATGAATGTTCTTCACTGCTATTTTATTTTACTTATCAAAGCCCTCTGTTAAAAATTATATCGGTTCGGCTTAAATATTTTTGGTAGCGTTTCAGTTTTATTTCCGATAATTAAAACTCAATCTAGAGAGATTAATAAGTAATTAATTTAATATTAAAAATTAATAACAAGAGAAGGTGATGGTAAAAAATTACGAAAAGTTATTTTAACAGTTTCCCTTTAATTTGAAAAGTAGGGTACCAAGTTTTTCGTTGTCATGTCACGTCTTCTCTTTGTAACTCCTACCTTCCTGAAGAACAAATCCTCCCTAAGCTAGTAACAGTAGAACTGTCAATTCAAAAGGGCAGGAATTCAGGTCAGAGTCGCAGTACATATTGCTTTTCTTATGGATTCAACCTTATTAGCATAATTTGCCCTTTCAAATTAATAATTTGCATATTACAATTTAACTCAATTACAGCATGTTTTTATTTATAAGTTAAGAGTAAAAAAAACACATATAGTGTTTCAATTTTGATATGTTTTATGACCGAAATTATGTTATGTAAAATTTTTTTAAGATATATCTGAAGTTGTCCTTGTTTGCTGTTTATGCAACTGCATGTTCCTGACACCACTTTTGAATAGCGGATGGGGTCAAAGTAGAACAAAGAAGACTTTTGTTCATAACCCTAACATGGAACTGTAACTTTTTATATAGATCGAATTTCCTGGGATGAGAAAAGCACAGGAAATTTAGTGCAGAACTGAATGAAAGAAAGTCGCCTGAAAGCATCTTGAATTTGAGCTACCTTTATTTCCTTACAAGCGAAAAGGATATTGGATCCTGTAGTTTGGACAAGTCCAGTCGGAAATATTTATGTTAGATAAGCTAATGTTCTTGTGATATGATCACTTGTGTTATTATTGTTGAATATATACATATATATAATATGTAGGTATATTTACCATATCTCGAGAAATATTTTGTTTTCTCTGTCAACGTATTTTGGATCGAAAATGTACAATTTTTGTTATTGACTCCCAACACAGTTGCATTTTTCGTAATAAAACGGAAACGATAAAAAAAAGAAAAGGAATAAAATATGGATAAAGAAAGAAGAAAAGAAAACGGGAGAAAGGAAATATAAAAAGCCATAGAGTCACTTATAAAATTCTGATGTCTTAGAAAACTGTTTAGCATCAGCAGAGAAAGTTTCGTAATTAAAATTTAATTACTGAAATAAGATAGTTTAGTATTAAAAATTGTAAATGAAAATAAATGGGTTAAAATTTTTAAAAAATTAATTATAATTTTTCTCGCTACTGGCATGATTGTGTGCAAGTGTCTGAAAGATATTCACTGGGGTTTTGAGCTTCAATTCTGTACCTTGAATAGAAAATATGAGGAATTTAATACAAAAGTGTCTCTTTTGAAAAGTGAGTTTAAATGTATTAACAAACAAATTCAGTCGAGCTGACGAATTTGAATGTATTGCAAGGAAGATTGTTGAAGAGACAAGTATGAATGCAAAAGCCGCCCTGATTCGTCAAAGAAAAATTTAATCCCCAGCGTTTTGAATGACAAGAATCTGGTTCACTGTCTTTCATTGACACTCACCAATATCAAATAAAGCAAGACTTTGTAAAATTTAACTCTGTTTAAAAGGGCTTCATCTCTTATTAATTTCATCGATTTTATCTATTTTTAATGTTTCTTTGTTTATAATGAAGGTATAATAAATATCAGTGTATAAAGTTGAAAAAGAAAACAATTATTATTTTCGTGTAGATTTCATAAAATGAATTCATCTAATTCAGAAACTAAAAATTTGTTATGAAATATGAAAAAGTAACTTAAGATTTTCTAATTTGTCGATTCACATGGGGTAAAAATTTCTTAAGTGACCGCCTGATTTGTAAACATGTGTATTGAAATTTGAAAGTAATGTGGTTTTCCTATACAATTATATGAGAGATAGTTTGCATATAGTTTTTTTTAATTTAAGTAATGTCAAAAATTATAAACAAATTAAATTTTTTGTATCATTTTATTTGATACATCTTTTTTATCATATCTTTTTTTCATATTATTGAAAATTAATAAAAATTTTATGACTTATGTATAAAAATATAAACTTTGAGATAAAAATAATTTTGATCACGTGCATTTATTTTTTAATGTAAAATTAATGGTTATTTATAAACGATTTGAAAAATAAACATGTTCTAAGCCTGCTAGCAAATTTTTTTAAAAACGTATTGAATCTATATAAATTGAGGTTTATTAGAAAAGAACAAAAATTTAGTTAGGTTTATATTTAACAGAATAGCGTTAATTTTTTTATAACGCCGTGGAAACAAAATCTCGCGGTGTATGTATTTCTGAGCATATACCGTGTTTTGTTTTACATATTTTTACAGTGTAATTAATTTCCTTTTGAATGAAAGTGCAATTTATTAATAAAATTGATAATTCTATTTATTTTTATACTGCCTAAACGAAATAGTTGTTGTGATCCTTTAAACCGAAGTAAACATTATTATATTTACTTTATGTCAATTATCAAATCGTTTTTTGTTGGCGATGAGTTCGACAATCTTTCTCTTATTACTAAATTACTTTGACCTAGCTATAACACGAATCGTACTTTTTGAAACAACACTTGATACACATAAAAAAAGCAAGTAAACCAATAATAGGATTCTGGGATAAAAATTGAGGATACTCTGTTTGACGAAAGAAATTAATGTTGAGAATGAGAAATGAGAGTTGTAAATTTGAGGTTAGGCGCACATATGTCATGAACGTAGTAATAAAAAGAAACAATCGCACAATTTCCGGCGCTGAAATTAAAAATATTCTTTTCTGATTTTTAGGATGGTTAGACTTGCTTTTAAAAGTTTTTTTTAAATTGGGATTTTCAATTGTTGTAAACTGTTCAACAGTATACACACTTTATTAGTCCATTTTTTGGAAATGTACGCTTCCTCTGATAAAAAGAAAAGTGAGAGGAAGAAGAAGAGCACAAAAGAGGAAATACAATGCCTATCGGAGATCGATCCCGTTTTACGCTTCATGTTTACTGAAAATGTAAACGCGAATATGTTGAGTACCTTGATGGAAACGGTTATTCAAAAAGAAAACAAAATAGTAAATTAGCAAGTAGAAAAAAAAAATTTATAGTCTTTTACAGTATAGGAAGTAAATTCAAAATTTAACCTTTCTTTCAACGTGTGTTATAAGTTAGATTGCCTTAGAAAAATGTTGTGTTTATTATAAATTTAAGTAACAAGAATTAAAAATATTAAATGTATACTAAAACGTTGGAATGTAAAACAGGTTGCATAAAATAGGAGGGCAATTTTTAAAATGTTTAAAATCAATTATTGGACGGAATATTCACGTATTATTTTGTAATAATATAATCGATTTATAATTATTGATATTTTTATGATTAGTACGTTTAGTTATTACAATACTACCTAAGGTTTAAAAAAGACGGTTAATTTTATTGAAAGATTAAAAGAACCGCATAAACTCCACGTCTGTGAAGTTAGCACTCGAGGTATTAAAAAACAAACTTTTTTTATATGGAATCGTTAGGTGCCAGGTGGTCGTTTGGTGGTCGTTAGGTGGTAGTTTTTGTCGTTTGGTGGTTTGAAATAGAAAAACTACAGTAGTTTTAAAAATTGGAGTGCTAACTTCACGTAGCACTCCACTTTTTAATATTTCTTAAAAATTCCTTTTGGAATCGTTAGGTGGTCGTTAGGTGGTCATTAGGTGGTAGTTTTTAACATTTGGTGGTCAACATTTTACGAGAAATTCGACTTGTAAACTTTTTTTCAAAATTCATTCAAGCTGCGCACTAAGTTCTGCACACTCATTCTTGGCGCCAAGATATGAATGTTTTAAAAGTTTTTAAATATTTTTAACTGATATAAAATAATAATTAATTAATTTGTTTCATGTTTTACATTTAGCAAAAGAGAAAACATTTTATAAGGATTACATTTCTTTATATTTATGAAAGCAGTATTAAAATTTCAGTCCAAACTCCACGTAACACTTCACTTTTTAATATTTTGAAAATTCCTTCTGGAATCGTTAGGTTGACGTTTGGTGGCCATTAGGTGGTCGTTTTTGATATTTGGTGGTCAACATTTTACAAGACCTTATTACGATAAAATGTGTTAAAACGTAGTGTATAAATTTGTATTGATTTAATTGAAACTAAATTAGATTATTATAATCTAATCATAAACTCAAATTGACTTTAATTAAATAATAAAAATAAATTTTCAGTTTGAAAACATAAAATTTTTTAATATAATTTAAAATCATAAACTAAATAGAATTTTTTTGAAACTTAAATTGAAAATTTGAAATTGAATTTAAAAAATTAAAATTCAATTAAGCTAATTAAATTATATTAATTATAGTTTATATTTTTTTAAATTTTAATTTTAAAATTAATTTTAAATTCAAATAAAAAAAAAAAATTTTTAATTACATTTTTAATCTTGAATTAAATATAATTTTCTTTTTCAATTAAACTTAAAATTCAAAATGAAAAGTAAAACATTTCAATTTAAATCAACTAATTACATTGCCTATATCAATTATATTAATTCGTTTTTAATTTAAAAAATTATTTGAAATTAAATTGTATTATTATCATCTAAACATAAAATAGAATTAATTTCAATTAAATATTAGGAATCAATTTTAAATATTAATAAAAAGAACTTCTCTTAATTAAATTTTAAATCTTAAAAGATGAAAAAATATTTAAAAAATTTAACTGGAAACTTGGAATTCAAATTAAAAAATAATTTAATTATGTATAACCCTTCTGTCGTCTTGAATAATTGCCGGGTGTATATAATATTGTATGTATTTTGCCTTCATTTGACGTTTTTTCCACATGCTCTTAGTTTTAATTATATTTTAAAAGTGGAAAATATAATAAATATCATATAATTATCTTAATTTAATTTCAATATTTCACTTAATCTTTTAAAGCAAATAATAATTTTTTTGAAAAATTTTAGTTAATTTAAGATTCAAAGAGTAATTTAAAATGAAACGTGTTGTTTAAATGTAAAATTATTTTTAAGATTGAATTCAAAATGCGATTTTATTAACAGATTACATTAATCCAATTTGATTGGAATTAATTTTTTAAATTTAGAAAAAATTAAAATAATTGATCAAATCGTTTTAGTAAATTTTTTTACTTTAATTTAAAACTAATTTTTAAAAAAAATTGTATTGACTTAAAGATTTTAAATTTATGCAGGGATCACAGCTTGTCCCCTTTTTCCTTTTTTTTCCCTATTTTGAAGTTTTGTCCCTATATCCTCTATTTTAAAGATTTGTCCCCTATTTCTAATTTTTAAAGTTAAATTTATAATTTATCAAAGTTATTTTGTACTTAATTCTGAATTTGTATCATTTAATAAATTTAAAATTTAAATTTTAAACGCTTTTGTAATTTATTTATAAAGTATACGGGTTATACGGTAATGTAGAGAACACAAAATTTTGTTAAGATTTTTTTTTAAAAAAACTATGTAACACATAGTGTGGGGGGGGGGAGTTAACGTAAAACTATTTTGGTTTTTCAGATATTTGTCAATTACCATTTATTTTCCGTAATTTTTAATTAATTTAAACAACTTTTTCAATTTCCACTTATTCTTGAGAGATTTTATAACTATTCTTTAACATTTTTAATTATTTCGTTCTCTTGTTAATTATTCCCGCCAGTTTCCAAATTTTTTTCCATTTGTCCATTTTTTCCTTTAATATTTAATAATTTTATCATTTTGTAATTTTTTTTCAATTATCTATCTGTTTCTTAAAAATTTATTTTAATTTCTAAAATTTGAATTATTTTTAAAAAATGTAAATAATGTTTTCAGTTTAAAATAAAAAAAATTTTTTTTTTTAATTCTCGACTTTTTTCAATAATTTTTTTCAATTATAAAAACTAGTTTAGATTTCAATTCAATTGTTCAATTCTACAACTATTTTTTTCAATTCCCAAATATTTTTTTCAATTATAAGTATCTCATTCTAATTTCATTTCCATTTTTTTAATATACTTAATGATTCTTGCCTTTTTTAAAATACTTTCTTCAATTTTTAATTATATTCTTTAAATTTCAATTTAATTTTTAACTTTTCAGTTTAATTCAGTTTTCAATTTCAATTTCAATTTCAAATTTCATTCACAAAAATTGTTTCAAAATTCCAATTCAATTGTTTAATTCTACAACTATTTTCTTCAAATTTCAAATTCCATTTTTCAATTTTTAATTATTGTCTTTAATATTAAAAGATTCTCGCTCTTTTTCAATTACTTTTTTCTATATTCAATTACTTTTTTCAATTTTTAAGTTTATTCTTTAAATTTCAATTCCTTCTTGCAATTTTTAATTATTTTCTTCAATTTTAATTATTTTTTTCAATTTGCAATCTAGTTGTTCAATGTTCAATTATTTGCAACAATTAGATATTCCTATAACTATCATAGTTTTTGAATTATTTTGTTTAAAGTTACTATTGTTTGGTTTTTTGAATTATTTTTTCCAATTGTGAATTAATCTACTTTTCAACTATTTCTTTCAATTATTATTTATTTTCCTCAATTTTCAATTGTTTGCATCAATTTTTTCAATTATTCTCTTAACATTTTAAAATTATTCTTTCATTTTTTCAATAATTTTGTTCGATTGTGTATTAATCTGGCCATTGTTAGAGTTTTGTTTTCAATTTTAATTTATTTTTTCAAGGCATGTCTAACATTGTTGACTAAAATATAGAATTCTACCTTATCCCCCATATTTAATTTGTTCATAACATGACTGTTTTTCAAAATTATGAATAAAACAAAGATTCATGACACACTTTATGACCTTCTAAGACGACTCCAAAAATTTTAAATCAATATCGTCTTTGGTTTAGGCTAAAAGACGTCCAAAAAATTTTACCAATATTTTAAAATGTCGGTAATTTCCTAAATTTTTTTGGACGTCTTTTAGCCTAAACCAAAAACGATATTGATTTGAAATTTTGGGAATCGTGTTAGAAAGTCATAAAGTGTGTCATGAATCTTTGTTTTATTCATAATTTTGAAAAACAGTCATGTTATGAACAAATTAAATATGGGGCGGGGTAAGGTACAATTCTATATGTTAGTTAACAATGTTAGACATGCCCTTCTTCAAGTTTGTATTATTTTCTTGAATTTCAATTATTTTTGTCGATTTTCAATTCAGTTTTTCAATTTGCAATTATTTCCAAAAGTTATTTCTATAATTTTCGTAATTTTTCAATTTTCTAGTTTAAATTTAATTTTTATTGTTTAATTTTTTAAATTATTCTTCTTCAATTGTGTAATTATCTAAATATTTTTCGAGTTTTATTATCAAGTGTCAATTATTTTCGTTATTTTTTAGTTACCTTAAAAAAAAATGTAATTCTGTTAATTTTTATTATTTAAATTTCCAAAAATTTATAGTTTTGAATGACAAATAACAATGCAAAGTTTCTCGCGCGCTTTAATGTTGCTAGTATACATAATATTTCAATGTTTACATGAATAACGTTATCTGTTTAAAAATATTAATTTGACATTTTAGGATAATTAAACTCTAAATTTTATTCTATTTAAAAAGTTAAAACTATTAAGACCATATTTAACATCTTCAATTTTTCATTGGAAGTCGCCATCAAAGACTTTAAAGCAAATTTTTTGTCCCCTATTTTAAAAAAAAATGGCCCCTATTCCCCTTCTTTACTAACAATAGGGACTGTGATCCTTGTTTAAGTGAAATATATTTTTAAATTGGTTTTAAAATGAAATTTGAAATAAAATTTTAATTCAATTTTAAATTAATGAAAATATATGTAATATACATAATTAAATTATTTTTTAATTTGAATTCCAAGTTTCCAGTTGAATTTTTTAAATAATTTTATCTTTTAAGATTTAAAATTTAATTAAGACCAAACGTCAACCTAACGATTCCAGAAGGAATTTTCAAAATATTAAAAAGTGAAGTGTTACGTGGAGTTTGGGCTGAAATTTTAATACTGCTTTCATAAATATAAAGAAATGTAATCCTTATAAAATGTTTTCTCTTTTGCTAAATGTAAAACATGAAACAAATTAATTAATTATTATTTTATATCAGTTAAAAATATTTAAAAACTTTTAAAACATTCATATCTTGGCGCCAAGAATGAGGGCGCAGAACTTAGTGCGCAGCTTGAATGAATTTTGAGAAAAAGTTTACAAGTCGAATTTCTCGTAAAATGTTGACCACCAAATGTTAAAAACTACCACCTAATGACCACCTAACGATTCCAAAAGAAATTTTTAAAAAATATTAAAAAGTGGAGTGCTACGTGAAGTTAGCACTCCAATTTTTAAAACTACTGTAGTTTTTCTATTTCAAACCACCAAACGACAAAAACTACCACCTAACGACCACCAAACGACCACCTGGCACCTAACGATTCCATATAAAAAAAGGTTGTTTTTTAATACCTCGAGTGCTAACTTCACAGACGTATAAACTCCATCTGTTGGACAAGTACTGTATATTACCGACCGATACACATTACCGACAAATGGAAATCAGTTGTCAAGTTGTCATTTAAATTTTCACTGTTGTGTGTTGTCAGCTGAGTCAGCTGTTGTCAGCAATTATCAGTTGTGTTGTCACTTTGACAGGTGTGATTTGTGACTTCGTACGTTTTTTAAACCTGTTTACAAACGCAATTTAACACTAACAATATATTCGTGACCTTAACAACTTTACGCTTCAATAATTCGCATTATCTTCTTTTCTTATTATGTTCAATTTAAACTAAAATCAAATTTCTAACCTCAAAACTAATTCTTACAGGTGTTAATAGCCTAATACGTGTCAAAAAATCACATTAGAAAATTTATTTTATTGACTTTACAATATTTATTCAGTTTGTATATATCTAATTTTTTTTTTTTTTTTAATATCAAGCAGAAAATTTTTAAATACTGTTGAATTTTTCTTTCTCGTTGATGAAGTATTCTTTTTAATTTCCCCAAAAGTTCGTATAATTAATTAAATAAATTTCTATTATATATTGTTTATTATTGACAAATTTTTATGTCACTATACTTAATCTGTAACATTTTCAATGTTGTGTTTTGCAGGACATTGTTGGCAAAAAAGATTAAGCACACAGTGATTTTAATTTCTTATAAGCATTAAAAAATGTCGTGGATACGAGATAATACTCTGAATTGGATTCAGCGTTTGGCAATTAAAATTGTAAAAAGTGGTCGCATTCCAAAACACGTTGCTTTTATAATGGATGGAAATAGACGTTATGCTAGTAAAAACAATGTAGAAAAAGTTGAAGGGCATTCCAAAGGGTACGTGAGAAATTTATTTACAATAACTGTAACTGAATATATATAATAAAATTAAAATTTGTATCAACTAAAATTAAAGTAATTTAAATTTTATATTAACCGAAGTTTGAACCAATATATGTCAAGTTCCATTGAAATTTTCCTAACTTTTTGCGTCAGAAATTTTTGTTACATGAATATACTTTTTTCTACAATTATTAAATAATTACTTAAAGTGACAACAAAAAAATAGGAAAATCAATAACTGTAAATTCTTAGTTAATAAAATAATAATACCTAATAATAATTACCTAATAAGAAAACTAAAAATAATTTTTTTTTAGATTTGATAAATTATCAGAAACATTGCAGTGGTGTCTAGATCTTGGAGTAGCTGAAGTAACTGTTTACGCTTTTAGTATAGAAAATTTTAAAAGAAGTAAAGAGGAAGTTGATAGTCTTATGGAACTTGCGAAGCAAAAATTCCAGCGTCTTTTAGATGAAAGGTAATTTTTAATATAAAAAAAAAATGTTTTTCTTTATCAAATCACTTATTGGAAATTTAATTATTCAAGAGCTGAAAAGTTGTAATAAATAATTTTTTACAGGGACAAGTTAAAGGAACATGGAGTTTGTATACGAATAATTGGGAATTTGTCACTTATTCCCGAAGATGTACTAAAATTAATAGCAGAAGCAATGGTCATTACGAAGGACAACACTAAAGCAATTCTTAATGTTGCATTTGCATACACATGTAAGAACTTTGCAATTATAAATAACAATTTTACCGGGGCTGATAAATATCAGGATTTTATTAAAAAAATTTAAAAAAACCGAATTTTCTATTTAAATTGGATTTATATGATTTAATTCAAAACTTGATTTTTTTTAAATATAATCAGTATATGAAATCTCGAAATGTTTATTTGTAAGTAGTTTCTTACAGAAATTAAGAAGAAATTAAAAAAAAACAACACAAGAATGAAACAGTGACATAAAAATATAAAAAAAGTAGAATATCTTTTAAAAAAATTAAACTATTTTCAGACATTTTTTTTAAACTAAAATAATAAATAAGATGATAATTAACAAAACGTTAAAATATATTACTAAAGAGAACAAAATTTTAAAATTAGAAAAATTAAAGAATTATTTGACAAATTGAATAAAGAAAGAATGAATAAAATTTTGGACAATTAAAAGAAATTCTATGAAATAGAAGAACGATATTCAAATGAGAATATTTAGTACAAGATTAAATTTACATAACAAAAAATAAAAGAATAAAAGCTTTCAAAAAAGTAGAAAATTGAGAAATTAAAAAAATGTAGATAGAAGCATCTAATAAACGTTTTCAAAAATTCGTAATTATAAGATAAAAACTAAACAATTGAAAAGAAGGAAAAAATTTTCTAAGAAATTGAAACATGATGACAAAAATTAAAGAATTAACTAAAACGCAAGAAAGGACTAAAAAAATAGTGAAACATTAAAAAAATTAATTAAATAGGAAGAAAATGGGGAAAAAAATTCCCTTCATCGAAGAAACTGCAAAAAAATGTATAAAGTACAAAAAATAATAAAATTTAGTTAGAATCTACTAAAAAATTAGAATTAATAAAAATAAAATAAAAAATGTAGGTATGTATCAAGATAAATAAAAAGTCCACAAAAGAAATTTAAAAATAAAAAAGTTTAAGCAAATGAAATCAAAAACATTTTTATACTATTACACTTAAAACAAGTCCAACAATAAAGTTAGAAAAATAAAGAAAATCTAAAAATTGTATGGAAGAATAAGTAAGTTTGCAAAAAATCTCGCAAAAAATAGACAAGATGTGAAAACAAATTGAATAAATTTACCAAAAAATGAGCGTATTTATTTTTAAAAATATAGAAATAATTATGAAAATCAACGAAATAAAAATTTAGTGGCTGTTTTAATAACAAAATTGTGTAAAATAGTATTAAATAATTTGCATAAAGAGAAAAAAATTAATTCAACTGCTCAAATAAAAAGACCAAAAAAAATATATATATCCAAAGTAAAAGAAGAAAAAAGCTTAAAATTTTGTAAAAATAAAAAATTATAAGATAAATATTAAACAGTTTCGAAAAAGTGAAATTTCTTAAAAATATTGTATGAATTAAAAAAAGTATTAATGTGAATATGCATTAACTAATATATGCATTTAAATTTAAATTAATTAAAATTTAAAAGATGAAACAAAATGGAATACGAGTTAAGTAAATTTGAAAACAATCTCTTAAAAAATAGACAAGATGTGAAAACAAATTGAATAAATTTATAAAAAAATTAACGTATTTATTTTTCAAAAAAATGAAAATAATTAGAAAAATCAACGAAATAAAAAGTTTAGTGAATGTTATAATAAAATAAATGTGTAAAATAATATTAAATAATAATTTCCATAAAAAGTGAAATCTGTTAAAAATCTTGTAATTTTTTCAATTTTATAAAGATTAAAATATTAAAATTGAAATTTTAAAGATTTATTCACAAATTTTTGAATTTCGTTCATATTTTGAGATGTTTCACAGCATTAGACATCGGAGAATTGTAAAGTTTTTTTTTATTTAAATCATGATTTTAATGCAAATTCCCCAATGATTTAAATCCAAAACAGCCCTTAATTTCACTAATGTTTTTAATTTATATATTCTTTCTTTCGTAATTAATTTAGCGACAGATGAAATTACTAATGCAGTAAAGGACGTGGTTGAAGGTGTGGAAAGATCTGAATTATTACCAGAGGATATTAGTGAGGATCTTATTAATGATAGTTTATACACTCGAAAATCCCAAGCACCCGATTTATTAATTCGCACTTCTGGGGAAGTTCGATTTAGTGATTTCCTATTGTGGCAGGTAAAATAAAGAAAATGAATAATATAACATAATCAATTATTATTTTAAATAACAAAGTATATAAACAAATTTTGTAAATGATTTCAGGCTACAAACTCTTGTATTTATTTTGCGGAAAAACTTTGGCCAGAATTTTCTGTATGGGATTTATTAGCCGGAGTTTTATATTATCAAAGATGTAAAAACGATTTAGAATTAACTTCTGTACAATTGAAACAAGCATCTCCAAATTATAACAGAAGAGCTATATCGTACCTCTTAAGTTTAAACGAGAACAGGCAAATGTTTCTCGAAAATGTATCACAAACTCTAGTCCAGTGATTGAAAATGAATTATTATAGGTAAATATTTTCTACAAAGACGTGAAAAGAATATAGTTTGTTATTAATTTTTGAAGCTGAAGTTTTCAGTTTTTCAAAGAATGATATTTTATTCTCGTTTTGAAAAAATAGTGTAGATATGTAAAATATTTACACTTTGGATTACGATTTATTGCAATTTGTACATATTAATTATAACGCATTAAACATATTTTCGATGACTTTAAATACATTTTTTAAACTTGAAAATTAGTTTTATTTATACAGAATAATGGTTTTTTGAAAATAAATAAAACGTAGTTTATAATCAACACATTTCTTTTATTAAATATATCTTTATTGCTTTTTTAAAATATTCAATATTTTATAAAGATTTTTATTTATTCACAAGTTAATAACATTCACTAACGATGTTATCTTTCATGCATATTTTACAAACTCACTGGCAAAATACAATTTTCGTAAATTAAATGGTAATCTTGTCACTTAATAGTAATACTAATAAAATTAATAAACTCTCGATAGTAGGAAGCAATTACACAAACATTAAAAATCGAAGTCATGGTTTTCAAATTTTAAAATCTCGTCTAAACATGATTTATCAAATAAACGTTTTAAAACACGTTCGTAAACGTCTTACATTTGTCGTCAAAATTAAAATCTTATCTCCTGTTTAACATTGACAATTAATAATCCATTATCTTTAATTTCATAAAAAATTTTATAATTACTCTAAAACACATACTAGATCATGAAAAGTATGTTTAAAATATTTTTTAAAAAAACATTTTTAATTAATAATTTAATTTTAAAAACGTTTTTAGAATTATCGTGCACGTCAAATCAAATATAAAATGTCTAATTGCTATAGAAAAGATAAAAAGGTCGTAATATAAGAATTTCTTAACTTGCTAAGAATTTTAGAAACAATAAAAAAACAAGTCGATTGTGCAACTGGTCTTTATAGAGCCAGCTTTTCCATTAAAATATTCGTTAATTATTTAGAATTAAAAGGTGGATTTCCGGCTCGTCTAGAAGAAGGTTGCCTTTGTCTCGAGAGAAAAGACTGACCTTGACCTGGTCCAAGAGCTGCCAAACGTTGATCAACTGCTTCTCGGTGACAAGCTAAACTCAGACGATAAAAGGCTGACAGCATTAATTTTTCTTCGGTTTCTTTGAGCAATTTGCTCTCTTTGGATGTGCGTTCCATCTCCTCAATTATTTTCCGTTTCTCCATAATTTGTTTTGTTAAAATTGCAACTTCCGAAGGCGAAGAATTACCTTGTTTTGGATCCAAACTCTTAATAACACTTTTCGCTTTTTCAATATATTTCTTATAGCGTTCTTCCAAGGCAGCGAGATCTTCCTCCTTTCGCGTCAAGGTTTCTTGAAGACTGAATGCTTTTTGTTTAACAGTTTGCAAAGCAGAATCACGTTCTTCCAATTGTAAAGTCAAACGTTCTCGTTCAGTCTGCGTCTTTCTTAATTCCTCCGTCATTTGATTCAACTTCTGCTGCAATCCAGAATTATCACTTTTAATGTCGCCATTGGCTTGAGACTCAGACAATTCCTCCAATTTATTTTCAAGCTCGATTATTTTCTGATTCGCCTTTCGATTCTGATCTCTTAAAGTGTTCACTCTTTCCTCAGAATCTTCCAATAATGCCTGAACAGTAGGTAATTTTTCCTCGGTTCCTTTCTGATTTAATTTGAGCATTTTGTTCTCATGTTGCAAAAGTAATAGCTTTTCCTTTATTTCAAGAGGGATGACCTCAGTATTTGAAACCGTATTATCATCAGTCGTTAGTCCTTTATTCTCTGTTGCATTTAATTGTGTACATCTCAATTCTTCGTTAGTTTCCTTAAGGGAATCTCTCTCCAACATCAGTCTATCTCTTTCACGCTGAACAGTGTTGAGCTTAGCTTCCATTTTTCTCACTTCAAATTCCAGTTTATCAGACTTATTACTGTGCTCATCCAACTTCCGATGAACTTCAGCCAATTGTTGCTTGCACATATCCAAATGATTCTTCAACATTGTACTTCGCTTCACTTCCTCCTCGTAATCAATTTTCGACTGAAGATTCTCCATATTCTTTTCTTCGAGAATTTTAACCTGTCTCCGCAGGTCACCCAAATCTTCCATTTTCTTTTTATAGGACTCTATAGTCAGCTCATACTTTGCCACTTTGTCTGCCGTTTCTCTAAGCACGTCCACCTCGTCCTTCAAATGATTCGCCTCATCTGCTGCCTAGTAATTAAAAATTAAATATTAATAACGAATTTACAGGGTTGCCACAAATATTTTATTACAATTTTCCCTGATTTCCAGACCAATTTTATTCTTTTTCCCTGACCTTTTTGAGTTCTTAAACAGTGTGACTAGTAATTTCAGTCGAGAAAACAAACATTTTAGTAATTAAACTATAATAATAAATAAAACAGATTAGTTATTCTAATTAGTTTTTCATACGATTAGTTTCCCAAACATTTTAGAAATTAAACTATAATAACAAATAAAACAAATCGATAAATAATATTTATCCGATAAGCCGGGCTGCCAGGGACTTGCAGATTGAAAATAGTGAAAAAAGTGACTTTTTAATTAAAAAACATTTGGAAAAAATAATTCGAAAATTGCAAAAATAATTGAAATATGAAGAGAATAATTTAATAATGACAAAAATAATTCAATTTGAAAAAGAAGTTGTAAATGACAAAACTGATTGAAAAATTGATCAAAAATAAAAAACTGAGGACAAAAATTGAAACGAAATAATTGGAATTTGAAGTAAATGATTTTAAAGTTTCAAAAATAATTAAAGTTGTACAAGAAAATAATTGAAATATTACAAAAATAATTAGAATTTGAAAAAAAAAGTTTGAGACAGATGTAAAAAATTTAAATTTTGCGCACAATAATTGAGATATTGACGAAATAATTAAAATGTGAAGAAATTTATTGAATAATGACATAAATAATTGAAAGCTGGTCATCAAAAGTTAATAAATTCATGACAATAATAAAGAGATTAAAGAAAATGACATTTAAAGAAAATAATTCAAAAATGTCAAAAATATTTGTAATTTGAAAAAATTATTGATAACTGGTTTAAAAAATTAAAAACTTGTAGACAATACTTAAAAACTTGACGAAACAATTGGAATATTAAGAAAATAATTGAATAATGACTTAAATAATTGGAAACTGGTGTAAAAATTAAAAATTTATAAATAATAATTGAAAATTTGAAAAAAATATTAGAGGTTTCAGGAAAATAATTGAAATTTGAAGAGAATAATTCAAAAATGGCAAAAAAAATTAAATATGAAGACAGTAATTAAAAACAGGTGTAAGAAATTTAAAAGTTGACAATAAAAAAACTTGAATAAAATAATTGAAATTTGTAAGAAATAATTTTAAAATGTCAAAAATAACAAAAACATAAAGAAAATAATTGGAAAATGACAGAAGTAATTGAAAGTTAAAGAAAATAATTGAAAAATGACAAAAGTGAATTGAAATTTGAGTAGAAAACTTGGATATTCCCAACAATATTTCGACGATTAAATAGCATAATTGAAGTTATAAAAAATTAAATGAAAAGTTTAAAAAATAATTATAATTACAAGAAGATATAATTGAACAATAACAAAAATAATTGTAAATTGAAAAAAATAATTGATACCTGGTGCATAAAATTACAAATTTTAAAACAATATTTGAAAAATTGACTAAACAATTGAAATTTTAAGAAACTAATTGAATAATGACATAAATAATTGAAAGCTGGTGTATAAGTAAAAAATTTATAGAGAATAATTAAAGTTTGAAGAAAATAATTAAAATTTGTTGAAAATAATTTAAAAAGAAGTACAAAAATTAATAAACTCATGACAATAATAAAATTAATCAAGAAAATGATTGAAATTTGTAGAAAATAATTGAAAACTAATATAATAAATTTAAAAATTCATGTCAATAAAAAAAATTGAATTCATTTATGTTATTATTTATTTTCGGGAAAAAGCCCATTAAAATATAAAATTTTGAAATTTATTTCAAGTAACAATAAAATTAAAATTTGATACAACAATAATAATTACTATATTAATAATTAATAGGTCGCATTCAATAATTTGAATAAAATAATAATTGAAATTTGTAGAAAATAAAAGAAAATAATCGTCAAATGACAAAAACACTTGAATAATGACAAAAGTAATCAAAATGTGAAGAAAATTATTGAAAATTATAAAATTAACAAAAGTAGAATAGAAACTTGTGTTGAAAATTTAAATAGTCCTTGCAATAATTTAAAGAAAAAAAAAAATAATAAAAATTTTAAGAAAATAATTGAAAAATGACAGAAGTAAATGAAAACTTTTGTAATAAATTTAAATATTCGTTTTGCAAATTTTGTCTGTAAACTAAAACAATTTTAGAATTTCCTACTGATAAAGAGAATCAAAATTAATAAAAAAAAAGGGACTAAGTTCACTTTGGATTTTAAAACGTGGACAGAAAAAGATGAATAAATATAAATAGTAACTAACTTCAGGAGTTTACAGAGATTATTATTATTTAATTAATTAATAATTAATTTTATATACCTATGTATTTAATTATTATACATATGGTTTCAATACAAATATAATTTTCAACATATTTGTTTAAAGAACTGCTTCATTAATGCATTTTACTTAATAAAAATAGTTATTTATAGAAAATAAGATGTGAAACAAGTTGTTGATGTTTCTGTACAAAATATACCAAATTTGTTATTTTTTATAACTTTTGTCTAGGAAGTGTTTTTAGTTTCGAAAATCGAACCTTTTTTTAAAATATACAATTATTTCAACTTTACTGTCATATAATCTTAAGCCTCTTTTTGTTTTCATTGTAGAAATATAAAAAATTTTACCTACAAAATTAACGATTCTGGATTTGAAGATGATTTTTAAAGTTATAGTAAATCTTCATCTGAAAAACCGAAAAAGTCTAAATTTTTAGAACATGTGAAGTAAAGTGAAATCTATGTATGAAACCCTTAAGTTTGGCGTTTTACTTTTAAGTACGTTTTTGAAATAACTATGAATTTAAAATTATATATTTTTTCAGATAAAACCAAGCAGTATATTTGATACTTACAAAAACTTTTAATCTATTTATTTTTAAAAATAGCTTAAAACGGAACGCCAATTTTAAGAATCCGGAAGATTTTGCATCGTTCTATAATTACAAAAACTACAAATGAAACGATGAAAAGTTGTCCATAAAATAAGTTTGTAAACATTTCTACTAAGAACTAGTAAACAACTAAAAACTGATAGTAAAAAATACTAAAACACATTTGTAAGAGTTATTAATGTGAATTAGTATTTTTTACGGCATCAATTTGTAGTTTTTTTTACTAAAAATTGGTAATTCTTCACTAGTTCTTAAAATAAATTTTTACTTATTCATTTTGTAGACGACTTTTCATCAATTCGTAAGTAGTTTTTTACTAATTCAGACTTAAAGAGTGTTTTCGAGAACGTATGAAAAATTCTTGAAAATTATCTTCAAACCAGAATCTTTCATTTTGAAGTTAAAAGTTTCTATATTTCTAAAATGAAAATAAAAAGCGGCTTAAGATTATATGAGTTAAAACATTTAAAGATTCGTTGATATCATGAATCTTTAATTTTTAATATAAGTTTTTATATTTTTACGCTGAAAATCAAAAAAATCTTTACATTAAATGTAATTAAAGTTGAAATATTTATTGTTTTAAAACACCTAATTTGCTTTATTTAAGAGCATGTGATGAAAAATGACGTCACTAATATAGGCAAAATTTATTCGTAATGTTTGAATTACTTAACATATTATTAGGAATATCTCTCTGACCTAAATTTGTTTAAATTTTGCGTTAAAATTAATTTTTTTAATTTTCCGAAAATCGACTAATTTTTTAAAAAATTAACTTTGAGACAAATTTTAAACAAACTTGAATCAGAGAGACCTTCTTGATGATACTTTAAGTGATTCCATAAAGTTTGGTGTCAAAATATTTAATTTTTTAAGAGAAAGATTACAGACAAATTTTGCCTATACCAGTGACGTCGTACTCCATCACATGCCCTTAAAAATTATTAAAAATGACAAACATTTTCTCTCTTTTGTACAAAGGTACTTTCTTCGACTTTCAATTTTTTATTTTTATCATTTTTCATTCTTTTCATACTTATTTTCATAAGTTCAAAAATTTTCAATTATTTATCTTAAAATCCAATTTTTTCTTCTATTTTAAAATATTCTTATAATTTTTAAACTATTTCTTCAATTTACAATTATTTATATTATTTTTGTACATGTATTTTCCCCTTCTATTTTATAATTTGTGTGTGCAGAGAAATTTTTTTAATTTCGGGAAGATTAAGAATAAAAAACTAGAAAAAAACTTCTTATATTTTCCATTGGCAACGTTTGGTTGACTAAATTTGTCAATTCAATCAGGCACTGTTTATTGAAAAACCACAAAAATTAATTTTTTAGTTGAATTTAATACACACATTGCACTCATAAGTTAAAATTCAACAATTAGAACTATTTTTTTTTTGTATAAAATATTTTTGTCATTACCTATATAGTTTTGTCAACAATATTTGATAACATAATTTTTAACAAATCCGTCAATTTTGTAAAAAAAATAAAAATATAACACAATAAAAGAAAATATTTTACAAATAAAAATACAAAGAAATTTATTCTTTTTTAATTTTTTTCCCCAATTCTTAAATATTTTGTTAATTTTTTAATTACTTTTCAAAATTTGGAATATAGGTTCAAATTTCTATTATTTTCTTCAATTTTCCATTATTTCCATTTATTTGAAATATATTGTGTGGTTCTTTCAATTATTTTTCTTTTATTTTGATTCTTTTCTGAAATTCGAAAACATTTTTATCATTTTGCAATTAATTTCTCCTATTTTTAATTAGTGCTTCCTCATAGAGGAAGTATTTTAATTATTTTTTAATTAATTTCAAAAATTTCCATTTATATATTTGAAATTTCAATTATTTTTTTTTTTTAAATTATTTTCTTTTATTTGAAATATATTTTGTAATTTTTTCAATTATTGTTCTCAAATTACATTTTGTTTCTTTAATTTTTGATTATTTTTATCATTTTTCAATTATTTTCTTCAATTTTCAATTTTTTTCTCCAACTTTCAATTACTTTAATTATTTTTTAGTCAAATTCCTAAATTTTTCAATTACTCATCTTAAACTTCAATTGTTTTCCATTTATCTTTGTTTTTATCAGTTCGAAATTATTTTCTGTCATTTCAAATATATTCTGTAATTTTTTCGATTATTTCCCTCATATTTCAATTATTTTCTACAACTTTAAAATATTTCTTAAATAGCCTTCAAATACAATTCAAAATTTAATTTCCTTTTTTTTTTGTAAGTATTCATTTACTTTTTTAAACTACAATTATATTCTACAATTTTTGTAAAAAAAAACGTTTCATGAAAGGACCTAATTGAAAATTGGAGAAAATAATTAAAAAATGACAAATATAATTAAAAAATAAAGAAATAAAATAAAATTTGAGAAAAATAATTGAAAAAAATAGAAAATATGTTTGAAATAAACGAAATTAATTTAAAAATAAATTTAAAAATGTTTAATTAAAGAAAATAATTAAAGCGTTGTATAAATAATTGGTATTTGAAATATATATTTAAAAATTTTTGAAATTAATTAAAAAAAAATTAAAATACTTTCTCTATGAGGAACCAATAATTAAAAATTGGAAAAAATAATTGTAAAATGATGAAAATGGTTGCAAATTACAGAAAAGAATCAAAATATAAGAAAAATAATTGAAATAGTCACAGAATATATTTTAAATAAATGGAAATAATGGAAAATTGAAGAAAATAATAGAAATTTGGAATAATAATAATAAAATTAATTGAAAGTTTAAGACAATAGCTAAATTGTGAGGAAAATAATTGAAAAAATTACCAAATATTTAAGAAATGAAAGAAAATAATTAAAAATTATAGAAATATTTTAAAATAGAAAAAATAATTGAAATTTATGGAGGTTCTATCATAAATAGAATCAACATTATTTTTTTAATCAAATTTAGTCCACTGGTAAATAATGATTTTATAATGATGCATTTTACATTGAGTCTTATGAGAATTGAATTATGATTGAAATGGTAATGTTAATTCTTTTTACGAGAGAACCTCCTAAAAATAAATAATCGAAGTTTTTAAAAATTATGAAAAAGAAGGGAAATAATTAAGAATTTATTTATTTATCAAATTATACAGGCTATAAATAACCTTTTGGAGTAATAATATATTTAATAAGTACCTGGCTGTGTAGCAAAGGAGACATTAAAAATGTTAAAAATAAATTGCAATTATGAAATTTGAAGAAAACAATTAAAATTTGAAGAAAAAAATTGAAAAAGTTACAAAATATATTTGAATTAAAAGAAAATAATTGAAAAATGATTTAAAGATGTTAAAATTGATGACAATATTTTAAATTTGAGATAATAGAATTGAAAATGTAGGAAATCAATTGAAAAGAATTGAAAAACATAGAAAATAATTAAAAAGTGGAGGGCGCGAACTGAAGGACACGTTTAAAAATACGGATTTTACTGACCAAAAAGTACAAATTACTGACCATTTACTGACTTAACGGATAAAACCATTTTTTTCCAAATTTTAATTTAAATCAAGTATGTCGAATAAATATAACGCGCTCTGAAGAAAAAAAACCTAAGCAGCAAATCGGTCATTTTAGAAAAAATTTTAGCAAATCGGTAATTAAAAAGGAACCTTTATTCAAGTTAAAACAATTATAGCAAAATTATTAAATTTTTTCATGGAGTTTCAAAGATTTTAATTTTTAAAGTCGGAACTCTCGTTTATTTAAAATTTAAGAAAAAAAAACCTTATAAGTGTAATAACTTTTTAAATAGTTGGGATATTTTATTCTTTTTGTACGACCTGAAAGAGTTGTTAGTCCTCTTTAAAAATCCATTACGAAATTTTAAAAATGTTCTACAATAGCAAAATGGCGGCCGTTTTTCTAAAAAATTTTGTATTGCATTTACTAAAAATCTCCATCGTTTTTTTGGTTGAAATTTTGTTTGTAAATTGTTTTCATAGTAAAGATTATTTTCTATAAGAATTTAACTTGTGCCCGATTTTCGTAAAAGAAAAAAAAATTATTTTAAAATTTTTAAAGGAAAATTTCATTTTTCTCAAAAAATACACTAGTTAAAAAAAAATTCCTAAATAAAAGTTGTTCCTCTTCAAAAAATATAAAAAAGTTTTTCTTGATATTTTTCTCTATTTCTCGTTTTTTCAACAAATTTCGTCAAAATTCGATAAAAAGCTTATTTTTAGAAAACTTTTCAGTGTTTTTGGGTGCGAATAAGCAAATAATTTTTAGAACACGTGTAATTTATCAGAAGCGTTTATATCTTAAACATATCACATTTTTAGTTTAATTGAATTCTTTATATATATTTTTAAACTCTTTTCATTAAAAAATTTAAATTAAGAAGTAGTTTTTTAGCTGAATAAAAATATTATTTAAGTTCATTTCATCAAATTTTAAAATATCAAGTTTCACATTTCTAAACAAAAATTATATTTGGTCAAAATTTGTTGTCAAATAATAAGTATTTAACATTTTATGTTTTTTCTTTAATCCTAGTGGAAATATGTAATTTTTATCCAATTTTGAAAAATAATAGTTCATTTTTCTCTTTAAAACGTTATTTATAATAATATTTGTTGGCTTTTGTTAAATAACATTGTGTTTCTGATAAATTACATTTTTTCTGACGAAATTTGTTGAAAAAACAAGAAATAGAGAAAAATATCAAGAAAAACTTTTTTAATACTTTTTGAAGAGGAACAACTTTTATTTAGAAAATTTTTTTATAACTAGTGTATTTTTTGAGAAAAATGAGATTTTCCTTTAAAAAATTAAAAAAGAATTTTTTTCTCTTTTACGAAAATCGGGCACAAGTTAAATTTTTATGGAAAATAATCTTTACTATGATAACAATTTCCAAAAAAAAAATTCCAACCAAAAAAACGATGGAGTTTTTGAGTCCCTAATCGCAATTCAAATCTTTTTAGTAAAACGGATGCCATTTCGTTATTTGAGAACATTTTTAAAAATTTTCAATGGATTTTTAATGAGGACTAACAACTCTTTTAGATCTTAAAAAAGAATAAGATATCCCAATTATTTAAATATAATTATATGGTTTTTTTTTCTTAAATTTGAAATAAACGAGAGTTCCGCCTTTAAAAATTAAAATCTTTATAACTTCATGAAAAATTTCTTTTTAGCCAAACAAAAAAATACGTGTCGTCTTATTCTTTGAAAAATAACTTTCTGGAGATAAAATTGATTTGCAGTTTCGACGATGTCCAGCCTGCCTGAATTGAAAAAAAAATAAAGTTTTTGCATCAAAGTATCTTTCTTCGGAGTGCAAACTTTTTTTGAAGTTCTACTAATAGTGGGACCAGTAAAAAATTATTCAAAATTAGACTTTCACGCAGAATTTACGGACTTTACAGACTAATATTGTAAAATTTACGGAGTTTACGGAATATCTACAAAATTACGGACTTTTACAGACTTTGGGCAAAATTACAGACTCTTACGGAAAATACAGACCTAGTTCGCGCCCTGTGTTGATCGCTAGTAAATTTCCAAATTTTTCTGAAGTGGACAGCCGAGCTGTCGAAACGTTAAAAAAGGATTGTGTGTTTCTGGTTTTTCAACATCTTGACTTGGAAGATTAATAAATTTTCATTTCTCATCTATATATTATTTTACCAAAAAAACAAATTTTTATAATTATCAATAATTAATCAATATTTTTACCTTTTGCAAATCTTCTTGTTTTGACTGCAATTCCAAAACCTCTTTCTCCAGCAACTCCATCTTTAATCGATAATCATCCTTGGACGTTTCCAACTTAAACATTTCATCTTTAAGAGCCTCGACTTGTTTTCGTAAACTAGAATACTTCAAACTTGTACCCATTTCCTCTGGACTTTCAAGCTCATCAAGCCTTTCCTGCATTTTCTTATTTTCCGTATACAAGGTCGCTTTTTCTTCCTGCAACAGTGACAATTGCAGGTCCAGTTCATGGCATCTTTGTGCCAGTTGATCTCTGGAATCTACGGCTATTTGAAGCTCGGCTAATAATCTTTGTTGAGCACCATCCCCTACTTCGAGAGATTCGAAATTTAAACTCGCTCCAAGACTCAATCGTGGACCGTGCATAATTTCATCTAATTCTTGAATGCTCTGCATTATAACCTGCTGCACTACTTCCTCCAGGCCCATAATTCGCGTGATATAATGCTGCTTATGATAACAATTAACAGCACAACCGAGAATTAATTGCAGGAGTCGTCGCAATTCTTTCATATCGCAGTGTTCTCCAATTTTTGTCGCATCTGGTTTCACGTATCCGGTCAGTTGCTGGTTTAAACATTCTACGTAATACTCGGTAACAGCTTCGACAATTTTCTTTAAATTACTAACTTTTAAACGCCAATTTGTACCAAGGTCAGTTTTAATTTTAGCACGCCAAATAGGCGTGAACCATTCTGGAGAAATTTGACATAAGGCCTCAGCAAGAGCTACTCCGTCGTTTATTTCTTCTGGTGTTGAGTGTGCTGCTTTCAACTCGAAAGTATCCAGCCATTTTATTAAACTTCCTAGCTGTTGATCGCACATTTTGCTGATTTTTTTGTGTGTGATGGGTTAAGAAAAATAGTAAATTACTGATTCTGATAACCTATCTTTTTTTGACATTTTGTTTTAACAGTAAATGTTAAGAATTGTATTGAACATCCTGAAAAATACAAGATTTTGTATAAATATACACGTAATTTGTAAAACTATAATTTATATCAATAATTTTCACAATTTTGTAAAGTTAACAAAACATTAAATTTAGATTTATAAAAAAAAACAATCAAAAGTCTGCAATACTTATCCTAACCTAGAATTTGCAATTTTAATGAAATTAGATAAAAATAGAGTAATTTTTATAAAGCAGTAAATGATTTTAATGAAAACCTCAAGGAAGAATAGAATTATTACGAGAAAATAGTAAATAATTAACTTACAAAATAGATGTGATGAACTCATATATGATATTTACTTTCTCAGTAAATATCGTAGCAAAATCGCAAAAAATCAACTAAATTAATGAAAAGGTAATTATTTGTATAATTACTCTTTAGCATGTATTAATTTAACTTTGGCACAGTAATTAGACTGTAAACTGTAAATGAATAATTGACATATATCTCGTGAAAGGTCATTTACTTAAAACAAAATCACACAGCCCAAATTAAAAATTGCACAAGTAAATCGTTGACATAGATTTAATAAATAAATTCTATATATTGCGCAAGTTTCATTGTTTATAAATAAACTAATTGTTTGACTTTCATTTTAATTTGTCACTGTCAAACAAAATGTAAATGTCAGAAATTTCCATAAACCATGGGCATGGCACTTAAAAGATATTGAACCTAATTTTACTTCGGTCGGTAAGCCGACAGAACAGTAGGTATGTACAAAATTTGCAGAAATCTACTTCACCCTTAATAAAGAATTTAAAATTAACAAAATTACTCAAGTCTCTTTAACTCTTACTTAAAACGTTTCAAATTGTATACTACTTTTAATCATTTTGAATAGAAAATTCAATATAAATAATGAAAAATGAGGTAAAATAAGCTTGTTTGAAAATTATGTACGATAATATGGTAACATCAAAGCTCTTTCTTACCATTCGAGTTTAAAGATGGCGCTGTCAAAAATCAGCTGACACCAATACAATCATGTTGAAAATTGGCGGTCTGTCATTGATCCGTCAAACAAACCAGTGATGTCACATTTTTATCACATTTCTTTCCTCCAAGTCTAATTATGTCTGTTTAAAGTTCATACCATCGTCGTCTAAAATTTTTCGTCACTTTCCTCAGTTTATTTAATCATGATGAAGTTAAATATTAAACAAACAAGCTGTACATAAACTTTCGTTTTGGTAAAACAGCGGTGTTTGTTAGTATGCAAATTACAGTCTTATTTCCCAGACTGCATTAATTTTTCACGCCGTGTTGACGTTTATAGTTCACCAGTAATTAAAATTAGTCATTTTAACTACTACAATGGCGTGGCTTGGAAATATCGCCAGCAATATGCTGCGAAATGTTTTCGTCGAAACTGCTGCTGATGTTGTTTTAGAGGTTAGATCAGATCAGTATGGAAATCGAAATATCCATTGCAGAGAAGATGGTGTTGTTTTGTATAATCCTAGTGAAAAATTAAAGGACAAATATGAAATTGTTCTTCACAGACCTTGCACTGAAAGTTTACATCAGGCCTACAGGTATTTATTATTCATTTTTTAATTATTTGAAATGTCGAAACTTTTTTTCTACTTTTATCTATATGTGAATAGATTTAATAATTTTTAATGATTTTTATTTGTTAAATAAACGGTTGTATTTAAAATACAATTTGTTAAGTTATTTGTGTAACTTTAATCTCTGTTTAATTTCACAATTAAATTTAATTTTTACGCTTAAAGTTAAACGTTAAACTTTTACGTATTTAAAGTACTCTTTTTCAAATATTAGTTCGAATATTGTTAAGTTAACAGGAAAAATTATTATGTTTTCATGTTTGTTGTTGAAGGGATATTTTACGGAAAATACAAGGAAAACATCTTTAGCACTTTAAATATGTAAAATCACGTAAAAAATATTTAAACATTGCAGAAACAAAAAACTAAAAACGACACTCGAGAATAATTACAATTGAAGTGCATTATACATAAGTTCTTTTTCATGCAAAACTAGTTTTTAAATTTTAAAAAAACCTTGTGTCAAAAATTTGCTTACATATTAAGTTTTGTTTATTTAAAACTGAGTAAGTATAAATATTTAAAACCTATAGAGAATTTAATAATTTTATTATTTGCTTAAAATATATACTTTTTAATCAATTAAAAAAAAGTCAGTAAAACAAGTAATGTTCATTAAAATTGCATATCATTAAAAAAAAAATTAATGTGATTGAGTTTAAGAAAAGTTCTTGAAAGTTGAAAAAATCTTGAATTTAACAGTTACCTTAATTGAAGAATACAAAATTGAAAGATACAGATTTAAAAAGAATAATATTTTATAACAAAAAAAAAGCATTATTTTAATTAAGAAAATCTTTTATCAGAATAAAAAGATTCTTTTTATTTTTCTTTTAAATTATACCTTACTTTTTCATCTCAAAATATCAAAAGTTAAAATAATATAATTAATTGTAAGTTAAAATACTTTCGTATGTAAAAGTAGGAAAGCATTAAATGATTAATTTATAATTTGAACTTTTTGATAATTAATTATTAAGAATGATTAAGTTGAAATTTTATCGTTGGAAAGGTTTGAAAAGAGTTATATTACACTAATCTCAAGAAAGGATCACATTTAACGCTATCTTAGTTCATATTGAATAACATACAACATTGGATCATAATTATCTCACACTGAATAATTATAGTGCAGAGTTTTTTACATAGCTTCATATTGTACTTTGTTCTGACTGAATATATTATATTTATGACTGAATTTGTAATATTTAAACAGGGGGATAAATTATAAATATAAATAATAGTAATAATGTTCTTAAAAATATAAATAATAATAATTAAAAAAAGTATATTAAGGTAAATAATTATAAAGTATTAAGATTCATTATTTAAGTGTAAGTAAAGACGTTTATAAATATGCAAAAAATAAAATGCATAAATGCAACTGCATTTTTAAGAAACAGTTTTTTCTATTTCTATGATTAGACAAAAGTGTTTTTTGTGTGTTTTAGAGTTTATTTATCACTAGTTCCTGAATATTCATTTGATGTTTTTGTCATTCTTATCATTTTTATATACTATTCTATTTTTACATTATTCCTGTTGTTTTTACATATAAAATATCTAGAAAATTGTTTAAATATTGACTAATTTTTATCAATTTTTTCATGCAATTTCTTTGAATGGAATCTACGATTTATGGTGCAGTCTTTTCCGTTCTCAAGATTTGGAAATTACGGAGACACGGTTTCTTATATTTAAGGATAAAGTTCCAATTCTTGTGCAGATATGCAGAGAGGTAATTAAGCGATTTATTTTACTAGTAGTTAGTAAACTTTGCATAAATAAATTTATTGATCGATAATATTATTGAATAAAAGTAAGTATTTGTAATAAAATTGACTGAAGGAAAAAATACATGTAATTTTCAATTTCCTAGTAAATTACTAATGAATAATTAATGTCGCTTAAGTAAACAGAAAGTAAAAAAACTGCTATCAATTAAGTTTAATGTAGAAATTGTAATTTTAGTATTTTTATTAATTTATTTTGTTTATTGTCATGTTTTCACTGACCTACTTGTTACTACTTTTGTGATTTAACTAACTAATCTTTTATTACTTAAATTAATGGAAATATTTCTTTTTAATCCAATAAGATTTATTTAAGTCAATTATATATTAGTCCAGAAGATTGAATTTGTAATCTATTTAAAAGTTTAATGCAATACTTAAAAAATAATTAATATTACACTTCTAGTTCAATTATAAATAAATAGTACTCATTTTTATTTTTTTAAATTTAAATTTTAATAGTTTAAATTTATAAAACATAATATTGCAGATATTAAAATGATTATTGTTTTTGTTTGTTTGTATTCTTTTTTTTTTTTTTTTTTTTTTAATAGAAATGTTGTTAGTTTTGTGACATTGATATGTCATATTAAAATGTATTTTTATTTTTATATTTTTATTTAACGTTTTTTATTAATTGAAATTTTATTTTGTTCAAATTTTGTCAATTTTTAATTTGGGAAGAGACAAATAAAATATTTTCTTGAATTTTCTGATTTCTTTTAGGTTTGTGCATCTTTTCGTAAATTTACTAAATTTATTTTTACATTTTGTCTATTTATATGCAAATTCTTCATAAAATTTCTTAAATTTTCTGATTTTTTTTGCTTTCTCATAGAGGAAGCTTTGTGATCGTTAAGATTTTCGATTTTCCAAAAATAGTCTAAATCGACTCATTTTCATCTAAAAAGCGTAAATTTTCATTCCTAAGCAAATGTCCAGATGTATGTGTGTGTGTGTGTGTGTGTGTGTGTGTGTGTGTAGCGTTTTTTGTCGCCAGGATATCTCGAGAACGCTTTAACGGATTTCAATAAAATTTGGATGACTTTTTAAGCTCGTGAATATCTAAATTTGGACACAGGGATTTTTGAAAATACCCAATCAAATTTTGTTGAGCACCTTTTTTCATCGAAAAAAATCGTTTTTTGCCAAAATTTTTTTCCAAGCTGAAAATACAACTTAACGAATAAAAAAATCATATCCCTTATCTCAAAACGAATCGACTGACCTATATAACTTTTATAATTTTAAAATTACTTTTTTTAAAGAATTTCTCGAATTAAATTTTATATTATTAATATATTGCTTTTTCTATAAGAAAGCAAATTTGTTTGCTAACTTTGAAACGGAATATCCACGAAATGGACATAATTTTCACCTAGTGAATAATGATAATAATAATATTACTAATAATATTAACCCTCAACTGCTAGACTATCGGGATTTAACGTAACTGCTAGATTGGGTCTACGGGACCCGAGCGATTTTCAAACGCTGATTGCTCAGAGCTTAATGAACATATCGGGACGTCTTTTATTTAAAACTTATTGCCAAAACCTGTAGAAAAAGAATATCTAGCTTAAATTAATGTGTCTTTAATATTTTTTTTAATATTTCAAGAAATGTAAAGATAATTTTTTAAAAAGTCGTTTTTTTCAAATAGCTATAGTAACACCAAAAATAGACATAAATAAAAATTCTAAGTGGATTTTTAAATCTTTAAACATGTACCTTAACTTTGTTTAAGCCATTTTTTGATTGGCTGAAAAAAACATATTTTTTGGGAGAAATGAAAATTATCAAATTTGGTTCATTAAGTGGAGTCATCTGAGAAATTTCAACCCATCGAAATATATGTTACTTATCGGTGCCAATTTTTTTCTGGGACTATTTTGGATGTAAAAGAATGCCATATTATCAAAATTTAAAAAAAAAAATTTGAAAAAAAAAATTCTTTTTGTTGAATTTTCTTTTTTTAATTTTTCAACAAAAAAAAAAATTTTTAATTTTTTTTTCAACAAATTTTTTATTTCAAAATTTTTTTTTTTAATCTTGATAATATGTCATTCTTTTACATCCAAAATAATCCCAGAAAAAAAATTTGCACCGATAAGTAACATATATTTCGATGGGTTGAAATTTCTCAGGTGACTCCCCTTAAATAAAGAGAAACCACATTATTAAGAATACAATATTTCATTGTCTCCAAAACATACAATTTAGGGATTTTTGAAATTAACTAATCAAATTGTTTTAGTATCTTTTTAATCAAAATAATTCATGTTTTTTTTAATTTTAGTTTTTATTAACTTAAAATATTTAAAAACTTATTAAATTATTGCTTCCTCTATGAGGAAGCAAATTGTTTTGCTTCCTTGGAAGCGAAGTGTCCATGAAATGGACAGAATTCACACCTAGTTAGGTTTGTACTACTTTTGGTAAATTTACTAAATTTGTTTTTACATTTTGTCTATATTTTTATGCAAATTCGTCATAAAATTTTTTAATTTTCTTGATTTTAAAAAATTATTGTTGTTAGGATTATTTAAAAAATTTGTCTCAAGTTATAAAAACTTGTTTCGTTTAGTTTTCCAAAATTAAAAAATATTAAAGGATTTTTGCAATTTTTTTAGTACATTTTGGTTTATTTTCCTACATTTTTTAAATTTGATTTCTACTATTTTTTATTTTTAACAGTTTTTTTGGAAAACGTAATATTTGTTGTAATTTTTAAAAAAAAATTCATAAGTTTTTGGATTTTTTCTTGAAGATTTTATCCGTTTCTCAAATATATTCTTCCTTCTTCATCAATTTCTTCCTTCTTTAATTTTTTCGTTCTTTAATAATTTTTTTATCATTCCTTAAACTATAAAATATATTTATAATTCAATAAATAAATAAATACATTTTTCACAATTTTACTATTTCTTGGAAATGTTTCCCCTTTAAAATCGTTTAATTTTAATCATATGATTTTAATCTGAACTTTTTTAAAAATGTTTATTCGTTTCTTTTTTCTAAATGTTTTCAAAATCTCTTAAGTTTTCTAATTTTTTAAAGACTTTTCTTTTTATTTTATGTAAATTTAATCTCGTACTAAATTTTCTCCATTTTTTCTTCATTTTTATATTCCATAGAAATTATTTTCTTTATTTATGTCCTGATTAATAGAGAATTCCTATAAAGATTTGAATTGTTTAAAAAGATCTATATTGTTTTTTATTTTTTGTAATTTTTTTTTTTTCATACTTGTGTAATTTTTAAAAATGTTCTTTCTTTTTTTGTTTAAATAATTTCCACACACTTTTTTTTCTTGTTTTGTATTAATTTGATAATAATTTTCTTGTTTTCTTATCTTTTTTTTCAGGTTACTTTTTCACAAATTTCTCATTTTTGCGTTCATAAGATTTTAAATATTTTTTAAAAAATTTCCCATTTATTCATAGTTTAATTTTAATTTTCAATTAAGATTTGTCTCCATTTTTCATTATTTTTTATTAAATGTTCTTTTCTCTTATTTCTTAAATCTGTTTGACTCTTTTCTTAAACATTAATTTTCAATTGAGATTTTTTTCACAGACTTTTCTGAAGTTTTTAAATTTTTTCATAAGTTTTCTGTAATTTTTGGAGTTTTTTTTTCAAACTAAATTTATGGAAATTTTGTAAGAATAAAAATGAAGTGTATTTAGTGTTTAAAAACTGCTCTTCTTAATATTTCTTTTAAAGCAGTTAATATTAATTGCAGTTATTAATAGGCTAAAAAAATAAAACAGAGAAAATTGTAGTTTATAATTCGGAAATCGAAAATAATAATTTGCTAGGCACCCTGTTCAAGAATCACTTTTCAAATACATGATTGAATAATAACTCTTGTTTATTTTCCAGTTGAGCAACACGGGAAAAATCCAGAGACTATGCAGTACACTAGTGGAGCATCCAACCTGGAATTTGGCCCATTTAGCAGCGCATTTATTGCTCTACGAGGCATTCTCCCATGACATTGTCAACAGTCAATTAAACAGTAGCGATCCAGAAACTGGGCTTTCGCCTCTTCAGGTAGCCATACAAACAAATAATTTAAAAATCGTACAAATGCTGATCGAGGCAAAGAGCTCTCTGGAACACTTGGACAATAATCGCAACACTGTCTATCATTACGCAGCATCATCGACCAAAGACATCATTACAACCCTAGGCTCTCGTCTTCCGAATACATTAAATAGTAAAAATAAGGAAGGTCAAACACCAATGCATGTTGCTTGCCGCAGCGATAAGCCAGACTGTGTCAAAGCTCTCTTACTGATCGGGGCTGACGTAAATATTCCTGCTTCCGAAGGTCAGCCCTCGAGTCCCGGTTATGTCGGTGATTTTCTACACAATAAACCGAATGTTCTTTATCCCGAGGACATGAAATTTGGAGGCACTCCGTTGCATTGGTCCGTAAGCAGAGAAGTTATCAACGCTTTAATCGAGAAGAATTGTGATATTGACGCTCTCAATTTTCATGGACGTACCGCTTTGCACATAATGGTCCAGAGAAAGCGACTGGAATGCGTCGTAGCCTTGCTTAGTCACATGGCTAATGTGAACATCACCGATGACGAGGGAAATACACCTTTGCACATCGCGGTAGCGGAAGCAACTCCTGCCATTGTACAAATTCTGATTGGCTTTGGAGCCGACCTCAATGCGCAAAATTGTTTTCAACAAACACCTCGTCATTTAGTTAAACTGGACAATAATGACGGGAATAAAATTCTGTACATTCTTCAAGCAGTGGGAGCAGATCGTTGTAATCAGAATATGTTTGGTTGTCATACAGGATGCAAATATAACGAAGAGTATAATGGAATTGCTCCTCCGGAGCCACCAACTGCTGTTCCTAGAACGGTTTTGGATCAGATGCTGTATGTCGCGAGTATGGAGAAGCTGGCGTCGAAGAAACGAACACCCTTGAGAGGAGGTCGATTGCTGTGTCTCGATGGTGGAGGAATCCGGGGATTGGTTCTTATACAGACGCTCCTGGAGGTGGAGTCTGTTCTTGGGAAGCCGATTGTCGCGTATTTCGACTGGATCGCTGGAACCTCGACAGGTGGGCAGAGATGTTAAAATGTGGTTTTTTTTAAACCTATTTGAGATGCAAAATGCTTTCTTAAAAAGTATTTGAAATGCAAAAGGGTCAAACCATTTTATTTCGCCTAATGTATTCTTCACGTTTTTAAAAAACTTTAATACTTTGGGAAAATATTATTGCATGTTTTGATATGACGAAATGAATGATGATTTTAAAAAAAGAATTACACTACCGGCCAAAATTGTGGGAGCACTTTCAAAAATGGGATTAAAAACATGACCGTCTTAAAATTTTGATAGCTCTGTTAGATATTAGTGAATTGGAATTTTTCTAGACCATTGGAAAGCTTATAAAGCTCAAACGCGCATGCGTTTGACGCATGCGCCCTAACCCATAACCTAAAAATGACTGTTTACAAAGTAAATTGATTGAAGTTTTATGCAAATTAAAACTGAGTGCTATGTTTACGTACCACTTTATCGCTTTACGGAAACCTCCCCTGTCGGAAATTTTTCGATGCTCAAGATCGGCCCAAACTTGGGCTAATATTGGTCTAATATTGGTCTAATATTGGCCAAGCTTGGGCCAAGCTCTAGCCGATTGTCATTTCCCATAGGGTCCGAGTACCTCCGACAAGTGCCGAACGTTAGTTTCACCAATTTATTTTAATCGCGTGATGAGAAATATGCTCACGGTTCTGAGCGATACGCATTATTTAGTTTATTTTTGAAAAGAAATGTTGGTATCTACATAATTTTTCTCATCATCATGTGGAAGTAGAATATTTTTTAGGAAGATAGGAAAAATAACGAAATTAAATATCAGTTTTAACATTACAAATTCTTAATTTCAATATTAGTGTGAGCATTTCTTTCACAGCGCAACTGCTGACGGGTTAAATGGTCCTATTTTAAAGCTTTTTCGATTAATAGAAACGGAGATTCATTTTGATAATGGCAGGTGAATATTTCGTTTTTTGTGACTTTTAATTGTTCAAGTTTGGTTGGCTGCATTTTCTAGAAAAGTAATTGGTAAAATTTGAAATGAAGCTAAATTAAACCTTAAACTGTTAGCTTTAAAATAAGCCAAAGAAAATTAAAATATCTTCACTGGTTCAAAAG